>RJWH01000324.1:147500-485162 GCA_004363575.1 Solenodon paradoxus | reverse complement strand
CTATTAAAAAACAATGAAACCAATTGCTATTTCTTTGGAAAGAAAGACAAAATGGACAAACTATTAGCCAGACTCACAAAGAAGAGGAGCGGTAAATAGAAAACACCAGAAATGACAGAGAAGTAGTTACAAATGATAAAACAGAAATACAGCAGATCATAAGAGGATATGAAAAACAAGCTATCAGAGAATGATAAACACCTAGATAGCAACAAATTGGATTACTTAGAAGAAGTTTACAAATTCTTAGGAACATATAGCATCCCAAGACTAAACTAAGATGAAATAGAAAAAACTGAACAAATTTATCACAAGTAAGGAAATTGAAACAATAATAAAAAGTCTCCCAAAAAACAAAGCTCCATACCAGATGGTTTCACTAATAATGATGCCAAATATTTAAGAAGAATTAATGCCAATGCTACACAAACTTCTCCAAAAAATGTTGAAAGTAAAGTTTCAAACACTTTTCATAATGTCAACATTACTCTGACTCCAAAACAGAGAAGTATATCACCAAAAACGAAAATATCAAACCAATATATTGAATCAATATAGGTGCAAAGATCTTCAATAAATATACTAGCACACTGAATTCAACAATTCATTAAAAGGTTCAAGTGAGATTATTCAAGTAAGATTTATCCCAGGTATGCAAGAAGAGTTCAGTATATGCAGTTGAATAAATGTGATACATTAAATCAACAAGGAAGGACAAAATTATATGATTATCTCAATATATGCAAAAAAATTGATAAGATTTACCACCATTTCTGTTAAAAATTCTCCAAAAATGGATTTAAAAATAATATAGCTCAACATAATAAAGGTAAAATATGACAAACCTACATTCAACATCATACTCAGTGGGGAAAATGGAAAGGTTTTCTTCTAAGATCAAGAACAAGGCATGAATACCCACTTTCTCCATTATTTAATATAGTGTTGGGAGTCTTGACCAGTGCAATTAGACAAGAAATAGACATTAAAATTATCCATATTGGAAAGAGGAAGTAAAGCTATCACTGTTTGCAGATGGCATAATTATATAGAGTGGGAACCAAAAATCCAGTAAAAAGCTTTTAGAAATGATGAATGAATATAATAAAGTGGCAGATTATGAAGTTAATATTCAAAAATTGATTGCATTTTTATATGCATATAATGAACTAGCAGACAAAGAACTCATAACGGCAAATCCTATTTATAATTGCATCAACAAGAATCAAATACCTTGGAAAAAACTTAACCCAGTAAGTGGAAGACCTGTAATCTTAAAACTATAAAACATTGCCAAAAGAAATAGAAAAGATGCAATGAAATGAAAAGATATCCCATACTAGCAAGTGTAAGAATTAACATTTTAAGTAGCCATATCACTCAAAACAATATACATTTTTAATACAATCTTCATGAATTTCAAAGGCGTTCTTCACATAAATAGAACAAAAAAATCTAGTTTATTTAGAACTACAAAGGAACCTAAATAGAAAACATAATTCAGAGGGAAACAAATAAAATGGAGGTGTCACCCTCCCTAACTTTAAAGTATATCAGAAAGCTATAGTAATCAAGTCAGCATAGTATTGGAATTAAAAAACAGACATACAGATCAATGGAAAAGAAATAGGAACCTGGAAGTAAACCCAGACATATATGGACAATTGATTATAACAAAGGCACCAAGAACATACAAGAGGGCAAGGACAGTCTCTTCAATAAAAGGTGCACATTTAGCCACATTAAAAGGCTAAAGCTAGATCAGTACTTAACACCACACACAAAAATTGACTCAAGATGCATTAAAGACTTAGATTTAAGACCTGAAATCATATAATCCATAGGACAATGCATAGACAAAACCCTCCTTGGCAATGATAAGAGATGTCCTTGGGAACTCAATTCTGATGTTAAGCAAAACAGAAGCCAAAATAAATAAATGGGACAATATCAAGCTAAAAGGATTTTGCACAAAATAACGCTCATCAAAACAAAAAGCCAGAGACACGAGTCAAGACGGTGACCTGGTAGGAGTGTTGTCATGCATCCTCCTCAAAGGACAACTAGAAATTACCTATAGTGCAGACACCACATTGTGGAATGACAGGTCTGGACACTACAGAGACAGCAGCAGAAATCACCACCGTAAGGGTAGGTGAAAGTGTCAGGGTTCAGAGGTGCATTGTGGATTTGGAACTCAGCATCGTGGACAAAAGTGCCATGTCAGAGGAGCTGGAGCCTTGTGAAGAAGCGGCCATCCCAGAAATAGCTTCAAAAGCAGCAAAGAACCCACCCAGTGGGACCAGGACACAGAGCTGGGGAAGAGGATCTTGGCATAGGGCTGAAAGAGAACCAGTGCCCTGGTTCTAAGTGGGAGTCCCTGAGGGGAAATATACAAAGGATAACAACCATAGCCAGACACAGGGTAACATGTCACCCACATCCTCCCACCATATTGTTCTGGTGTCACAGGACCTGCAAGAGAAATCCCACACCCAGTCAAAAGGAAAAAGAAAGTCTCCCAGAAGTGCAGAAATTTCAACACTACCCACTAGCTCCACTCTGTGTATGGAGAGAGAAATGAAGACTGATGATTGTGACTCAACAACAAGGTGATTGTTATGTTCAGAACTGGAATGCTGGAAAAAGGCTCTGTGTCCCACACATAAACACCAATCCCATAAACTGAACCCTTGGGCCACAAGGCAGTGTACCCTAAAAGTTTCGACAAATCCAACCAGTAGTGATGCCACACAAATCAAGAAATACCAAAGTTCAAACCAACTCAATATAGAGACTCAGGAGTAGGATACTAAAGGAAGCTCTACGAAGTTCAAGAAAACCCCACCTAAAAATGGTGAGAGCAAAATATAAAAAGTTCAGAGTAAGAGAGGAGAATAAAATTGTGGATGGTTAGAATGAATACAAGACTATCTTCTTTCAAATAAAAATTAAAAAATGAACAATAAACATGGAATTTTTAATGCTATCCTCAGGGTAGCTTTAAAATGTATCTCTAGGGAAAAAGCAAAGAAGTGGGAAAAAAGTAAACAAAAGCAATCAAAGCATAACTACACCCAACCCACCTAAGAGAAAGAGAAAAACAAAGACACTGTTGGTAACAACATCCAGAAGACAAATTATAAAATGACACCTTATCACCTTAAATGTTAGTGATTGAACTCACAAATCAAATGACACAGAGTGGCCAAATGGCTTAAATAACATAGCCAAACCTTCTACTGTATCAGAAAGTTCATCTTCTTTCAAAACGCAAACATAGGCTCAAAGTCAGTGTTTGGAAGACAATCTGACAACTGAATGGCAACCAAAAAATGGCAGGAACAATACTTATATTGGATAAAACAGACTTCCAACTGAAAAACATAACAAAAGATAGAGTGGACATTATATAATAATTAAAGAGTCAATTCAGCAAGAAGACATAACACGTACTAATGTATATGCACCAAAAGAGGGAAATCTAGATATATAAACCAAGTATTATTAGCACTGACAAGAGACATCAACAGCAACACAATAATAGTAGGAGACTTCAACACCCCACTTAAAACAATGGACAGATCATCCAGGTAGAAAATGAGCAGGGAAACAGTAGCTTTAAATGACCATTTGGGACAGTTAGGTCTAATAGACATATACTAAACACTTCATCCAACAACTACAGATTTCCCTTTCTCTCAAGTGAACATGGAACATTCTCAAGGATAGATTGTACACAAAACATATCTCAATATACTTACAAGGACTGAAATCATACCAAGTATCTTTGCTGACCAAATGGATTAAAAAAAGAAATCAACCATAAAAAGAAAACTGAAAGACCCCAAATTAATTTGAGACTAAACCATATATTTCTGAATGACTCTTGGGTAAAGGAGGAAATCAAAAAGAACTTAAAAAACTTAGAGAAAAATGAGAATGAAGACACAAATTACCAGAATCTATGGGCTTCAGCAAAAGCAGCACAAAGAGGGAAGTTCATTGCAATCCAGGCCCATCTCAAGAAACAAGAAAAAAAAACAACAACAATCTAACCCTAAATTTAAAGCAATAGAGAAAGAACATTTAAAGTCAAAAATCAGTAGAAGAAAGAAAACAATAAAAATTCCAGCAGAAATAAACAAAAGAAAAAGACAATCTAGAAATCAATGAAACCAAAAGTTAGTTCGTTGAAAAAATAATTGGCAAAGACTTACACAGAAAATTAGAGAGAAAACTCTCATAACTAGAAATTAAAGGGGATAAGTTACAACAGATGCCACAGAAATGCAAAACATCATTAGGACAGTATCAATGATATGGAAAGAATTCTAGAAAAAAAACAGTCTTCCAAGACTGAACCTGTAAGAATTGGAAAACCTGAACAGAACAATCACAAGCAATAAAATTGAAGATATAATCAGTCTCCACAAAAATGAAAGCCCAGCACCAGATGACTTTTCTAATGAATTCTATCAAATCTTCAGTGAAGAAATAATACTATTCTCCTCAAATTCTTCCAGAATATTGAAGAACATTAAACATTTGCAAATACTTCCTATAAGGCTAACGTCACACTGTTGCCAAAAACTTATGTCACCAAGAAAGAAAATCACATACCATTATCTCTAACAAACATAGATACAAAAAATCTCAAAAAAGTATTAGCAAACCGAATCCAACACTGCATCAAAAGGATCATGCAATAGGATCAAGTGGAATTTATCAAAGGGATGCAAGGATGGTTTGATATATGCAACTCAATTAATGTGATAGACCATATCAACAAGAGTAAGGAGAAAGACCACATGATAATATCAGTAGTCAAGAGAAAGAGAAAGCATTAGACAAGCTCCAATGCAAGTCAATGATAAAAATCCTGCATAGCATGGGGATAGAAGGTACATACCTCAACATAATAGAGGCCATATCTAATAAACTCACATCCAACTTCATGGTCAACACTGAAAAATTGAAAGCATTTCTTCTAAGGTCAGGAAAAAGGCAAAGCTGCCTACTATCACCACTACTACTTAATATCATACTGGAGGTCTCAGTCAGAAGAATTAGACAAGGTATTAGAGGGCATTAAACTAAGTGAAATAAGTCAAAAGAAGAAAGATGGGTACCAGATGATTTCACTCTTAGGAGGAATGTGGATAGACAAAATGAAGGAACAGATGAAACAAAATCAAGCCTTGGACACCTGCAATAGAATTGAGGTTACCAACAGAGAATGGGATGGTGTAGAGTGGGTGAAGCATGTGGTGGCAGAACCCAATGGCAGTAGTGAAGAAGATTTGGTCATTTGTTGTGGGCAGGGTGTGGAATGGGGAAGATGCACATGAGTTTATTTTAATTTGTAAAATGTTACTGCAATAAAATACTTAAAAAAGACATTGTAATGAATGAGAAAAGTTATTTTCACATCAAACATCCAAAAAAGAGTTAATATGCAAACTGTATAAAGAACTTACAAAACTCAACGTCAGGAAACCAATTAGAATGAAAAATTGGGCCAAATATTTGAATACACACTTCTTTAAAGATGACATACAGCTAGACATCAGGCATATGGAAAGATGTTCTACCTCTCTTGTTATTGGGGAAATGCAAATCAAAACTACAATGAAATATCACCTCACATCTGTGAGAATGGCTGCTATCTATAAGTCATAAAACAAGGGTTGTCAGGGATGTGGAGAGTGGAAGTGTAAAATCCATTATAGAAAACAATTTGGACAGCTCGGAAAATATTGAAAATGGAGATTCCATATGATTCACTTATCCCGTTGCTGGGTATTTACCCTAAAAACAAAATAACACTAATCTGCAGAAATATATACTATTCCCACCCGATTCATTGCAGCAGTATTCAAACAGCTAAGAGCTAGAAGCAACCTTAGTGCCTATCAACAGACGAATGAGTAAAGATGTTGTATATACACACAATGGAATACTACTCAGCTATTTAAAAAATGAAATCCTAACATTTGCCCAAATAAGAAAGACAGACATTGTTATATAGTTCATTTGTGGTATATATAGAAACCAGGGAAAAAATAACTAAATAAGAAAAAAACAGACTTTTAGCCTATAAAATCAAATTAGTGGTTACAAAAAGGAAGGGAGAGGGTTGCAGACAAATTGACCAGAGAGGATCTATCATACAGTGAAGGAAAAACTGGAATGGTGGTTTACCACTTGCATGTATGAATGTATTTATTTATTTACTTGTTCATTTGCCACTACCATTGATGAATTATATACAGACCCTGATTTGCAATGATGTATCCCTTAAACTTACACTGTTATGAGGCAATATTCCTTCAATAAAATTAAATAAAAATAAACCAGACTCTTAAAAATGCTTCTTTTACCTTTCATTTCCCATTTATTTTTAAAAAATAATGTTTATATATTTTTAATTATAAAAATGATAGAAACTTATGAGAAACTGGAGAAAAAGCAAAAGTTTTTAAAGAGTTCAACCGTTCAGTGACAATTAGTGATACTCTTTTCTATATATGTAGATATTTAGATAATTAAGATATGGCATATACAGGTCTATGACTCCTTGCTTTACTGAATGCATATTTTATCATGTGCATTTCCCCATAACGTTAATGCTCTCAAAAGCATTTTAATAACTGCATAATATGCTTTTTGACTATGCCACAATTTAATTAGTATAGTAACATTTAACACAGCTAATATAAACAAAACTGTGATATCACCACACATATATCATGCCTACATTTATCGCAATTTCCTTATAATAAAATTCTATAAACACTAATGTTCTTATTGAATTGCACTTAACTGTTGTGAATTTAATATCTCAGTATAACATCATGTCAGAATTCAATAAGATAATATATGTTCTTATATTTAAGTAGGAGTAACAATTGTGATTATATAAACACGTAAAGATTATTACATTTTGGGCCATTTCTTCTCCTCCAAAAAAGGGGAAGAGGGGAGAAAGATCAGTTGTTCATATAGGATCCTTCCCCAGATTTTAGATTATTGTTCCTTTTTTTCTGAATTCTCTCTGCTTATGAGCAAACCTCTCTCTAAAGTGGGTCTCTGAGACCCTGACTACAGATGGAAGTTTCTCTTACAGTATCTACAGAATTAGGAAAAAAGCAGAAATCAGGGTGCCCTGTTCCAGTAATTTGTAGAAAGATGCTATATTTTTTAAGGACAGAAGAAAAGGAAATTAGTTTTCTTAGAATATGTCTCATCATCTTTGTAAAGTCTAATTATATTCTTACCTATAATAGATAAGAATTTTTCAAAGTCATAGCCTATATACGGTTGACTCACTTTACCAAGCTTACAAAATACAGATTCATTCAACACTCTATTAGAGTTTGTTTGTTTGAAATAGAGGAAATTGGCTTGGAGTGAAGCTTCATGGAATCCAAGGAGAATTCATTATTTTTTAGCTGCCTCCTAATCAAATTGTGTTAGGTATAATCCTAAAAGGGTTCTCAGATTCAAGAAACCTGGACTAATCTTCTGTATAATCTCTTCTGCCCTTCATGTCTAGAGGATTTATGAATGAATGGATTTCATTCCCATGATTAGATTACATTTTGTAGCAAACGTGAAAGGATTGCCCAGATGCAATTAAGTTCTCTGATAATCAGTTGGTTTTGAACTAATCAAAAGCATACAAATAAGATAACCCAATTAAAATATGGGCAAAAGACTTGCATATGTCTTTTTTTAAAGGAACAGTGCAGACTGAAATGAAGGCAGGAAGAGAGAGGAGGAAAAAGCACTTGATTTATTTTATTAAGTTGTTCATCTTGGCTATCCCCATGTCCCCAGGATGTAAACCAGGATCTTTGGGATGCATGTGGACTGCACCCACTGAAGGCAGTTGACCAAACCACTACTTCACAAAGGCATGCCAATATGTTTTTCATAAAAAGTACAGATGGCCTTTTTGAGATGGCACTTTAAAACTCATTCGATGACTATTATTTAAAAATACAAACCAGCGAGTGTTAAGATGAATGTACGCTGTTGGCATGATTGTAAAATAGTATAGCTGCTATGGAAAACATTGAATTACCATGCCATTCAGTGATTCCACTTTTGGGTATATGCACAAAATAATTAAAAGTAGGGAGTCCGATCTATTTATAGCAGCATTTTTCACACAATCCCAAAGGTAGAAACAACCCAAATATCCACTGACAGGTGAATGGAGAGAGAAAATGTGGCCTGTATACACAATGAAATATTATTCAGCATTAAAAAGGAGTGGAATAATCCTAATATTTGTTATAATATGGATAAACTTTGAAGATATTATTTGAAGTGAGAGAGACAGACACAGAAGAGCAAATGTTTTGTGACTTTACTTATATACTTATCTAGAATAGTCAAATGTATAGAAATACAAAGTAACACAGTTATGACCAGATCAGGGAGGTGGGGAAAATGGGTGTTTCTTATTTAATGGTTTTCAAAAGAGGATAATGAAAAAACAGTGGGAATAGATTCTGGTACTGGCTATACAACAATTTGAATGTACTTAGTACCACTCAACTGGACACTTAAAAAATGCTTGAAACATTTTAACTGACTACAGAAATACATGCTGGTGGTAGAGAAAGGTAAGGCATTGGTATAATCTTCCACACTCCAAAGGTATTGAGCAACCCTTGGATGATAAAGGACACACACACACTTTTTCTTTAGAAGATTATCACATCGCAGATTTATGGTCCTTGGCTATTCTTCAATAAATTCAGTCTCCAGGAGGTATTTGGTAGATTGAGAGAACAGGTAGAAGAGCAAATGTTTTGTGACTTTACTTATATACTTATCTAGAATAGTCAAATGTATAGAAATAGAAAGTAACACAGTTATGACCAGATCAGGGAGGTCTCATGCACCACTGGATTGGGCATTTATTTTAACCTTCGTGAGAGGAACATGTTCATATTTCTGTGTTAGTACAACTCTTCAGCCTACTTGAGTGAATATCCAAGGACACTATTAATCAATGTTCAGTTTAATAATTTCATCTCAAAAGACAGCAACAAAATAAACTTGAGTGAAGTAGATAGTCTCATATAGTCTCTCCAATACCTTCAGTAGCCAGGCATATGATCTATGAGACCACCGTGTTTCTTAAAAAAAAAAAAACTCAGAGGAGCTTTATTTCTAATAACTTGCCTAAGGTTGCTAAACAATAGTTGAAAAAAGGTATTATATCCCCACAGGGCACTCATTTATGACATTCGATAAACATATTCTTGCTTTACATATTTTTACAAAACCTTGCATTGAAAACCTGATCAACAGCCTATAGAAAGGGCAATTTTTGAAAGTTGCTGTGTTCCTTTGAAAGTGGACCCACATAGCAACAATGGCATTTTCACTTGTGTATAGAATATGTTCACAGAATGACAATAAGATTGGAATTATAAATAATTCTCGTTTTTAAGTGTTTGTAGATGGGCTTCGCTTTTTAAAACACATAAAAGAAGACTTATTTTGTGATCACTTGATTGCTTGTTTGCTTCTGTTAGAACACACTCTAAGCTGTGTGTTCAAGGACTGGATCAAGACACAGGGTGGAGAAAAATTTAAAGACTTTGGATAGACTATAGAAGCTCATGAAAATTCCTTCCTGCTAGAATTGGGATTTTTAGTTTGAGAGTAACCAGTATTTTCTACGTTCTAACATGAGAGTTGGGATATATCCTGGAACAGATCTTCCTTTCCTTCTGTTAGAAAACAATTCTGTGGGCCAGTTTGATCACAGATTAGTAAGACTCTTCATAGTTTAGAAGTGACATTCCATGGAAACCCCCAGTAAAACAATGCAAATACAGATGTTTCAGAGTGACATGTTGAGCACTTTTCTTAGAGATGTGCCTTGGCATGTATTTTTGACAGGACTAAATTAGAATTAGAGCTACCATGAAGCAAATTGGTCCCTATTCTAGAACACCCAGCTCAAGTTGGAGAAATCTGGCACTCTGCTCAAGTCCATGAGGTGTGAGTCTTCCTGAGGAAAGGACACATTTTTCTAATTTTCACAGAAATGTCATAGAGGTTAGGGTTCCTGAAGACCATTAGACATATCCCCTGGCCATGCCAAGAAGGTTCTAGAGTTCTAATCTGATCTTCACCTTTTACCAGAAGAAAGTTTATGAAAACCAAAGAGATTGGTTGAGACACACTTCTGCTTCATTTTGTTCCACAGGTGTGGCGTCAATACTGCAAGAGACATGCAGTCCACCTTGGAAAGTGTCTTCTCTAAACAGTGGGTGAGGGAACTAGAGGGGACAGATGACAGGCTACAGTGTTAGGTGGGGGAGCTCGTAAACAGCAGGGGCTTCTCTTGCAGACCATCCTGGAATAAAAAAGGACACAGACCAGGACTGAGAAAGGGGTTTCTGAGACCACGTGAGCTTAAGTCCAGATTTTCAGGTAGGGAAACATAGGTAAATGGTAACTGTCTGAAGGTCAAGGAGAAAGAAGACCAGTAGAGTATGACCTAGAGAAGAACACAAAGAATACATTGAAGGGAAGTGGTGCTTAGATTTTTAAATCTCATCGGAGCATTCTCCAAAGCTTCAGTAAAGTTTTCTTTAAGTCTCAAATTTATTTTGGAGAGATAAAGAAGATGCCCAGACATGGGGTGCAGTTCTAAGGGAGAAACTCCCACAGTTTATATATTATGCAATAGAGGGCACTCCAGACTAGGAGATGGGAGTAGCTATTTGGAGGGGAAAAATGGCTGTCTAAAGGGGCAAATAAGGGAAATCATCTTCATGGGACATATGTAAGGAAATAAGCAGAAATCACCAGTCTTAGGCTCAAAGAAGTCAGCTCATAAACGGTTTTTTAAAAAGGACCAGCAGCTATAAGGGAAGCCCAAGTCCAAAAGGAGCCTGAAGAGTCAACAACACAGCTAGTCGACCTGCCAGACTAGCTAAAGCATCAGATGACCCAGAAGAGTTCCGAAGAAAAACCTCACTGCTAAGATAGAGGATTCTTAAGACCAAGTCTTTGTATTTCTCACGTGTAGAACATAGATTGGACCTGTGTACCCAGAATGTACCCAATAGATGACATCTCCTTAATATACACAATGCCAATGCACTCTCCTATTTCTATCTTCACCAGAATATGTCAGAAAGGAATCAGACACTTGCTTTAGCAAACTTCTGTTGTAGACTAATTAATGCTTTCTGTTACGCTCAGCACCCTTTCTCATGAGAATATAAAAAGCAAGCCCAGTTCCACAGAATTCAGGTGTCGGACACCAGGTAAGACCTGACTCTGCCTCCCTTCCCTCAAACCTGACTGAAAAATACAGTTTTGTTAACCTTACTTATTTCAGCATTCTTCCTTAAGTCTGCAGAAGCCTTCTTGAGGACTCTCAGGAATACTTGGTGAGGACAACTACATTGACACTGGACTCCATGTATTCATTTCAAGACCTTGAATTGAACTAATTGATATTAAAGGCAAGGTGGACCCTGGCAAGCACATGGAAAATACCTAGGGAAGAACAAATGCCTAGAAAGGAAAGGAATGTGGAATTGCTGCTGTGCAGTGCCACAGCGTGTTCTTCATTTTTTCCTTCTTAGTCCTTAAGGTAGAAATGGACAGTCACATTCCTATAAAGGGCAAAACATCTTGCTAGATCTAATTTCATTTTCATTTCCTCGCTGTTATGTCTGTAATATTATTAATTACATACATCTGTATAAGAATTCATCGTCAGCTTGTTCAAGAATTAAATGCATTTTGAAATTAAATATATTCTCATTCATATGCAAAGACAGAAAAGCAAATCAGATTCTGTATTTTTTCTCTCACTCTTCTAATCTGACTGATTGCCTACCTGATTTCCTGTCTTCCAGTTATCGTAACTCAAGTGCCTGCAAAGAGCCAGTACCACCTAAAATAAAATAAAATGTCCATTTCATGAAATTACATACTATATTTAAAATAAACCTACATATTACTTTCTGATGGTAAGCTCTAACCCAACCAGAAAAAGCCTTATTAAAGTAATGGCTTAAAGTCTGAGGAAAACAAGTAAGACATAAACTAATCATTATAAGAATGGCTGATTTTTAAAAAATGAACTAAGTCAAAGAACAGTAGACTTTTAGCCAAAAAAAGCAAATCAATGACTTCAGCAAGAGAAAGACCGAGGAGCCAATGTCTATAAAGGGGAATAATTGTGTCGTGAAGGGAGAAATGAAAGAGTAGGTGAACTTACTGTATTATATACAGATGTCGATTTACTATGAGGCATACCTTAAACCTATTAATGTTGTAATTCAATATTCCTTCCATAAAATCAATGTTAAAAAAAGAATTACTGACTCATAATTCCCCTGGAATGCCAGTGATCTGAAGCAATCTAAGGAAATGTTTACTCTGGTCAACTTGCAGCTTCATATTAATCTAACTCAGTTGATTTCAAGTGTTGAAACTGAGCCAATAAAAGAAACATCTGTGATGAAGTCATGGAATTAATATCCCCACTACAAACAACATGCAGACTCTCACTCTAAAACACAACTGCCAAGCACTATGGGAAACCTTCATCTTTGTTTTTCTTCACCATCTATAATTGATAATAAACTATAGGTTTTAACAAATTAATATTTTAAGAAATCATAATTGGGTTTTAGGCAAGAAGGCAGTGAAAGCAGCAAAATCCATAAGCAAATTAATCCATAAATGATTATGTATTGAGTGTCTTTTATGGCAGGGCACAGAATTAGATAGATGCTGGAGTTGAAGATGTCATGTCTACCTCACCAAGCTGCCTCTCACAATAATAAACAAATAAATGAAACAAATCACAAACAAGTGTATGGGTGGCCTGGATGTGAACAGCATGGAGGAGAATCATCAGTGATGTGTGGCCAACCTCATTGACCTAATATTTGTATACTTGTAAAATATTTCTATTTTAACTTGTGTTTGCATGGTACATATAGTATAGTCTTGGACAGAGGAAGGCACAAAAATATTGGAAGAAATAATAACAGGTTTTTACTTCAAATTTGATGAAGCTATAAATTTACTGATTCAAGGCATTCAACAAATAACAAGTACAGGAAACCTGAGAAGAACTACACAAAGGAACATCACAATCAAAAAATGTAATCAAATAACAGTAAAGGAAAAACTTAAGCTAATGGGGAGGGAGTTCCGATGAGCAGCAAACCGTGAGTCAGGAGCACGCCAGCCGTGAAGCAGCCCCTTTAACAAGTGGGAGAAAAACCTGTCCACTGAGTCTGATTCTCTGTCCAATAAAAATGTCTTTCAAAAATGGAAGCAAAATATATTTTCAGACATAAAAATCTGAAATAATTGATTACCTGCCCTACTAGGAATGCAAAAAGGAATCCTTTGGGCAAATTAAAAACGTCTGTCAAATGGAAGTCTGGATCTACACAACAGACTGAAGAGTCCCGAGAACAATAAATGTGTGAATAATAATTTTTCTCTTATTAATTAAATGTCTTTGAAAGATAAGTGACCGTTCCGAGAAAAACAGAAACAATATATTGAGAGGGTTATAAAATATAAGTTTATGAAATAGAATGTATGAAGAAAATAGCGTAATGAAAGGGAGAGAGCGCCAGAAATACATTGTATTGTTCTTATATTTTACATGAGATGGAATAGTATTGTTTCAATGTCAACTGTGATGAGGCGAAGTTGCATGATATAAACCCTCTAATGATCTAGCCAAGGAAATGAAATGAAATAATTAATAAAAGTTTAATTCAAAGAAAGGTTAAAAAGAAAGAGAAATAGGAAAAAAAAAATGGGATTGTAAGTGCAAAATGATAGATTTAGACACAACCACATTAATTTCTTCCAATGACAATGTTTATTGCTTCTTTTGTTCACGATGCTATATTCACTATAAGATACTGAAATCGCATATCAGTCTATGTTAAATTTAAATAGCATTTACATCCCAGTTAAAAGGCAGAGATTTTCAGATTGGACTTTTAACAAAAGCAAAACCAAATTATATACTACCTACAAGAAACACTCTAAATATAGAAATAAAGATAGGTTAACAGTAAAAGTGTGGGAAAATATGTACCATGCAAACACAAGTTAAAGTTCAGGCAACAATATTAATACCAGACATTGTAGATTTTACAACAAAGAATATTACCTGGAATAGAGACGCTAATTTCATAGACATGCCCTGGTGGTTCAATGGTCAAGTATGCTGGTTCAGTTCACTAGACGTAGTCCACATTGATCCCAAGGACAAGGTTCTTGATCCGGGGTCAGTGGGCACAACCAAGATGAACAACTAAATATGGTAAATGGAATGCTTCTTTCTTCTCTCTCTTCCTGCCTGCCTGTCTCTGCTCACCTTCATTATTGCCTGTAGCTTTCCTCCCATCCCCCAGAAAGTAATTTCATCAAGGAGTAAATTTATTAAGACAAGATAGCAATACTAGATATTTATGTTCTTAAGAAAGGTTCAAAATACACAACATACACACAATTGATAGAATACCACAAGGAAAAATCCATAGCACATGCTGGAGGGGTAGTGGTTTAGTCAGATGCTTCTAGCCTAAGAACAGTCCACAAACATCCCAGGGAACGGGGTTTATGTCCTGGACTGGAGAGAACTCCTAGGATGTACTTCTAAGTGAAAATAAATAAAGTACTTCTTCCTCATTTCTTTTCCTGCCTACTGGCCTGCTCTCCTTCATTCCTGCCTGTACCTTTCCTTTAAAAAAAAAAAAAAAAGAAAGAAAGAAAAATTCAGCATACCAGTCAAAGATTTAAATACTACCAACTAATCAGACCTATAACACTGCACCGTGATCAGCAGGATAAACTTTCTCTTAAGTCCACATATTACTTAATGAAATGCCGTCCCCCTAAGATCGGAAATAAGACAAAGAAAGATACTTGGTTTCACTACTTTTATTCAGAATTTTAGTGTAGGATCTAACAAGAAAAACAAAAAGATTCAATCTGAAACATCAGATTTAAAACTTTATTTGAAGACATGACAACCTTTGGAGAAAATTTTAAAGAATCAGCAAGAATATCATTGTAATCAATACATGAGTTTAACAAAGTTGTATTTCCATATGCTAACAACAAACACTATAAAAATTAAATTACAAAATGCTTTCATTAACTTTTAGGATAAAAAATAATTAGAGATAAATTTTACAATAGAAATGAAAGACCTTTTTTCTGAAAACAATAAACACTTCTGATAAAAAATAAAGAACACCTAAATATATAGTCCATGTTTATGGATTGGAGGAATGAATGTTGATGTCAATTCTTCTGACCTGAACTATATAAGATCAATGTAGTCACAATCAAAATTCTAGCAGATATTTATAGAATTAACAATTTAAAATTCATATGTAAATACAAAGGACTTCAAATAACCAAAACAACTTTGGGGAAAAAAAAGAGCAAAAGTAGAGAGCTTCTATTACTTGATGTCAATACTTACTATTAAGCTACAGTGATCAAGACAATGTAGTTTTGGCATCAAGAAAGAGATAACTAAATTATGGAAAAAAAGAGAGTCCAGAAATAGACCCACATATATGTGGTCCATTGAATTTTGATAAAGGTGCAGAAAAAATTCAGTGGAGAGAAGATTGTCTTTTCAATAAATGATGTGGAATTACTGGGTATCCATATGCAAAAAATTAAATTAGCTTTGATTTATTTGTTGTACCACATTCAAAAATTATTTCAAAACATATGGTAGGTCTATATGTAAAATCTAAAGGAAAAACAATTGAGGAAGGCCTTTGTAATTTGGACTATGCAAAGATTTTTTCAGATGTGGCCCCCAAATAATAATCCATTAACAAGAAGTTGATAAATTAGTCAATAACCACTAACCTGTCATTTTTCATAGTTAAAACTTTAATAAATAGATGAAGATTGAGAAATTATCTTCTGGAAATGTACTATCACTAACAGAGTACAACAGTGTCTATTTCACTGTTTTGTTTTCCTTATTAAATAAATGTCATTTAACAAAATCATTAAGTATTTAAAAGATCCTTATCAGGAACCTCACTGTTCCTTTAGATTGCTTTTACATAATAAAAGTCAAAGTGATCATATACATGTGTATGTGTGTGTGTATTATCCATTATATTTCTTCTTTTGCCTTATCAGTTGTGAATTACTGCCAAAAATTAAAAGGGCAATAACCTGCCCCAATACAATTTTGGCTTTCGGGAGATAGAAGAAGGAATAGCAGAAAGTTTCAGGAACTCAACAACTGTGTAGGAAACTGACTGTAGGAAGTGAAGAGATGAAAAAAGGTAACAGTTATTGAAATAGTCTAGGCGGGAGCTTACTGTGGGCCTAGGACCATGCAGGTAGCGATGTTTAGAAATACAGACGTTAAGGATATATTTTGAAGGTAAAACGAACAAAATGTATTGATTAAATGGATATGGAATATTAGGGCGGGGGGCGGAAAGCCAAACTTGACTCCCAGGATTCTGGTTTTAACAGGTGGTTGAATGATGGAACAATCTTCTAAGAAGGCAACAGAAGTTCAGAAGAGTTTCCACCAATTCTTTCTCCCTGGATCAAGAGGCTCAAGGATTCAGTCTTGAACTTTGAAAAGATACAAGGAAATAAAAGGGGAAAATTAAAAAGTATTCGTTTAATATTTGCAGAGTTATCCCCTATAACATTATACATATATATGTATATATCATATATATATGATACACATGTATATGTATCTTAACTATATTAAAACATGCATGGAAAAAGACATGAAGGAAATACCAAAATGTTAAAATGCCAACAGTGGTTATCACCAATGAAAGGCCTACGTGAGGATTTTAGTTTCTCTTGTATAGGTTTCTGTGTTTTACAAACCTTTCACAGTGAGTGTTTGCTACTCATTTATTCAGAAATAAAATTAATTTTAGGACTCTCTTAAGCCCGGAGGCACTAAGGGATGTTTATGAACTTGAGCAAACTTCTCTTTCAAGAGACAATTTCCCCTCTGAAAATATAAGTCAGTGGAAAACGCTTTATATATCAAGTACAATTTCTGGTTTATTTGGGAAATTTTCACCCTTACAGAGAATTGTTTTTTGTGACAATATTTTCTTCTATTTTTTAAAATGAAAATCCAGTTTAGATCTGAATCCTTCCAGGTGAGAAAGAAGAGTTTTTGAAGAGAGATTTCGAAAATCCCTGATTAACACAGTCCCCAAGAAATGTCATACTAAGTTCAAGGCTGGTCTCTTGTTTCTTGTGTCTCTGAGTCTGTAGGATCGATTCTATGCTAGGTCTTGGAAAACCTCTCTTGGAATGAAAACACATTCTTCAGGGAGACTGTACATGTGACACTTGAATAAACAGGGAACAGAAAGAAGTAAGCTCCACTGCTGTGGGCAAACAGGATGTCCTAGGGCGTGGCGCCGTGTCCTCTGACTAAGCACTGCCTGACAACCTTGGTCTGTGGGGACGCTGTCATCAGAGGTCGAAGTGAGTTAGAAAGGGAAATATCTTCACACCTAATAACACTCATTTTTCTTATTTTCCTTCACCATCTCCAAAGACCATCAAGGTAACTTTTTAGTTGAATACTAAAAGAACATTTTCTTCCAGGTAAACAAGCACTCAGCCATTTTAAAGTTCCTAAGAGTTCGTTGTGAAAAATCTCTGTAGTGGGCTTTGGGTTCAGGGATATGGGCCACAGCTTGGTTAAAAAAATAACCTTAGTCACCAATACAGTCCTGGAAGCTCGTGGTATCTTTAGCACTTGCAATACTCCTTTTTTCTTCTTCACAAAAACTAAGTCTAGAACAGAGATTCTTCTGGGGTACATGAGAAGCTGTGAAGAGGTATAAGGGGTACATGAGAAGCTGTGAGGGGTATAACAATTGCTCCGTGGAGCAATAAAGGCAGCCTAACCAGCCTCAGGGCAATTCTCTTTTTCCAGTGAGCCCTACTCTGAGGTTTACCACCTATTTGTTCTAGTGCTTCCCAGATAAAATGAACAACTGGTTTTCTGTGCTGTCTGACTACTTAGAGAAGATGGAAAAAAATGTATAATACATGCAGGAAATTCAGACCTAAACCTCCTTGAAAGTCAAAGCCACTCCACACTTTCCCTCATCACATCTATTTTTGGTCAGTGTTCATCCAGCCAAGCCATCTTGGGTTCACTTTGCATTTAACTGCCTGGTTTCTATCTCAATGTTTATGCAATTATTCCACAAATCTAGTATATGCCTCTCTTTTACCCATCTCTCTCAGAAAAATATTTCTAAAGAACTAATGAAGAAGAAATTTAAATTAAGAAGACTGTGCTTAAGCATAAAGAATGATCCCGACGTCTTTTTTATGTCAGCTGCTGTGAATTTCCAAAGACTATGTTCTGTGTCATTCCTGTATTTAATTAAGAGAAGTAAACACATTGTGTGCATATCAGAGGCATTCACTAGCCTATATGAAGAGTTTTGGACAGAATGGTACCCTAAGGTCTCTTCTAGAGCTGTGGTTCCATGATTAACACAAAGGAAGGGACTTCAACTCATCCTATCATTGGATCACAGTGTCACAATACGATAGGTGGTAAATACATGGGCAAGATAATAATAGTATCCGTCAAAATTTTGAAGAGAAAATAAGGTCATCTTCTAGAAGGGAAAAAAGTAGTCTAGTATTGATATAATGAATGAGATTCATCATCATGGTAATAAACCTAAAGACTATAATGCTTGCTTGAAAAACTTAGGCAGCAATCAAAACTTCAGTCAAGGGCATATTATAATCTCAAAAGTCAGGACTATACTATAAATGAAAACTTAGTCAATGTTATTCTTCCTTGTCTGGATAAAAAACAAGAGAGACAAAAGGAGTGGTCAATGTGATGCATAAAAAGGGAAGTCCCAAAGAAATAGGATGCTAGATCCTACGAGGAATTTGGTTGAATATAGATATATAATTGTTTAAATGTATATGTTCTGGTTGGGTAGGCATAGTTCACAGATCTTCACCTCCTGTCAAATAGCCCCCAATTTATCCATAGTCTTTTTCATTTCACTATAATATTCATGAAGTGATTTTCTGCTTACTCACAGAGGTTCCCAGCTACCTCAATGTTAGCAGGAGGTATCCTCTGGAGAAACAGAGTTTGGTCCTTAGAATAAAGAACTCTTCCTTTTTAATCTTTATTTTTGCGCTCTTGAGTTAATGTATTTAGCTGTTGGAGTAGTTTCTCTGCATGTTTTCAATGTAACAATCGCTTATGTTTAATAAAAATAAAATCCTTCATTGGCATTACAGGAATAACAGGGATAATTTCAACAGATTGTGATGAAGTTAAAAATAGATAACATATGTAAGACTCCTGGCACAGACGTGACCCATGGTAAATGTTTAGTATTTCTCCTACTTCTTTCTCTCTCCTTATTTCTATTACAATTATTTGTTAGAAGATGCAGACTAATATCACTATTGATATGAAAAGCCTGCTCGTTTCTCCAAGCTATACTGCACACTTGGGCAAGCCATTGATCCTGTCAAGCCATCCTATTCCTAGGATAAAATGAGGGTGTGGACTGCATAGTGCCCGATTTCCCTTCTGATTCTAACAAAGAGACTAACTCTTTGAAATTGATCCTACTGAGGGTCTTTATGTATCCGCATAGGCTGATATTAAATTATTCTGCTCAATGTATCTTTCTCAATAATAAATAAAATAAAATAATTTAGACAAACTTTCAAGATAAAATTTTTGGCAGAAAAATAGCAATATCTTAACAAACCTCTCAATTTCTTATAAAAATATACAAAACAATCAAGATCTGGCACTAGAATTGTAAACTAAAGATAGGAGAATATGTCAAAGTTCAAAGGGACTTTCCACTAAGTGCGTTATTAATGAGGAGAGATTGAGAAACATATTTTTGAGTGGCACAAACACTACCCTTTGAACCAAAACAGGAGAAGAATGCCAAAGCAAGAGGAAGACTTTGACTCACCCCATTGCCTGCTCTTACCTCTAGGGCAAGGGGTTGCACTGACTAGAAAAAAACAGAGTTGTCATTAGATCCAGCCAAAGTCATAACCTCTCTTTTTCCTCATCAGCAATTCTGTTTCTTCTATCCATCCAGAGACTGCATTTCCCAGTGCGCAGCTCAGCCTGAAGTAGAGGAGGCTGGGGAGTCATGTAATGAATACCAAGTAGGGGTGGGAATGGTAATTGCACTGAAAACTATGTGGTGAGTGTTGGTGGGCAGGAGAGGAGTACTGTCTTTCATGTAATGCATTTTCTTTTTTTGAAATTAGTTTATTGAAGGAGCACTATATAGGTTTAAGGTGCTACATCTTTATAAGTCAGCATCCATATATAATAGATTGCATTTCAATCAGAAATCCCAATTCCTAGCAACAGAATGTATGTTGTACCTATAAGGTATTGCACACAAGAACTTTAACCCTTTTGGACTAGATTTGGGGGGAGAAATTGCCAGTCCCTGAGTGAGCAGTGAGGGAGTAAGCTCACTCTCTGACTATTGGCAACCCAATACTGAGGTCTATGAAATTATCCAGCAAAACCAGAGAAATGAATATTTATATTAAGGAGTCAAGGGAGAGCTTCATTTTTTCAAACGATTGCTGCAAAAACAAATAGACTGATGACTGATTTTAAAACAATTCCTTCAATGTTTTTGCTATCTAAATAGTCTCAGACTTTAAGCATTTGGAAGTCATTTTTTTCTGCTCTTGTGGGTTGTTCTGAGCTTTTCAAGAGAATGAGCTAAGATCCTGGATTAACTAACATATCCATATCACCTTTAACATTTCCGTCAGCTGGAATATAGAAGACGTAATTCATCAAGTCTATGATTGAATTTGCTCTTAATTTGAAAGTAAAAACCAAATTGAAATCCCTGGCGTATTCGACAATGCATTAACACAGCATAGACTGTCATCAGGAGAATTTTCTTCTGCTTTTTCTTCAATAGGTCATGTTGAAATAATGACTACCCATATTCTGAATTGTTGTATTATTGCAATCAAATTGGTGCTAGAAAGGTTTAGTCATATATATCCTTATAAAATCACAGTCTGAACAAGTCAAAGGTAATTCAGAACTTACCCACTTTTCACTTTATCATCCAGTAATAGCTAGATTTTAGATCCTTTATTTCTCCCCTTTTATTTAGATAATATGATTGAAGCGTAGGTTAATGATTAAGGGATTTCCCACACCTCTTCCATAACTGTGAATGTCTTCCTTCTAAAATGAGAGGTGATGGCTGCAGCAGCAGATCTTGTCAGCTCTTGTGAAGTACACACTACTCCCATGTC
The DNA here is from genome assembly GCA_004363575.1 of Solenodon paradoxus. Taxonomy (NCBI): domain Eukaryota; kingdom Metazoa; phylum Chordata; class Mammalia; order Eulipotyphla; family Solenodontidae; genus Solenodon; species Solenodon paradoxus. Next base: position 463,781 of record RJWH01000324.1, on the reverse strand, counting down.
ATGTACCACATCCCAGGCTCAGCGATTCACATGCATTGTCTCTTATACTTTTGGCCATCATTCTAGAAAATAAGCACATGTTTTCTTCCAACTCTTATCTACATATAAGGGATGCAAGTACCAAGCATCCTAGAGAATGTTCTTTGAGAGAGAATATCTGTAGAGTACTATGGCAAATTAAATCTTATTTGTAACCAGGAAAGTTTCTACTTTAATCAATTTCAGCAAATCTATTGTGTGCATACTATGACAATTTTCCAGTCAATTAGATACAACAGCAAACAAACAGATAATACCATCACAATAAATGTGAGTTATGGCTAAGTACAGACTATCGATAAAAAGATGAATTAGTTACATGTTCCAAGAATATAAATGAAATATGATAAGTGATTTGACAGTGATGAGCAATGGTCAAGGGTGTGGAGGGTGTGTAAACAGTAGTTACATCTGGTGTCTCTGGAAGACAGTTTTTAAATTGAGAACTCAATGCAGTGAGAGAGGGAGGCATGTGAAAACCTGTGGGAAGGGGTTCTAGACAGAAGAAATAGCAGCTGCAAAGACCCAGGGTGAGCATAGACTTGGTAAGTTCAAGGAACAGAATGAGGGCCAGCAAGACTGGATCAAAATCAAAAATTTGTGAGATGTAGCCATGGGCCAGATTTTGGATTTGTAAGGAGGTTGGATTTTATTCTATAAGAGATAGGAAGATGTTTTCTGTTCCTTTCCCCTGAGCACATAGACCAAATGTGTAGTCAAATGATTGAGAATTAACCAAAGAAATGCAAATGGAAGTGAGGTGCAATGCCCATGACTGCCCAATAAAAGTCATCCACATATACTTCTCTGGGACATTTCTCCTTTGTTGCTCCCTGAGATGTAGTGTTGATGGCAAACCTCAAATTCATGTGTTAAAGATAATAGAGACTCCATCACTTGGATCCTAAAGACAACGCTGAGAAAAGTCTAGTCAACAACCAGTTCGCTCCCCAAATGTGAAAAAAATTATGTGTCTTATTATATGTCTTATGTGAAAAAAATTAACTTCCATATTGTTAAGGCATAACCTATTTGGTTCCATATATTATAACAACCTACTCTATTGTAATGCCTCTCCCAAATATTCATTGTATTTAGCAAACTCCTTATTTACAGTTAAGTATAGGACTACATGAAATAAAAATTATGTTTCTTAGCCTCCCTGGAAGGTAAGTGTGGTAACACAATTTCTGGTCAAGAGGAAGTAGTATGCATATTTTCAAGTCTGTCTTTGTGTAGGAGAGGTATGCCCTCCTCTTCTGCATTCTACTAACTTGAAAGCAGGTGTAGTGATATAGATCCATCCTAAATGTGGATGAGGGTCACACATTATGCAGAGCAGAATAGAATATGGATACCTAGCTCTATGAACACATCATAAACACTGTTCAAGCTACAGTTATTTAGGGTCTTAATTTCAGCAGTTATGTATATACTAAATAATTTGGAGCCATTGGGAGGTGTTAAGTAAAGAAGATAATTGAGGAAAATAAACCATGGGGACCAAAGAAAAAGTAAGGAGACTAGTTGAAAGATTATTGCAGTATTCTAGGTAAGAGATGCTAGAGTGAACTGATGGAGAGAGAAGTGATAGGGCTTGGGATGGTTTTAGAAGATTAAGCCAATGTTCTCTAACAGAGATGTGAAGCGAGATGGCTGCCAGAAGAGAAGAGGAGGGAATAATTACATATTTCCTGACTTCAGTAATTGAATGAAAACTGGCACTGCTAACTGAGAAAGAAGTACATTTGGAGGAGGAAACAGAAGTTATTTTTCAGCTACTCACTCAAGTGAAGATGTTAAGTGAGTTATGGAGTGTCCGTCCTGGAGTTTGCAGAAGATGTTGGGGCTAGAAATATAAATTCGGGGAAATCAAATCAATATATTTATAATATACGAATATAGTATCAAGAGTTCCTTCTATAGCCAAGAATTTAGATAGAATAGAGGCAATATCATGTTGGATTCATCCAACATAACATTGAATATTTTCCTAACTGGCAATAAAGTAGGACTTACCATATAGCTTTTTTTTTGTTTATTTTCATTCACATATAGAACATATCTACCTCTGAATCCTTCAAAGGATGATATGATATTTAAAAACATCTAGAAACAAAAATGAATTGCTGGCCTGATGCCCCAAAATACCACAGTCAATTAACTTTTAGTTGTTATTTTTAATCATGTTAACTCTAGAAGTGTTCCTGCCTGTCTAGTATTGTCTCCAAAGCAGTGGGAAAGCCATCATTTGGAGCTGTATTTACTGAAGAAGAGAAGCAAATGGCATTAGCATCTCCAAAGAGAGAGTAAAGAGGTTCCTCTTGCTGTTTCCCCATTACCTCTCACTCTCTAAATGAATGCATATTCTTTAGGTTGTCTGTTTTTTCCACTTTATATTAACCTCAGAACTAACAGCCTAAGAAGGTACAGAAATATTTTTCTAAGGTTATAAGGATCAAAAAGCCAACATGCACAATGATTTCACTACACAGACTTGAATGACCTTTCACAATTAATGTCAATACAGTTTACAAAAGTCTACTCAAGACTTTTGAAATGGTTAAAGAGGTGTAAATGGAACTTTGAATGATGGAAGACCAAAATCAAAATAGCTTATTAAAATATGAACAGTCCTGAGTGACTAAAATATGTTTTATATAATTTCCAACAGTTTTTTGTCTTTTTCTCACACAATTTCTACCTTAATTATATTTGGGTGCTTTATGTCACCTAAATCAGTAGATCCATGATTCATTTCTAAGGGATGCTGTAATAATGGCCACAAACTTGGTGGTTTAGACAGGAGAAATAGTCTTTCTCTGTTTTAGAAGTCAGAAATCAAGGTGCTGGCAGAATTGCACAGCCTCCAGAGGTCTGACAGGAGAACCCTTCCCTGATGCTCCTAGCTGCTGGAAGTTCCAGGCTCCCTAACTTCTGGTTGCGTGACTCAATTCACTGCCTCTGTCTTCACTGGTCTTCTTGTCTGTGTCTTTCATAAGGACAATTGTCACTGCATTCAAGACCTACTTCAGTAATCCAGGTTGATATCACCTAAATATCCTTAACTTACTCACATGTGCAAAGAATCATCTAAATAAGGTCAACTCCACTTTCCAGAGATTAGGATGTGGACATACCTTGGAAGAGGAGACACATCATTCAACCCACTACATTCCCAAACCTGACCAATTACTACCATCACCTAAGCAATTTTATAAAATACAGTTGCCTTAGGTGACCCTGATGGAGCAGCAGTTGGGTCAATTGTCTGCAAAGAAGCAAGTCATATACCCCTGAGTTCAAGTCCCAGGTCCTGGGGAAAACAACTAGTGTGAACAAATAAATAGAAAAATAAAATAAATATGTTTCTTCCTCCTTCCTCTTCCTGTCTGCCTACTCACCTCCAGGCCATCCTGCACCTTTTCTTTGGGAAAAAAATATATAGTTGCCATACCCCCTTCTTTAGAGATTCTGATTTCATGGACCTGATTTATTTTGTATGCCCATTTGTGCTTTATGTTGGAGATGAGAACCACATCTGCATTAAAACAAAAACCAAAAACCCTCAAGGTGATTCTGACAATTGTCATGGTCATTCTCCATCCTTTCAAGGTTCTAAATTTTGAAAATATGATTTTTATCTGTTTATTATCAGTGAAACAAAAGACACTATAATATTGAGAATAATATGATAGAACAGGAGAATTTCTGGGCTGGGGAATTGCCAAAGTCTAAGTTGAAATCTGATGCTCTCTTGTACTAAATTTATATCTAAATTCTCTAAGCTTCAATTTTTTTCATTTGGGGAATAAAGAGCTTTATATACTGGTATTATTGTGAAGATTAATGACACAACATATGTAAAACCCCAGCACATGTACAGTGATCAATTAAATTAAAACTATTATTAGTGAAAGGTGAACTTGGCAGCCTACTTTATTCTTGGTAATACAGTTAACTGGAAACAACTCATTGATCATGTGTCATGATTTGCATAGGTTTAATATATTTAACAGTCTATCCATTTTAGGGTTATGAAAAAGTTATAAAAATAGAAAGAACGTTGTCAGAAACATTACTTTCTTACCTGCTATAATAATGCTTTTGCAACTTTCACAGTTTCTCAAATCCTGGTTAAGTGAAAAATCTCCAGCATTCAATTGATTCAGCAGTTGCTCTTAACCATCTGCTGTGGACTGAGTTACGCCCTCCTCTAAAATATACCTCCATCTCCCCTCCTCCCTTGTGTCTCTCTCTCTCTCTCTCTCTCTCTCTCTCATCTCACCCTGTCCTTCTCTCACTCCATCATGTGAGGGCATTCAATAAGGTAACAAGGCAGCCACGTACAAGCCAGGAAGAAGGCTCTCACCAGACACCAAACTGGCTAGTGCCTTGATCTTGGACTTTCCAGTCTTCACCAGAACTATGAGCAATAAATCTCCATCATTTAAGGTACCCAGTCTCCCAGTCTGTGATATTTTGTTTTGGAAGCTCAAACAATCTAGAACAATCTTTAATCTATACTTTTATTTTTCTGATTTCATATTTATTGAGGTGTCTTTCATTTATAAAGTCATTTAAGTTCGTATGTGCAGGTTCACTGTTTATCAAATATATGACCACACGATGCCCACCACCAAATTGCCAATAGTCTTCCACCACTGTCCATTGGACCACACCACCTCTTGCTTCTGCCCTTCACCCCCTTCCCTGTTGGTAACTTCAGTTCTATTGCTAATGTCCAAGGGTTGTTTTTTGTTTAATTTACTCCTTTACTTTTTTCCTTTATATTCCACATATGAGTGAGATCATCTGGTATTTGTTTTTCTCCCTCTGATTTATTTCACTTAACATAATCCCTTCTAGTTCCACCCATGTTGTCACAAATGATAGGAGTTCATCTCTGTAAGGGCTGTGTAACATTCCATTGTGTATATATACCATATCTTCTTTGTCCATTCATCTGATGCTGAATATTTAGGTAATTTCCAATTCTTAACTATTGTAAATAATGATACAATAACCATACAGGTTCATATATCTCCGTGAATTAATATTTTTGTGTTTTGGGTAAATATCAAAAGTAGAATAGCAGGCATCATATGGGATTTCAATTCTCAACTTTTTTTAAAAGAAGGAATCAGACAGGAATGAAAACAAGTAGGCAGGAAGGAAAACAAAGGAGAAAGAAACATTTGAGCTGTTTATTTTGGTTATTCAGGTCTCAAACCTAGGTTCTTCGGCTTTATGTGGATATGCTGGAGCTGCAGACTTAACCCCTAAGTTACCAAGGCATGCTCATTGTCAATTTTTGGTGCAATTCCCACGTTGTTTTTCCCAAAGTTTGTACCAATATACACTCCAACAGAGTAAAAGTGTTCCCTTTTCTCCTCATCCTTGCCAACATTTGTTGTTTCCCTACTTTTGCATAACAGCCAGTGTCAGGGCTCTACACCTTTTTTTGCATTGTCCTAAAAGGATATGCCCTCGATGTTCTAATGAACCTCGCTCAGGCCTGCTACTCCTCTTTATTTCTGATTTGCGGCAACAGTAAGTGTCTAAGTGGCAGACAATATTTCTAGAAATCACCTCAAAAGCAGCTCGGCTCATCAGGCATAAGCTGAGGGCATCGTTATAGATTTATTTAATGGGAATGTCAGATCCATATTTTTTCTTAAAATCAGAATCAGTCTTTTCGTTTGAGACATTTTTTTAATCTTTCCATAAATCAATTCATTGATCTCTGGATTGGACTTACTGTTCACCCTCCTACTCAGAAAAGCTTTGCTATTCACTATTTTCTAGAATGGCCCTACAACTTGTCAGTTTATGGTTGCAAAAGCCTACATTGCATGAGCCCCGACTCCTCTTTATTTTCTATCAGGTCAGACCAGTACACTGATGTCCTACTGACCAGCTTCATTCTTCCCACTCCACACATTCTGCATCTCATTCCCTCTGTCTCACATGCTCCTGTAGCCCAGCCACCAAATCCAGCGTGAAAGACACTTCCTACTTCACCTCCCACCTTCCTGGAAAGGCTTTGCTGACCTCCCTGGGCAGAGACTCCAAATAGGGCTCTTTATTCTTGCAAATCACACTGCTCCCAGCACATTGCACAGGGTAAGGATTAATAAGATACTTTTCTAAATAAAGATAAAGTGGGGAAAAGGATAAGAGATTTAAATGACCTTGTCAGGCGTCTTCTGACTCGAGATGCCCTGACCCTCTGAACTTTGAAGTCCCAAAACGCTGCACACAGGCGTCTCAGTGCTGAACAATGGTGCTCTTTAAAGTAACTGCTGAATTTCTCGCATTGCTTTCATTGTCCAAAAGAAAGCTTGATAAGCCCACTACCAAATGATTTGGAATTCTTCCAAGGCCTTGTGAGCCTATTGTCTACAATTTTCGAATCGGCATTTTACAGTCATTGGATCCAAAGAAGACAATCTGAAATTTTGTTGTAAGTGATGGAATTTTCCAGTTGTGGACAAGAATGCTAATAATTCAGAGAAACATCCCTCCTTGGATGTCCCACCAAAAAGTTGATGTGAATGCGATTGTTGAAATTTTCCAAGTGTAGACGAGTTACCTTTCCTTACAGAGTTGAAGGCAGTTGTATTTAGACATGAATTGATGTTTAATTTGGAAGATCTTTATCAAAAAATGAAGCCCAAAAGAATCTTCTCTCTTCATTTAAATTGGAATGTTATATTCCTTTTGATTCTCATTTCTCTAAATTGGTTCCCAGTATGAAAGACTAATGCTTTGTCAGACAGTGACAAGAAAGGTATCAGCATTGGCAGAATGGCTGACTGATTTCAAGGACATTAAAATCCCTATTGCTTCCAAATATAACCTTTTCTGGTTTATACTCTGCCTTGAGTTTCTACTTCCAGAATCATATTTATCAAAAACTCAGTTTTATGCACTCTTAAAAATGCATGCACACACACATGCACATAAACACACAGCGGATTGAAATGTAAAATTCTGAAAAGATAGGAAGGTGTGGAAGGTCTGCAAAGAAGTGCTGAAAAAGAGAGAAAGTAAAAATTCTGCATCCTAGTTGAACATTTCATTTGTTGTGGCCTCAGATAAAACCCTAAATCTTTCATGCCCAAAATCTTAAAGCTAAAAGTATCTCTATGCTTCAGTGTGTTCATGACTTGATTAATACCTGTTTTTTGTTTTGTTTTATTTTTTTAAGCAATTCTGCATTAGTGAGAAAAATCTTTCCCCTTTCTCCTCTCCACTCCCATGTCCAATGTCAGCATCTGTCAGAATTTTTAAAATAACTTCCCAGTCATCCAGCTTCTGCTTTCTCTTGATTTGCAAGCAGAGTTAAACCAGACACTCTGCTTCGCATAGCCCTGTGTTGGTTGCTGCAGTAGAAAGTCTGCTCTTCTCAGTGGCCTCAGGCCCTTGTGGGGCCCTTGCCCACTCATCCTCTGCTTTTCTCCCAAGCACATTCCAAACACACCCTTAGCCCTCCCATTCTCTAAAGATTTCCCAAGGCTGAAGCATCCTGCAAACCCGTTCATGCCTGTTCACACACACTAGAGATCCATCTCCCTTCTCTGCCTGCTCAAAGCTTCCTATCTTTCTGATCTCACCCTGTTGCCACACAGAGACACTCTTGGCGGAATCAGTTTACAACGTAGACATCTATGATTTCGGAGTCCCGAGCTCTTCCTCTTACCTGGTTAACCTAATTGGACTGTGGAATGCAAATTGTGACTCGAAAGCAAGATAAATAGTAGTGGTGTCCCACAGGGCTTAGGCTTCTTCTCAAGCCACCCCTGGTCATAAGGTGCCCCTGCTCCTCCTCACTGCCTCTGGCATTATCTCTCTAAGTTTCTCAAAAAAGCCCAAGGCTGGGAGGTCAGATTCATATTTAGAATTCTCAGCCTTCTTGAAATTCCTCACAGGATTTTTAAGGTGAGGCCCCACACTGGTTCTGTGCAGTACCACCAGACCTCAGACACACATACCTGCAGATACACCCCGACACACCACCCCTTGGAATGGGGCGATTTGGGCAAAGAATTCCAGGGTCATGGGTATTAGAATGTGGTGGAAAGGAGAATATGACCTTCAGGTAGCCACATCCCTTGGGCACCAAGGCCTCTGGCATTATGGGAGGGTAATGTCTATGTTCACCTGGGCCTTCTGATGAAATCAAATGGTGAGGGTAGGAATAGGGGCCCACGACATGAACTTCTCCTGTCTTGATCTAAGAGGATGAGGCATTGGAGTGTCTTCAAATAAAAACTAAGATAAGCTTCATTTAATGAACTAAACAGTTCTTTAGAACAAAGACTCTCAAGGAGGACTGATTTTGCTCCTCATAAGTGGAAATGTCTGGAGATATTTTTGATTCTCAAAATGGTGAGGGGGGTGCTATTATTGTTTAATTGGCAGAGATCAGGGATCACTGCTAAACATACTACAACACACAGGATAACGCCATCACAACTACAGAACAAAACCTTTCTCTAAAAGTTCATTTGTACATTAGTTACATATAATTTTGTTGCCAAATAACTTTTCTTAAAGAAAAAATTGTTGAATGTCACTTGAATGTACAAATGATTTAATAACACCCCTTCCCCCCATTGCCTTGAGACCAAGTCCAGCTTTCTTAGCTTGGCATTCCATATGATACTTTCCCCCTCAGTTTTATTGAGATATAATTGACATATAGCACTGCCTAAGATTAAGGTATACAGCATAATGATTCCACTTACATACATCATGAAATGATCACAGTAAGATTTAGCTGAATCTATCATACCACATGGACATAGAAAAAAAAAAAAAATGATTTCCTTTGTGGTGAGAGACCTTAGGATCAAACCACTTTCATATACACCACAGTTGTGTTGACCATGGTCATCATTCAACACCATTTGTGATCTGGAGCCTACCAGTATCATCTTTCTCTATTATTGCTTTATGTAGCCCAAAACTGTGAACATACCACAGCCTGATTTAAATATTCCGGGGTGCTTTGTGGCCATCTCCATTTCCTCATCAATCTATGGATTATTCAGCCCCTAGTAACAGATTAAGTCCCCAGGTGGATCTTCTAATGTAAGGTGTTCACCAGTGAGACAGTGCCTACCCATAGATGGAATTAATAGCATCAAGACCACTAACGTAATAAAGATGTTATTGGGGTTGGAAAGTTTTCGTGATATCTGGGATAAATCACTATGGTAATGTTATGTTTATGATGTCCCTATCACATAACAGGGTCTCAAAAAATAGTCTGTCTCCACAGATATAGGAAATGGCATTCCAGGTAAGAAAATGGTTTTTACAAACGAATTAGTGGAAGCTACTCACTGTAAAAATAATCTTAATGACTTTACACATTAGAAACATTTCTCACTCACACAAATCCAAAACAGGGCTTCCTGACTGAGGGGCAGGAGTGGAAGAAGGCAGGGTAGGGTGTCAGTGTCGGAAGGCTCTGCTTCTCACCATCATTCAAAACCCCAAAAGATGGAGTCTCTACCTTCTACTTGGATTTTCAATGTTATCCTCTTTGTGACTATCCCCTTTGCCAATGGGGAGAAAGGAAGCGAAAAAAGGCACTGCCACTTAAGTCATCTTGACCAAGAAACAACATGCGTCATTTCTGCTCATATTCCACTAACAATAAGTAGCCACATGGTCCCACCTGGATGTGAGGGGTCATGGACTGGAGAAATAGGTCCGGGTTCATGGGGGCTTCTAGCAACAAGCCGATATCTGGAAAGGGATTCACCATCTTTGCCACAGAAAAGCACAAGGAGAGAGAGGAAATGAGTCAATTCAAAGAACCGTGAGCAGACTCAGGGACAGGTGAAATAGGGATGGCAGCCAGCCAGGTTGTAGGAAGCCTATGACCCCAACATTAGTAAGATTTGCAGAAGAGTTACTTGGGAAAAAAAAAAAAAAGGATGCTAAGTAGCTTCATAAAAATGTTTACTTCATGATAAAATGAACCTATTTTTCTCACAGACATAACTTCATAATTTAAGTTGAATGATTTCATCATTAAGCACTCTTAAGAGTTCTTATGTCCCTTCAAAGTTTGCATTTCAATCAGTGCTTTTCCCTTTGCTTCAGTCACATCTATGAACTTGGAGAATCTGCTGCCATGTTTATTCATTTGCAATTCTGCTTTAATTGTTGCCTCTGTTAACTTTAGTTCTCCTTTATTTTGCCCCAGACAGACTTTCTATTTCTAAAATCCATCAGCATCCAGCAAATATTAGAAACCACTTCAGAGAAACTCAAAGGACAGTGAATTTTTAGTCCCATGTATCTGGTGCAGTTAAATCTTATTTATTGTGTGGTGTTACGTCAAACATGGAATCAATCTATTAACTATACTACTTTAAAAATTTGGCAATAAATACTTTTATTAAGATGTTAATATAGAGTTTTCTTTCAAATATGTCAATATAAAAGATAATAATAATGTATTGTATCTCCCATATCAACTTTCATTATCCAGAGGAACACATCTTTGATGTTATAACAGAAGTCAATGGAAAAAAAGGATATTTATTGTATAGAAATTCACATTTAGAGTCAACTTTTTGATATTTTCTTTCATCCAATAATATAAAGTCTACCCATATAATCTGTTTTAACTTCCTGTGGATTTCAGAAGTGATATTTTTGCATGTTATGCCTCTCAATTCCAGATTCACTGCAACTGGTGTGCCATCTAGTGGCTTTTGCTGTGATATTTTCTAGTCTTGAAGCAGAAGCTTAAATGCCACATAGAAAGCTTTGTCCAATGAGATTCTTTCTTTGGTGCAACGAGGGGATAAGGTTGTTATTAAAGTAGCCGATGGCAAAAATTGAATCATCCAAAAATTACAAAAGATCGTGCAAAGTCTTATTTAGCCAATATAATTAAGATATGAAGTTTTCCAAATAATTGAGCACGTATGTTAACTTATTGTATCATGAAACACAGACCACATGTACATTGGCAATATAGCAAGAACTGGAACGCAATAAAATAAACTTGACACTAACTTAAATTAGTTTTAATTTCACTCTTGATTTTCAGATGATCCTTAGGTTCTATCAGTCTATAAGTTAAATATTTTTTAAATGTATACTTGAACTTTATGCTTGCTTGCATTTAGAATTAGAAGTTATTACCCATAAAGGAACACACAGGAATCAGTGTGAGTGGTGGCAAGTTCACGTGTGTACAGTTATAACCACATGACCTTATATCTTTTAATTATACAAATGCCTCCAGATGTCTTGTCTTCCAACCATCTCAAAATGATAGAAGATCTTCCTTTAATTGCTACATACTTTTTCAGAGGTGAGTTGTGAGAAAGTGAGTGAAGTTATGCTGCTGAAGGTAAAAGGACAAAAAGGCAATACATATTCTGCAAATATATATAGATAATATTGGAAATAAATATAAAAATCAGTTACTGCATGTTGGTCCTTAGAAATAGTAGCTAGTCTAGTAGAACACATATTATGTTAATTATTTTTAAAGACATAGTCATCATAAATAGAATCATTTCAGAACTTTCTTCCTATAAGATACAAGAAAACAGCAATGATAATTTCCACTTATTGTTTTCTTAATTTGTCTCATTTAATCCTCATGGTGACCTAACAGAGTATAATTTTACAAATGAAGAAACTGGTGCTGAGTCACCAAGTAACTTGTTAAAATTTACTGCCAATAAAGGGCCTCTTCTGGATAGAGCCTGAGTGTATCTGGGTCATGTAGCCATAAATGTGGTCAAAATTATTTCATAAGCATTTGTGAAAGTCTGAATTATCCATATTTCTCCACAAAGCCCAGCAAAAGCAGAGCAGTGCTGGTTTCTCCTCGTTTCCAACTGCAAATCAATGGAACAATGATGCATAAAGAGTAGTTAACTCAGAAGTCTTTTACTTGGAGCTACATTCTTTCAGAAGCACAGTTACCAATCATTTGAGCAACATAATTCTTAAATATCAGTGTAGGTAAATGCTACATCAGACTTTTTTAAGGGTGAAGTCCTCACCACCAAAGAGTGCACTTTTATTTTTCTGTATTCTGCAAAATAACCAGCATAAGACTTCAAATTTGGAAAAATTTATACTATGCCTTGTTATCATGCATAATTACCTTCTTTCAACTGTTAAATCAAAGTGATTTCACACTTAAGTCAGGGCCCCTTTTCATCTTTTATTGTCTAACATTCACAGCTGAAAGCTGCACACACACTGTTGTGCCATATAAGGAACTCCGTATAGAGTCTCACCTTTCGTTTTATTTTGGTTACTGTAGCAAGTTATCCTGCATATTAAAATAACTTCATATGTATGGGTTCCCCATTCCTCAGATATATTCCAGCACACCCCACCCTCCACCAAATCACCAAGTGCTCTTCACCATTGTCCAGTGGGCTCCTCCACCATTTGCCCCACCTCCTACCCTGTCCCCTTCCCTGTTGGTAACCTCAGTTCTAGTGCACGTGTCCAAGGGTTGGTTTTGTTTCATCTGTTCCCTCGTTTTGTCTGTTCACATTTCACCTATGAGTGAGGTCATCTGGTATCTATCTTTCTCCTTTTGACTTATTTCACTTAGCATCTTCCCCTCTAGATCCATTCATGTTGATTCAAATGACTGGATTTCATCGCGTTAAGAGCTGTGTAGTATTCTGCTGTATGTACGTACCACATCTTCTTTATTCGTTCATCTGATGCTGGACACTTAGGTAGTTTCACCTTCCATGAATAAATTTTAATATTCTAATCACATAAACCCTGCAAAACTGATTCATACTTAGTGAAGTTTTTGAACTGTGTGCTAATCAGGTACAATGCGAATCAATCAGTGTAAAAGATAACATATAAGTTTAAAGCAAGAAGTGGAAACCGCTATCAGTTTGCTGAAAACCTAAAGATGTCTGAATTAGTAACAGGAAGGAATTGTGACAGATGTCATTTGCTCTCTTCCCTGTATCTATTCCTTCTCTATTTTTCCAACCAACACAACCTCAGTTTGCTCAGGTGGCAGCTGAGATGGCTTCCTCTCAGAGAGAGGAGGCCCCCATCTCAGCATTAGGGCTGGATGGAGGGTGGTCTAAATCTGTCCGACTAATCTTATTCTATTCACTGGGAGTGACTATGTGACACGTATGGACCAATGGGATGTAAATGAATATTTTTAAGTGGAGCTACAGGCAGTACTTGAGTCCTCTAACTAACATGAGTAAACTTGACACCAGTCGCCTTTGTCCTTCTTTGCTCTTCTGCCTGAGTTGGAGATATGGTCTCTGGAGACGGAGATATGCTACAGCAGACATGTATGACTATAAGATGACAAGCATGAGGACAAAAGTCAGCTTTCTAAGGATAGTAGGGTGGAACTGGAGAAGAATCCCAGGTCTCTGACGGTGTCTTAAAGCAGCTATATCAATCACCCCAGGGCTGCTTCAGCTTTCTCATTAGGTAAGAAAAAGTTGCATTTGTATTTCATTTCACTTGCATTTAAGCCACTGTTGGTTGGATTTTCTGTTACCTGCTGCCTTGTGTTTTAGGCTGAGCTATAACAAATTGCCATTTTTGATTTAAAAAATTGCTGAAGAGCAGCAGTTTCATATGGGTCACCCAATATTATGAATTGATGTGGAATTCAAGACCATTTCAATTCTTCAGTAGTAAAATATCTTCTTTCCCTTTCTCCTACCATCCAATATAGATCTTTGAGGGGGAAAATATTTCTGATATTTAATCTGTGGTTTGCCACTAAGCTTGATGGGGGCCAGGAGGGAACCCTGATTTGTCATGTTTACTGATTTCTGTGTTATGAGCATGCCTCACATCGCCATTTCAAGTTACTAACCTGAGGTCACTGAGCAGGAGTTGAAAAGAAATGTGTCCAACCAGCTGTTGTAAACGGGAACCACAACCAGATCTAGCACCACTACCTACACGCTGACCACGGCTCTCTATCATAGTGCGTGTTGGGTTGTGCCAGTGTGTTAGAGGTTTACTAGCTCTATTGTTACTTCTCTTTGCAAAATTAAAACAAAGGATATAATTAGGGCTTGGGGGAAATTCGACAGTAGAAATGTATGCCTTTACCCTTTGAGTCATTTAGATGTTATGAAAAAGAATGAAGACTGTATGTAAGTAGCTACCAGGGAAACATAAAATACTTCATTAACATGAATTTTATTTATTAACTAGCACTTCTATTGCTCTAATCTATTTGCTATCTCTAAAATATGGGTAAGAAAGAAAAACACAATATCCCTCATTTGGTTATTTCTGTTTTTTAAGCATGATTTTTGTTGCCATGAGGAAAGATGAAGTATTTCACTTCAATTTGGGACAAATGACCTTTATAAAGCCACAACAAATCTTATTTCTTCTAGCTTTAAAGCCAAAAAAAAAAAGCCAATAGCTGTCTAACTTTTAAATATTTACTTTTTCATTAGGTTTAGATAACTGATCCAAGGAATGATTGCAATTCTCTCATGTGTGCTCATGTAAGCATGAGCACAGCCTACTGACCAGTACAATGCAGAGTCTCCACATGTGCAGCAGATGTGTCTCTATGCTAGACTTGGAGAGTCTCTCCAGAACTTCATGAATAATTGCTTATTACCATGTTGGCTTTTCCTTTAGATTCAAGAAGCCCATCTTAGAAGAGTGGGGCTGCTGAAGCTTTATTCCTTATTGAAATTGAAAAATGATACAACAAAAGGTCTCTTAGCTAATTCACACTGGCATACATACTAGTAGGTTAAATGTTCTATCTTGGCAGAGACCAAAATGCCTACCAGTCCTGAAAATAGTCTACATATATGTTTTATATGTTCCCTTTATGTTAAAGCAAAACACCTTGCACTTAAATCAAATTATTTGTTTTCTTTAGCAAAATATCTAACACCAATTGATATAAGAATACTTACAATGGAAGGAAGATAGTAAATAAGGGGAAACTCACACATCTTTCTGTTAGGCTGGCTCAGAAGACGGGACAGCCGGCAGGGACAGCGGGCATGCCCGGCGGTCAAGCACGGGAAAAAGGTGGATGACGTCAGAATAAGGGATGCGACCCCCACACCTGGATTCACAGGGCCAATCCCAATCGCCATATGGGAAGCCCGCGAAATTCCTCTGCTTAAAGAGCCGGTTCCCCTTTGTTCTGGGCGCGACTTCCCAGCCCGCGACTTCCCGGCCCTCTGCGGACTTGGGAGTTTCGCCCCGGTGTGCAAACCCCAATAAAGCCCTGGCTATTCGACATTTTTTGTCTGATTGAGCTTTTCTCCTCGCGGAGCCCAGAAAAACGTTACACTTTCCTGTTATTTTTAGCTATGATTTAGGATTCTAATTTCTGAGACAATTTCTGCGCAGATGTCCTTGAGAACAAGGCAGTGTGACTGCCTATTCCAGAAATGCTGTGTATCTGTCAGACGTCTTTCTACAAATTATCTTTCATATATTGAGCACATTATTTTTTTCTCCTTAAATCCCGCTAGAAACAGGAGCGACTTTTGATTTTAGATCTTTTCATTTGATGTATCATTCAAAGCACAATAATGTAGTTTGTTTCAAAATTAATTGGAAAATTCTATAGCTTTTATATGATGGTAATATCAAGACTGTGAATCTTAGAGACTGAAGTTCTGAAGTCACTTCCACTGATGCTTCTTATAATATAACTCCACCATGGTTCAAGTGGGGACACATCCTTCTTCGATACGCAGATCCATAGCTCTCCAGTCCCGGTAAGGCAGTGAAAAAAGTAAGCTAAATGTTCTTCACCTATTGTTTTATTTAACAGCTACAATAATACAGTGTGTTAAATTACTGATGAGGGACAGTTAATGGAGTAAGGCAATTAAAGGAAAGGCAAACTAGGAGAGAAGCTGGGAGGACATGCTAGTAAATTCCTGATCCTAAGAAGGTAACTAAAATTGTAGCAACTAAGCAGAGAAAAGAGAAGAAAAACAACTATTATGGGATACATGCCTGGAAGATTTCACTTCTAGGGCATATTGGACCCCACCAGTCTACAAAGGTTGAGCTTTACTGCCCACATAAGCCACTTCTTATCTGTGCTTCTTTCCCTTTAATAAACTTTTCATGGGCTGGTGATGTGAAACTCCACTGAATTCTTTATCTGAGTGTATTCAACTGGTGCTCAAGAACCCAGGCATCCAACTTACAACATCTACTACCTCAACTTCACAGATAAGGAAACTGAGACAAAGAAATTAAGCAGCTTGCACAAAGTCATACTCTGTTAGAAAACCTTACCCTGACCCCAGTGCAAAAGTTAGTCTGCCGGGAACTTTCCACTGGACGAGGGAGGCTGTAGCTACAACCTATTATCGTGACCGAGGACAAACAAGCATAGCCTCTCTACTCTGCAGCTGTTCATAACTGATAAGAGCTGCCAAGAGAAACCACACATAGCCAAGGAGATGAACATTTACCTCAGAGTATAAAAGGAGTGCCCCTAGAACCCCTGCTGCTCAGCTTTGGGTAACAACACCCTTGAGCCGCCACCCGGTGCTTGCAATAAAGTGTTTTTTCTCTACTTTTTGAGTGTGGATTATCAGTCTTCTCACTGTTTGGAGGCTTTGTCGTAACAATGCCGCAGGGGCAGAGTTGCAGAATTTGAACTTCAGCAGTCTGCCTCCAAAGTTTAACGTCTTACAGTCACAATCTACTATGTTGGAAAACATATAATGGAGTCTCCTGCTGATTTACCTCACGAATACATGTGTCCTGTCCTTGATATACCTACTGATTTAACACTCGTTTATATCATCTTGCTTAAATTTGAAATAATACTCCCCTAGTGTTCTCCCTGTCCCAGTCTTTTCTCACTCTTTATTGCATCCTCTACCCAGCTGACAGTGTTTTTTCCAAACTGTCAATCTGATCAAGGTCCTCCCTGTAGCCTTCAGGAAAAAACTGACACTCCATCTCATAATAATCCTGTAGGAGCCGATCACCGCCATGACAGGCTCCGGACAGAAATAGCTGTAGACCTGAGTTTCGCTTCCTGAAATAAGAACCAGGGATTAAGTTTCATTTCTGGCCCTGAAACTAGAAATTCCTTAGAGAAGACATACCCAAAACCTGGGGCCAAAAGATACTAAATATGTGAATGCTTCAAGGTCTGGAATTGTAACTTTCCTTAGAGATGACATACCTGAAACCTGGGGCCAAAAGATACTAAATATGTGAATGCTTCAAGGTCTGGAATTTAACCAATCCCTTGCTCTGTAACCTTTGCTATAAAAACACTGCTGAAACAAAGCCCCGGGTCTTTGACTCCACTGTGCTGGAGGAGGCTCAGACCCCAGCTAGCTGGAAATAAAGTTTCCTTTTGCTTTTGCATTGTGGACTGAAGTGTGTGTGCGTTTTCTTGGGAGGACGAACGCTGACCCTAACAATCCTAGTTTTCTGTGTTGCGACCTGTCTTCTTTTCTACCTCCCACCTGCGCTGTTCAACCTACTACAGTCCTACTACACCTCCTGGATTTTACAAAGCGTGTCATGCTTTTTCACAGAAACTCTTTGCCTTTGAGCATACTTTCTGGTCAACCTGATATGTGTCGACTCCCTTTCATCGATGTAGTTAATCTCTCCTAATCCTCTAGTCAAAGAGCATCACCCAGTCCTCTCCAGTCACAGCAGCCTGGGCATAGCCCACAACGAAGCTGTCCTGAAGGAGTTCCTAGTCAGTTAAGGAGTGGACAACTAAGACAAAGTAATAAGCAATTATTATTTTTAAAGCACAAATCACAATATCTCACAATGCATAACCTTAACAGTATTCACAAAGAAAGGCATCCTCATTTTCATTGCTATGTTTTAAATGCGAAAGATACTTTGACTAGCCAAAGAGTCTTAGTCATGTGTTTTTAAATGCAAAAGTGATCTGTGTGCTTTTGGATGCACCTGTGCAGCTTTCCTCATTTGTCACATCTACTGGAAAGAGAACTGCAAGGCATTTTTACAACAGAACTAAATTTTCTATCTTTATTTCCCTTGACTGTAATTTTGACTTGTTTATTTCTTGATGTTCTTTAATTTCCTAAAGAAAATTGAGCATACAAAAATAACAAGACCAGGAAATATTGAAAGACATGTTATTTTCAAAGTGAAATACCTATTGTGCTACTTTATACATTGTTGAGCTTTGAGTGTGGGCATGAATTGGGGAGAGGGAGTTGGCTAACTATAGAAGAGGCAACTGTACTTCATGGGATAATCTATAACCTATAATTAGACTAGGAACAAGAGAAAGCAACCTTGAAAGTGTGTGAAGCCAGTCTATATTCTTAGACTAGACTCTGGCAGGTTATGAATCTCCTGCAACAGATACTCCGTCTCTTCTCCCTCAACAATCATTTTGGTACTTTATATTTTTTGCAGGTGATCAATTGATTAATGATTTGCTTGTGCAGATGAAGGGCCAGAAGAAAGAAGTTGCACTATTTCAATACCTTAGCCCAGTCTGAAAGACCCTTAGATATAGATTTCCAAAACATGTTTACTTAAAGCACATTAAGAGTGTAGAAAAGCCATTACAATTGACAAAGATACGGGAACACTTTGGAAGCCATGAAGAAGGCAACCAACTGGAAAGAACCATCAGCATTCCTCTGCTGTAGGATGCCAGAAATACGAATTCTGATGATGTAAAGCAAAAGTTGCAGTTTCTAGAAAATAGTTACCTCCTATAACTTCTTAGAAGAATTGCAGCATTCTGGACATATTTGGGCTGGATATTAGCTATTCTTCTTTGTAATCAAACCCCACCTTTGTTTGTATGCCCTCTGTATTTTAAGGGTTAGAAATCTAAAGCCTTTTTTTTTTTTTTTCGGAATCACTTGGAGCTAAAATTTTAAATGTGATTTGTGTCCAATGACTGATACTTATATAGATATTGAATGCAGAATTGCATATCATCCCATATTTGTGGTCTAGAAGCAGATAAGCCCGTGTCCCCAAGCACGAGTGCTTGCTATTATTGGATTCCACGTTTTCACATCCAGTTCTCAGCTTCACAGATGTCAGCAACTGTGGTGGCAGCTGTGACAGCAATAGCAGTAGCAGCAATGGTGGTTAGACCGTCAAACCAAAAATCCATTGGTGGCCCCATGGCCTTCCAATGAATTTGTAAGTGACTGATTGCCCACATTAAATTCCCTTTTCACTGAAAAACATTAGAAACCAGCGTCTATTTCATGTCCTGCACTCCGCTACAATACCTGAACAGCGGCTTGATAAAGCCTGCTGTATTAATGAAAATTTCTATCATATCCCTACTAAATCAACAGGAACGATTGCTACAGGCCTGTGTACGAGCAGCTTCTTCCATACAAATCCTGTGGCTTTTAAAGTTTGTGAGATAGAAAGTAAGAGATTAATAGGTCAGACAGAAGCAATCTCTGTCTGTGGAAGAAGTGACCTCTAAATTAACAAAGGACCATTCATGCAACGGTGTTTCTTACAGTCACTAGTAGCCCTTCCCTTCCTCACCCTTCACCATCAACTCTGATGGTTTATCCTTTCCCAGCCCTCTGGATTCCTCTAAGTAGTGAAGTTCCCCAAGGACCACACCTTGGACTTCCCTTTCTGCTTCTATGCTCACTCCTTAAGTGACCTCCTCTGATCATGTCTTTAAATGTTATAGTTATGATGATGAATATAAGTCCTTATATCAGACTCTTTCCAATGCACCACAAGGTTAGTTTATTCATATATGGGTTGCAGAGACGATGGAGATTGCAAATATGGTAATGTATTTCAGTTTGAAAAAGGAAAGGATATTATAAACTACTAAAAGTTTTATAGTAATTTTTAAAGCTTTTAAGAGATGCTATGTTGCAAGTTTAAAGAGATTATTTTAAGCTTTTTTAATTTTTTATCTTATTCAGTTTAATGCTTTAAGTATTTCATATTTAAGAAGCCACCAGAGGGCCCTAAAGCCCACATTAAATCCAGAGGTGCTCCTTTCAAAAACTGATCAACACACAGTCATATACTAGGAGACAAGAATCAGAAGAACAAAATCTTGTCATTTGTTCCCAAGTACATACTGGAAAATGATAATTCATCTATAAGCAGAAGATCTGTCCTGGTTTTACTCAACTGTTTAAAATAATCAAGTTTTATTCCTTTAGCATAGTAGCATTTTTCTGCTACATACCCTCACAACCAACTTGTCTTCAATGTGAGCGAGTGTTGCAGGTAGTTTGTTTTCCAGTATTGATCTCATGTTGAGAACGTCTCAGCAGGAATTTTATAGTAAAGAAATTCAGTTTATGAAACAGAAAGGTGTGCGAAGCTGCCATTCAGCTCAGCAGATTCACCATAAGAAACAGGAAATAATCTCCTGCAGGATCTTTTGCAAACACAGTGCACAGTGTCCCTGGCTCCAAGCTTCCTCCTCAGCATTCCGCTGGCCTGCCTGTCCTTCCAAGAGATAAGGGGCTATGCTTCCTCGTTACCCCTGATCACCTACTTTATAGTGTTCTTGCAGGGTTGCTGGCATGAGAGTGGCAGGCAAGAAGTAGGTGCCTCATAACTTGTTCACTAAAGCAGTTCTACATGTCACTGAGAAGGAAGAAGTCACAACTGGTGCTGCGCACTTGTTGGCTTATTCAAAAGAGAAATACAAAGTAAGAACAGGCTGTAAGTTCCACAGTTGGCGTTGATGCCAAATAGCTCTAAGAAGTCATCACAAGTCCAAAAAAGCACCAGTTCCTTAAGAGGCAGGAGTCCCGGGGTCCAGGAGACTGGCTGTGAGCCTCCGGGGAATTCAAAGAAATCTTGGAGAAGAGAATAGAGTTTCGTAGGCAAGAAATGGGTATTCAATGCAAATTGGTGAAAATCTTCAAGTCAAAAGACTGGCAGAACCAAAGCTTTACAGAAGATTTTAAAAGAAGCATAAAGGACAGAGTGGCTGGCGAGTTGGCTGGGGGGCTTCCTGAAGCTGAAGGAAATGAAATCCGCCTCAGGCAAAGGAGAAGGCAGATGGGGAAAGACAGTCCTGAGAAGCACCCCTTCCCAAGCAGGCCTCTGCTGGAGACTGGAGACTGGGCATATTTTAATCAGTCATGGTTTCAGAGTCTTTAAAATACAAATGCTTAGATTTTTTTCTGGTAAAATAAGGTCCCTTTCATGACTGAGAAGCTACACAGTAAATGAGAAAAATTATTCTGTCTTTTTCTTTGTTTTGTTGTTTATAGCACTCTTCCCAATAAGGTTAATTCTATGTCTAGAAAAGCATTTGTTTTCATTACCTGGTAAGAAAGCTGAATTTTTCTATGTATTTAAGTATTTTATTTGTAGATTTTTGGGGATCAAAATAAGTGAAATCACAGAAGTTCACTTGATGGCTCATGAGCCTTCACTTCTCTCCAGGTACCCCTGGTAACCCCCTTCTCCTGACAGGACCAGGAACCCAGGGAAATCTTTTCACAGCACCAGTTCCTCATACGTAAGTTACTCACAATACATCTAACTCTAATGACGTTGATTCACTCTTCAAACATCTACTGAGTGTTTATAATGTGCTGCAGACAGAGAAATTAACAGCCCAGATCCCTACCCTCAAGAAACTCAGGTCTAGTAGAAAAGAAAGAAAACAATGATAAGATGCTGTGGTAAGTATTATAATTGAGGTTCTGAAGCTTTGGTCTGCAAGCTATATTTATTACTTAGAGAAGTTCATTCAGAGCAAAGAAAACCCAATCAACACCTACCTGAATGCAAAGGTACTTACTGAATCAGACAGCAAGGACAGAGGTGAGTAGTCCTCGGTTGATGCCATCAGGGACCCATACTGCTTTATCTTCCCCGCCACCATCCTTAGCTTGGAAGCATTTGCTTTCATACTCATTGCCTGATGTTTGCGAAATGGTTGCTACACATTGAGACAGCCAGTCTGTCTCCATCACACTCAGGGAAAAGTGGGAAGATCAAAGGGCTATGAGACACACTAGCTCATTCTGTCTCTATGAGAAAAGCAAAAAACTCTTCCAGAGTTTCTAGCAATAAATGCTTCCTTACATTTTAGCTATCAAAACCTGGTAACAGGTTCATCCTTGTCCAGAAAGTACTGAAAAGAAGAGGCCTGGGAGAGGAATTATGTTAGCTAGCCCCAGGGTAGGACCTCCAAGCATTCCACAGCTCTCCATTGTTCTTCTTCTCTGAAGTGAATCTGAACACTGGCAGGGAAAGGCCATGGGATGATTTCCAGATATGCCTACGGTTATTGCTTTCAGAACAGTTCCCTGGACTAAGGTGATGGACCAGGAAGTTCATCTTTCTGAGAATTTCCTGTTTACAGGGAGTCTTTCCACTTTGCACTGGAATTAAAAAGAGTCACTGTATCTTTCTAACTCTGAATTCAGTATCCGTTTTAGACTTCAGGGAACACAGTAACCCCAACTCTATTTTCAGATGACTGAAGCTTCAGTCTTTCGCTGGTGTCCCCACAGCTTACTTGCAAATGAAGTGAATGCTCCCGCTCCCAGAGGAACTACTTCTCCAGCTTTCAGGGGATTCCAGGAACTCCAATGATCCCCTCGCTTTCTGTCAGATGGGGTAAAAACATTCATTAGGTGCGCATTATGTGTCCAGTACTGTATTACCTTCCTTCGATTTCTCATCAATCACCAGTGAGAGATATTAAGGTACACCAAAATTGTCACTGTTCCCTAGATACTAAGTATTGGGCTGAGGATTCAAAACAGGCAGACTGCTTCCCTTTGGGCGTGGGAAAGGGACATTCAGTAGTAAATCACCTCTCCTCATTAGGGCCAAATTACCCTCTCAGGACCTCTCCAGGCTACAGACACGAGCCTGCTGCAGTCAGCTCTAAAATAGTCTCCAGGGTACCACTCAGGTTTCTTAGGTTTCTAAAGGTAGATTCATTGAGGCCGAAGCCAACCCAGGGAGTCAGCACTCCAAGGTCGCTCCATTCGCTGCCAGGATTAATCTAATAACCTGTTTCCTTCAGTAGTGTACAGGGTAAGAGTTCTTATATAATTGAACGGCATTTGGGTCCATGGAACCTATTATGCAATCTCCCGAGTGCAATCTGTTATCTATACATGGATATGCAAAGAAAGAATGGTTCAGAGGAATGTTTTTGAGGTGTTTTTTAAAGTCATTTAAAGGTGCATAGTTAACACAACGAATGCAAGAATATAAGACAGTTTAAGATCTTAATTGTTTATTTATTCAGTCAATAAATCATTAGTGAACCCCTGATATTTGCTACTCCAGACACTAGGGATTCAAATGCGACTAAGATACAACCCTAAGAGTGTATAGTCTCTAGGGAAGACAACGGAAAGATAAAATTTGATGAGTGATATAACAGAAAAACATCAAGGCGCTATAAAAAATGTTGGCGTGGTTCCTATTTAGGGAATGGAGGTGGAGAGCATGCTGGGAAGTACTTCCGGGAAGAAGTGATAGTCAAGCCCTCTGAAGGGTTGAAGTTACCCAAAGAAGCTAAAAGCCGATGGGAAAGGTGGTGCAAGTCGAGGAGTGTGTGTGTGTTGCTTGGTGTACATCTAGAATTGGAAAAGCTGGTTTATTAGAGAATTGGAATGAATTGCGAACTCTGTGACATGAAAGTTCAAGAAGAACGGAGGAGTCAGCACAAGTCAAGTCATAAAGGACTCAGGAAACTTCAAAGGTAGTCAATTTAAGGTCAAGTGTTTTGTTTATGGATCTAGCTTTAAAAAAAAAAATCATAGTGCCAACAGTAAAGAAGTCTTACTATAGTTTATGTCATTTTTGTGTCAGATTAGCTTGTTAAGTTCATGGTAGAGTGAGCACTTAAAATGATTTTTTTTCTCATTAACTTTAAAATGTTTAGAAAGGAACTGTTTAACATTTGAAAACATTTCTTATACTCTGTGATGGAGGAAAATAGGTGTACATCTATGTCTTATCTGACAACACATTTTAGTCTTGATTCTTCTTGTTTCATGATTTCTCATGAGAGACATATGTCTCACTCTTCCAGTCCCTTCAGAGACCACT
Source organism: Solenodon paradoxus (assembly GCA_004363575.1). NCBI lineage: Eukaryota > Metazoa > Chordata > Mammalia > Eulipotyphla > Solenodontidae > Solenodon > Solenodon paradoxus. The sequence continues at coordinate 439,673 of RJWH01000324.1, read as the reverse complement.
TTCAAGAGTGAGTTCCACAAAGCAGTTGAGTTCTTCTCAGAATATGGAATTCTAGGCCTTATCTTCAAGACCATGTAAAGATTGATGCCCTTAGGCATCTGTATCAATTGTGTGATTGTGTGGAGGCCATTGAGCAAGGGACTGTTTGCTCTGCTACATCATGTATACAGAATGCAAGGAATCCCAACACGTAAAGATGCAGCACTGCTTTGGTGAGAGGCCAAGAAAGAAGAAGACATGGATATGGAAGTGGGGTCAAAGTCTGGGGAGATATGACCCCTGTGTAATCAGGAGAAATAAACTCAATCTTGGTAACTAGAAGCGCAGGGCTATCTATTAATTGGCAAAATAGAGGGCGTCACAATCTTGAGGAGTTCATTCATTCATTCATTCAACAAACAGGACACAAGGACATAAAAGCGAAAAGAACCACAAAAATCTCTACTTTCATGAAACTTAAATTTTAGTGCTACTGATAGATTCTAGTATATGTGAAAAAAGAACAGTTCAGAACTAAGTTGGGATTTTTTTCAAATATGTGGTTTTAAATTTTGGTCTTACATAGAAAATTAATCCATGTCATGAATGGGATGAAAGAGAAACATCATCACCTTAGCTGCATAAATGACATTTGGCAAAATTCAAAATTCATTTATGATCCCTAGCAAACTTCAGCTGCAAAGGGATTTCTTAATCTAATAATATTACCTTTGATGAATGCCATACTTAATGGAAACATGCCGAAAGTTTTCTTTTGGAAATCTGTAACGAGTTTTGTTCAATATATCCCTTGAAGAACCTGAAGAGCCTAGCCAGTGGAGTATGAAAAGAAAAATAAATGCAGAGTTATTCAAAATGAAGAAATAAAATACCATTACTCACAAATAATATGATGGTGTGAGTGGAAAATTATTAAAATCCCACTGCCCAATTAACAATAATTTTAGCAAAGTTGCTAAATAATAGGAATATTTTGCAATATATTTAAATTTTCATTTACTAGTATCAAAAATCAAATAAAAAATATCTCAACTTCAAAAATATCAAATATTAAAGACGATCTAAAAAGGATAGGAATGATCTCAATGCAAAATCTATAAAACATTACTAAGAATAATACAGAATACTTCTAAATAATTGATTGGAAATACCATATTCATGGATTAGAAGAATTTAAATCATAAAGAATAAATCTTCCCAGATGAATCTATACATTTCATGCCAATCTTGATTTTTTTTTTAAAAATTAAACTTAACAAGTGATTCTAAATTTAGTTAGAAATCCGAAGGCTAACAATAGTCAAGATAATTTTTTTAAGAACAAAATTGGATTTCAGGTGATCAGTTTCAAACTAAAATTATGAAAACATTGGCACAAGTTAAAAGACTGGCACAAGAAGAGACAAACAGACGTTAAAACTGAAAGAGAGTCAAGAGAAGCAGCCACATTTGTTATGATTTATGGGAAAGTTGTATTATAGATCAGTGGGGGAAGGAGGACCTCTTAAATAAATAATGCTGAGAAATATCTCAATTAAATACTCATGTGATAAAAAGAAACCTGACTCCTACTTTGCACCATAAGCAGATTTTGATTTCACATTTATATTTTAAGGATAAATATGGGGGAAAGCAGAGATCTTCAAGAAGATATAATAAGAGAATATCATCACGATTTTAAAATAGGAAAAGACTTTATCAAAAACCAGACTCTGTACACTAAATAAACAAAACAGAAAGAAGAATTTATTGCAGGGCTTTTGACCTGCCATCCTGGAAACTTAGGGCTATTGAAACAATGCATCCTGAGTTGTTCAGACTATGACATTTTTATGGAATAAATACGAAAGTTAATTGACTTTTTCAACTGACCAGCTGCTTGTGGTCTTCTTTTTTTCTTGGATCTGACAAGAAATCCAGATTTGGGATTTGGGGATTGGCTGGTGTAGCTATCAACTCCTGAGGCAAGGTGAGGTTAGGTTTCCTTTATGTACCTGTGCTGACCATTTCCATCTTTCCCTTGACATGAGTGACTCCATTTTCAGTTGATTTCTACAACTTTAAAAATAGAACATCAAAGCTACTATGATAAAGAAACTGTAAAAACAAAAATGAGATTTTATTACACTGGAATTTAGTAAACTGGTCACCAAGAGACACTTTTAAGGGAGAAAAAGAAGGCCAAGAGTAGAAGAAAATATTTGCAACACCAACAATGCTTAAGATTACCCCAAACATATAAATAACTTCTACACATTAATAGGAAAAAAGATAAACAATCCAATAGAAAAATGACCAAACCATACAAGAGATTAAACAGCCAATGAACTCTTCCATGACATTAAAATTCCTCATAAACAAACAAAAAGCAAAAACAAAAGACCTAGAAAAGTTGGGGCCTTGTGGCTGGACAGCAGGCAGGGAGTGGAGGTGAACAGGATGTGCTGGCCCTAGAGGCTAAAAGGATTTGGGTAATAGTCAAAAAACTCCACTGTTTTAACTGGACTCTTAGAACCAGTCACTGTGATTGGAAAGTGTATCACTTTTCAGTAGGTCTTTAGACTTTAAATCTTTCCCTGTTTCTGTATGCTGACTCTGCCTTTCATGGTAGTTTTCAGTTTCTTCTTTTTGGTGGCTACACATAATCATCCTGAAGGAGGTTTACGGCTGTTTCTTTTCCCATTATAAGTGCCTTTTGGGGCAGAACAGAGATCCACACTTGATTTGTTAGCTGGTGGAAAATTGCAAATTGAATTTTTCTTGAAGGGACAGCTTCTGGTTCACATTTTCAGGTAATTGGTTATGTTGCTGTCAAAAAATCAGTCACAAGTGTCCATCTAATAATAGCAAATGCAGATTAATTCATACACTTTCAACTCCTTAAAGATGCTTTCTTGTAACTCTAGGTGGACCTCCAATGAGAATAACTTACAGAGAGATTTTACCTGAAATCAGTGATGAAACCTTCTGCAGTATTTTTAGAGTAACTGTGTAAGAAGAAAACAATTATAATCATTCACTTATTTATTTCTCTGAAAATCAGCTGAATGCTTTATTTGAAGTGAAAAAATCCATTTGACAATTTTGCTCAGCAAAATAGCTTTTTACCCAAAATAGCCCCAGAAGCATTACTTGGATGTAACAAACGACCAACATGCAAACCTATAAATATTTTAATTCCAATTATAACTTTGTGTATAGGGTCTATTGATAAAATAGAAGCAATATACATATAACAATAATGAATATGAGTTTAATCAGACTTTGGAAGATTCAAAGTAATGAGTAGTTGTTACATTTATGTATTTCAAAATATCATCTTTAAAAATCTAAAAGAGTAAAGATTTTTTTTAAATTTATAAAGACTAATTTTTTAATGCTCAACTGGACTCCTTTCCAGAAAATCACTTTTCATGCAGTACCAATTACTTACATAACTATATCATGATCTTTATAATTCTGGACACTGATATATTCATTTTATTTGACAGTAAAAAGTAAAGCAACCTAAAATAAAATTCCTTGGTGAAATGTTCTGTTATTCTTTCAAGTTTTGAAATGAATGCCACAGAAAAATGCCAAACAATAGAACATTTATTAAGCTAATGGAAGGAAATTTAAAGTACTCTCCTAAGAGCTCAGAACTAGTTTATGTCCTTGTAACTGTCTTTGAGTGGAAACTTTAAATGAGGTATTAAGTTACAGCAGTGTGTTTGAGTTAATATAACTAGAGAAAATACAATGTAGAGAATTCTTGGCCCTAATCTCAAAAATTATCATTTATAGCTAGAAGTGAAAAATTGACACACCATTTTTTTATATTAGTTGAGACCCACAAAGTTGATCACAATGTATGTATGATTCATAACCATCCATTACCCAGAGCTTGCACGCAAAGAGACCTGTAGGATACTCCATGGCAGAAGTGGTGTCATAGGCATGGGACATGTGCCATCACAGAGTCCCAAGTTTAGAAAAGTCTCTTATTTGGATTCATGCTGTCTCCATCTTGAAATTCTTAATAATTTTTAAAGGGATTGAAGCCTGCAGTTTTATTTAGTAGTAAGCCCCACAAATTTTGCAACTAGTTCATTTCCTTGGTATGAAATCTCTCTGTTCCCTCCCCATTTCTGTGATTTGGATTTCGCTTTATGATCCTTCATACTTTAAATATTAAGGAAAATCATTTTGACCTTGGTCAAATGTGTATAGAGACCAATTCACCTTTAAACCATTGTCCCTTCCTTTCCCCCTCTTTCTTCTTAGATTTTCTCTTCTTAACATTGACTAGTGTCTACACAAGGGTAGGTCTGTTATTTTATTGGGCTCTCTATTCTGTGGCATTGATCAGTCCTTGTGCCCATTATACCATCGTGTAAAATACAATGTTTTCACTACTACAATTTTATAATAAATATTGACATTTGATTATATAAGACTTCATATTCTTTAGAATGTCTTTGTGATTCTTAGTCCTTTGCTATGCCATACAAATTTAAAATCAGATTGTGTAATTGGTATTTTAAGAGCATTGATTGATTCATGAGAATTGATATTATCAAAATATTGAATCTGTAAATGTGGCATAATTCTCCATTTATTTAGGTATTTTAAATATCTTTTAATACAGCTTCATTTTTGTAATCCTATAAGACAGTTTTAATTAGATTGTTCTTCCTAGGTACTATATATTTTGCTGTAGTTTAAAATAGAATAACATTTTAAATGCTTTTTATTTTTTAAATTTTGCTTATAGGGAAAATGTATATACCAAAAAATGGACAAATCTAAGCATATTATTTGTTGATTTTAACAATTGCAGACATCTGTGTAACTCATACCTCTATAGGTATAAACTCTTCTTACTTGGCGTAATTTCTTTAATTATATTTTTAACTGATTGCTTCTGGTGTAAAATTATGTAATTAGTTTTTAATATGGGTTTTGTAATTAACAATGCAAGACTGTAATGTGTATTAAAAACATGACATTAAACTCTTGAATCTTTTAAATAAACATTTATATCATCTTTACAAAATGATATTGTGTTTTGATTCCTTCCAAATCCTAATTACATTTTCTTTCTTTTTCTAATACAACTACATCAGCTAGAGGATCTAGTGGAATATTGAATAGCTGTAGTAATAATAAATATCTTTACATTTCTTGTACTAATCTTTAAAATGTTTTCATCAGCATTTTATCAATACTTTTCATCAAGTATTATAGAGGATAAAAGACTTAGCTGATGCCCACTTATATTCATTGATTGAAGACTTGCAAATTAAAATGATAAAAGACTAACAGGAAAAAAAAACTCAATTTTTATTCATGTTAATATTTTTATGTGCAAAAGAGCTTCACAGAAAAGAATTAAACACTCAAGGAAGCAGTCAGACTGGGGTCTTGCATCTCATTTTAACAAAGCATGATGAACTGTGAACAAGTGACCAGACAATGGAATAAGAGGTTACCTATAGAGGCAATAAATTGTGAGAAAATAAGTAGGAAATACATGAGGAAAATGAATGAAAGGTAAAGATTGTTTTAGAAAGGTTTGCACGCAGATTCATCCTGAGGTGACTTATTGTCTCTGGTGGTAAGAGGTTTTTCTCTAAGAAAGTGTCCCTCTCTACTAGTGGCACGTTCCTCTTTTTAGGCATAAAAGGGCAGGCCAGAGAGCTTTTTCTGCATCTATTGCTTCTCCGTTCTCTTTAAATCAATATAATCCTTGTGGCAGATAGCATATTTTGAAGTGTATTCTGATCCCCTTCAGTATAACATTGCTGTAAAGTATTTTTGAAAACAGTCTATCTAGATAATACATTTTTTTCTAGTATTAATTTGTTAGATTTTTAAACCCATGAATAGATGTTGAATTTTGCATAATACTCGGTGCCTGTTTAGATAATTATATTATTTTCTCCTTTAGTATGTTAATGAAGTATGAAGAATTTAGGCAACTGTGTAATTTGAGGGAGCACAGGCCACACAAAACATTACTCACTTTTAAGTAAGTGCAGGTTCAGGGGTTCCCAAAAATACCCTATGTTTTGGTAATTAACTAGAAGGACTTGTGGGACTCAATGAAAGTTGTTATGGTTCTGGTTTACTACAGGGAAAGCTTAAAATCTGTTAAGGAGAAAAGCATGTAGGGAAGACTTCAGGAAAGAGACCAAACATGAAATTCCTATTGTCCTCTCCCTCTAGAGTTGTGAACACATTACTTCTCAATTTCAATGTGTGATGATACACACGAAGTACTCAACCAGAGAAGCTCACCTGAGCCTGGTGTCCAGAGTATTTATTAGAACTTCTTTACATAGACATGATTGCTTGTCCAAGAGGCTGCTCTCTAATTTGTCCCCAGTCCCTCCGGGTGTGATCCAAAGTCCCCAGCCTAAAATCACATTGCTGGGCTTTCTAGTGTAGCCAGCCTTCACCACAAATCATATTATTAGAATACTGACTGACTTAGAGTTGCCAGGCAAGTAAGGACATTGCGATTGGGCATGACATACCAAAGACTTAGAGATCATCCCACAGAAGTCAAGGACAAAGGCCAGTCCTCTCTGGGGCAAATCTAAAATTTTTACTACCTATCAGGTGACTACTGTAATTTTTTATTCTTGGAATAACTTTAACTTGAGCATAAATTATTAGATTTTTCTATACATTATGGAATTTGGTTTCATAGGATTTTATTTAGGATTTTTATAGCTATGTTCATGAATGACATTAAACTAAATTTTCTACTTTCTATTCTTGTAGGAGAGGCAGAACTTTTACCTTTACCCTCTTAGGATCTCTGGAAAGGCCTGAGAATTAAATTGACATAAAACAGTTTAACAGGAGAAGAGAATAAAGATTTCTGCATGAATATGAGTACCCCATAGGAAAGTGAATCCCCATAGAATAGACTGGACTTGTATTCATGTGTCAGGTTGATGGCCAAGTGGCCATTGTGCATGAACAACTGAAATACATGGGAAAGCTGAAGGAAAGGAAGAGTTGTTCCAATAAGGTGGCTTAGTAGCTTTCTCTCCACCTTCTCTCTGTCTCTGATGAAGAGAAGGCTTGTTCCTCTTGGTACAAGGAGAGAGTCTTTTACGTGGGAAATGTGCATCTTCTGTGTTTAGGGGGAAAGGTAGATCAGAGTGTCTACCCTTGCTCTGCTGTTTTCCCACTGTCTTTAGTTCAAAGTTAGTCTCTGAGAATTATTTTGTCTGAAGCAAAGTGGCATATTTGGGATTTAATATGTCCTTGTCTAATTTTGATATCAAGGTATGCCAAGCTCATAAAACAAATTGTGGATATTGCCTCTTTTTCTAGAAGCCAAAAGAATTGTTATAGAATTGGAATTATCATTTATTAAATATTGGATAGAACTTATCCTTTAATATTTGTTAGAATGCTTTGCCTTTACAGAGTGTTAAATTTCATCTAATGCCATATCTATTAATATAGCTATATTTTTCCCTTTACAGTGTTAATGTTGCTAATTATATTCATAGGCTTCTATGACGAATGCTTTTTCTAGCCTGTTGTTGGATTTAAGTTGCAAATATTTTTATAATAATATTCCTAAGTATAGTTTGTCTATAATCTTATCGTTGTCCTATGTTACTATCAAGATTATACTAAATGTGTGAACAAATTTTTCATATTTTCTTTAATGGTCTAGATTATATATACATACATACACATACAAACATACATACACACACACATACACACACATATATATATATATTTATATATATATTCCTTGTAAGTTAGATACAATTCACTTATAAAACCTACTGAACTTGATGTTTTGGGGAAGGGAAATGTTTTACTAGCAATGTACCACTAATAGATACTCTTTTTCTCTTTTTTTTTTTTAAGAGGAGGGCAGGCAGAAGTAAGGAAAGAGGAGAGGAGGAAGAAGCATTTTTATTAATTTGCTCATTTTCAGTTGTTCCCCTGGACCCAGGTTGAGAACCCAGGTCCCTGAACTTTAGGTGACCTATGTCCCAGCTGCCAGCTTAACACCTGAGCCACTAGGGCAGGCCTAGATAGTAGCAATTTTGTATTTGAAAAGTATCTTCCCTGAATCATGTGGTTACTTCTTATACTTTCTTAAAATTACCTATTTAATCTATGTCTTTAAAATTATTGTAATAACTTTCTCATTGTAGTCTTCTGTAATTTAAAAATCCCTGACAAAGTTTCTTCTTCTTCTTGCCTGATGCTGTTTAGTCATACCTTCTGTTTCTTGACCAATATCGCCAAGATTGATAGTATTCTCAAATAATCATTATAGGTTTTTTACTTCATTAATTTTAAGTTATTGACTTTTATTCCCTTTATTTTACTGTCTTAAGGACTCTTTGGGATTTGTTTAACTAATTTAATTTTAATCTGAGGTCATTACTTGCCTGTCTTCTTCTATTATAGATATTTTTAAGTCTGTTAATACCCAGATAATTAGCAACAAGTGCAAATTCCCTGACTCAGAAATGTGTGTGTGTGTGTGTGTGTGTGTGTGTGTGTGTGTGTGTGTGTGTGTGCGCTTATAAGTGAGTAAGATGGCATGGAAGAATTTTTTTTAAGGGATAGGTGCAGGCAAAATGACAGCTAAGTTGAGTAGGAATAAACATCGTTATTTTACCTATTTTTTAAAATTTAGTTGTTCACACTAGTTGCTTCCCACTCAGGCCCAAGACTTGAACCCAGGGGTATGTGGCTTGCTCCTTTAGAAGTGATTGACCTGACAGCACTGCTCCACCAAGACATGCCAGTATGGAAGGATTTTAAGTGAAAAAAGGGCCTACTCTGACTCATTTCAATAGACTCTCTCTGCATGTATTAACATATATGAATTTTATAATAAAAACAGGGAAAATGTAACTGTAACATTCTGATCAATTGATGCATAAAACTAATTTCAACATCATTTACTCCATAGATGCAGCAAGCATCTATCGATAGGATGACCATGTAGCTTTGCATCTAAATAGGATGCTTCTGAAAATGAAGAAGGTCACTACCAAGAATTATGCCAGGAAAGCAGGTGTGCACAGAATTCTGCATGAGGCAAAGCAGGGTACGGGGCCACCTCACCCACTGGGCACTCACTGTGCTTCACCAGTGCCAGCCCCTCTGCCAGACACAGGACTTCATCTGAGAATAAGTGAGGGTCCTGGGGAAGAGAAGTCATCTCAACAGTGAGAGCAACAGGAGGGAGAAAAAGCCATGCCTATGTGTTCACAGACTATTTGTGAAGAATAAGGTTTTTTAATTAGGGCAATGCCGGCAGCAATGTATTATCAAATTTCAAAACATCTTCCCACAGGTCTTTTATACTTTTCTCAAGGTATCGTCTTTGGTTTGCACATTGCTTATTGATAAACACTTAGGTTTTTCAGTTTTCTAGCTGTTACGTTGCTATCTTGGTTTCCTCAGATTGCCATAACAAATGACAATAAACACAGCGATTTAAAATAACAAAACTCATTCTCCAACGGTTCTTGCAGCAAGTCTGAAATCTAGGTGTCAGCAGGCTTGGTTTCTTCTGAAGGCTTTGAAGGAAAAGTTGTGCCATGCTTCTGTACTAGTTCTGCTGATCAGTGGCCATCCTTTGTGTTTGTAGATCTAATGAGTTAAGGATCTCATGACAAAAGCATCCCAGATGTTGGCTGGGCCCTGAATCCTCTGACTTGTATCTTTATGAGGTGAGGAAAGGACATAGGGAGACACAGAGAAGAGATATGACATTAGAGGCAGAGAGCAGAGGTTTTGAATCTCTTTATTGGAATTGTTTTAAAAGGTAATTAGTTGGGAAAAGTAAGTCAGAAGCTGAAGGTCACAGATGAGGTCTCGTTAACAGCTATTGATGGTGGCTTGAGGAGGACAATCCCTTCGCAGGTCATCTGTCGAGACTGGTGGATAATTGAACTTGAAATGGCAGTAAGAATAACAATGTCTCCATGAAACATTTAAAAATGTTTATCCAACATTTATTCAGTATAAGGTTTCTGCTGAAACTACTAATTTTAATAACTTTGTTAAATGCGTAATAGAAAATGGATTAACATCAATAAACATTTCACTAAGTTGGACCCAAACCTCTCAGTGACAAATCATTTCTTTATTGAGTGATCTATTGGAATGATTTAAAACCAGCCATTTCTTGGGAAATGAGTAGCTATATCCTAATATTTTAAAAACATTTAGAGATATATTTTGTAAACCCATACCTACATCCTAGATTATGGCCCCTTGCTTAGCATGCTTCTCTAGGAAGTGTGCTTCTTAGATTGCGTGAGTGCTCCTTCTAGAAGAGGAAGCAGGTTAAAGTAGACGTAAAAATAATGTGAGCAAATGACAAACCGACAGAATAGAGGAACATTTTTTAAAACTTTAATTAAAAGAGCTTCCAAACAAGAAATCACTGAAGTGGAAAACAGATCGGCTTCCATCTGGTCTTCTATGGAATGGAGACCCTGGAGACCCATTTACCTCAGATTCGTGATGTTCCTGAGCTGTGGAGATGGGAGCACTGCTGAGAATTCCAGTGGGCAGCCAGCTTCAGTGCTTCAAGGTCTTGGAAATCCATAGCCCAGGTCAGGTGGTGAGGTGGAATCACATATAGAAATATACCAGCTTTTCAGACAGTAGACCTGAATTCTGGCTCCTCCAGCCCTAGCTGTGTCTACACCTTCTTATACCTCAATTCAAATTCAAAAGTGAAAAAAATGCAAATATGAGGTTCATGACAAATATTCACTAGTATTATTTGCAACTAGGAAAAAAAACTTGCATAAGTGGCAAAACTTCTAATCATTGATTAAAGCCATTTGCATATGGATATATAAACTTTCAATACTTACATCTTTTATTTTAAAGAGGAAGTGTTCCTATAGAAACAATCACAACATGTGCGTTATTGTACATCTCAGCTTGGCATTATCACCCCAAGGGTGAACAGGACATAAAAATACATGCTGCTAATGTTGCTGCTGAGAAGTTGGGTCATCTCTGGCTCTTCTTCCTCTATTTCATTTCCCAAATTAGAAAAAAAAAAAAATACATATTTCACGTGCACTTGCATGTGTAAAAAAAAAGTCATCCTTTCTTTGGAGGAATGAAATACTTAAAAAAATAAATATTCCCATAATTAAAAAATCGTCAGAATGCTCTCATTAGTATTGAGCTATTTTTCCTGGAGTGGGCAAAAAAAAAAAATCTGCTCTTGCTACAAAGCCTTTTTGACAAAAGATGAAATTGATTCAAATAATTCAGTTACAGAGGTATCTTAAAAATAGGACAACATTCAGAGACTTGAAGAAAACCAGTTTTCATGGTCCTGTACTGTTGAGACCAATCATCCATGGATCCCAAAGTTGCTGCTTAGCCTCTCAATGACTGTGTATCTCACCAACAGAGGCACTGATTGCCTTTTGTTTCAGATCATCTTTTCAAAAATATTGCGACTGGCATTGATAGAGAACAACATTCACACAAACAGTGTTCCCACTGGACAAGCATGCCTGCTACCCGGTGTAATAAATACAACGTCTTGTTTGGAGCAAAGAATAAATGTGCTCAATGCCCACTAGGAAAGATTTAGATCCGAAGTCCTCTTTTGTAACACAACTCACAGCATGTGCGGGTATCATCTGTCCTTTCACATTGCCCTTTGGAAACTGAGGTTAGAAAACTGGTGCAAAAATGCTAGTATTCTGGCTGTTACTGTTGCTGTGGATAGGAATTTGTCCTTTGTGATCTTCCAGCAGCCATGAGATTGCAGTGCGTGAACTAATTAGCTCCCAGGTTGGGTAAAATCTCTGAGACTTTGTCCTTCTTGACACGTATCTCAAACTTTTATTTGATCATTAACAGAAGGAACTAAGGAGAGGCACACAGTCCTAATATAGTGAGTGAAGTCTTTGGGATGTAATTTTATTCATTTTGCTAAATGCACATTGAGAGAACTGTCTTGATTATCTCTCTCTCTTTAATAGCGAAGACCCTGGAAGAGGGCCAAGAAAATAAGGAAATATATTGAAAATAAGGAAAAGTTTTATTTCTTTAGAGTTCTGCACTTGGAACTGAAAATCTCAGATTCTTGGGTTCAAATTCTAACTCTGCTAATGAAGCTTTGGACAAGTCATGGAATCTCTCAAAGTTCGAAAACGTCAAGCTCTAAAGTCTATCATCGTCTACTCTGAAAGCTGTTGTGGTTCCCTTAAATTTGCTAACATTATTTCAGTTTTATGGCGAGCTATGCCATTACAATAACTAAGTTGTGAAAAAGTCTGTATTGCCTATCAGATTTTGCTACTCACACAGGGCTAACTACTAGGAACCTTTTTGGTGAATTGAAAATAATCCATGTCTTCCATATAAAGCCATATACTACATTAGGTGAAAAACTACCTCAGTAATCTAACTTTAATTTTAAGAATTCAGGATAATGATTTTATTTCTGAAGGATCGTATAGTTCAGAGGTTTAGAGTACACATTCTGGAAACAAGTGCTGGCAGGGATGCAAAGAAAAGGGAACTCTTCTTACATACTGCTGGTGGGAGTGTAAGTTTGTGCAATCATTATGAAAAGCAGTATGTATATTTCCAAAAAAAAAAATTAAGTATGGAAATTCCACATGATCCAGTTATCTCGCTACTGATTGCAGGGTACCTTAAAATTACAACATTAACTGAAAGAGATACATAAACTCCCATATTCGTTGTAGCATTATTTACAATAGCCAAGAGCTGAAAACAACCTAAGTGCCCACTGACAAATGAATGGATAAAGAAAATATGAGATACACTCACACACACACACACACACACACACACACACACACACACACACACACCACTGGAATACTACTCTGCTATCAAAAAAGAAGAGATGAAATCCTACCATTTGTAACAGCATGGATGGGCCTAGAGGGAATTATGTTTAGTGAGTTATGACAGAAAGAGAAAGACATCATATGATTTCACTAATGTGGTATAGAGAAAACAAGCAAACAAACGAGCTAACCTAAACAAATACAGACTTTTAGTCTGTAAAATCAAATTAGTGGTTATAAGAAGGGGAGAAGGAGGAGACAGGCAAATTGACTAAAGAGAACCATGATATGGTGAGGGAAGAAGTGGACTATTCGTGATAAACATAATGTATTATATATAGATGTTGATCTACAATAATGCACACCCTAAACCAATATAATGTTATGATGCATTGTTCCTTTGATAAAATTAATCAATGTTTTAAAAAGAATAATATTCTGAAGCCAAACCATAGAGATTCTTAACTTAGCTTTGCCACTAATTAGTTTGGAAACTTTGGTTAAATTCTAACTTCTCTGTGCTTCAGTTTTCTCATGTACAAGGTGGAGTTAATTATCATATCTATCACACAGATGGCAAAAAGCACAGGGTCTGATACAAAGGAATTGCTGAAACGGTGTTATTTCATGAGATCATGCCACAAGAAATAATTCTAAAATGTCAAGAGCAACAAAGGCGCAACTCAATAATTATCTTATGGTAGGCTATTGATCCGCCGATGGCTTTCTCTAAAGTTGATTAGCCTAAGGTGATGAAGAAATGAACAACTTCTACCCTCTAATCTGTAGCTGGGAGAGTGTTAGGGATGGGGGAAGTGAGACCCTAGTGCTGCTACCCCAGTATGATCTCTTCCTTTCCCACTTTTTCAGGTAAGTATCTGCAAAGTTAAGTCTGAGGAACCTTGCAGAGTACCAAGAACAAAACTTATAATAAACTCAAAGGGGAGATTCAACAAGCACCTTTCTTTTGCAATCTAACGTGTATCCACCAAGGTTTTTCAGATCAGGAGAGTGGGGCTCGCCCTCTCGTGGTTATGTCGGGCATTACACCTCAGGATCACAAAACATGTGGGGCCACCTCCAACATCCCACACAATAAAATAGATAGGACTAATGATAACTAGCCGAACAGTTTGCAAAGTTCTTTAATAAGTTTTGAATTTGAACCTCACAACAACACTGTGAGGCATAAGGTAGGAAGAGCATATAATTTGAAGTTAGAATCTAGCTGGTAAGTAATTCACCAAAAAAAATGCAGCGAGGACTCACCAGATGCAGGAACTGTCCAGCTGGCCATCAGCTCTTTTGTTCTTAGTTAAGCCTCATGGCAAGTAGGCCCATTTTTATTTCTAACCCCTTTTCAGGGGCCAAATAGGTCTGATGAAGAGGAGAAGGAGGACAGGTGGCTTTAAGCCTGGGTGGTTTCTGTAGCATTTTCACTACCATCCTTTCCTGCTGGGCTTTGATGTGAGCAGTCTGAGGGGATGGAGACGCGTAACTCTGACCCATTCACATTCTAGCATGTCTAAAGCACAGCAGTAAAGAGTGCGACAATTTGTAAAGTGTGCGTGTGTGTAATCAACCACATGCTTTTAGAAGCCAGAGTAGCCTCTAACAATCCCTAGAACATGGGGTTTTTCTGAAACAAGGCTTCAGGGGAAGTGACCTTCCATATCAATCCTTACAAATTCAAAGAACTCAAGATCACAGTAGACAATATTTAGACTAACGATAATCAGAATATTATACCCCAAACACAGGAGAGACAATAATAGCTATAAGCAAAGGACTGGCATTAAATAGAATATTACGACCATACCATTTTACTTAAACAAATAATGAACTTCATTCCTTGGTCAGTGATTAAGAAACGTATAAGTTCACTTTACTTACTCTTTCAGAACTCCTACAGACAGTGTTCTTACTTGCCTACATCCACTGTGTAAGTCATAAGATCGGAAATACTGAGCAATGCCATTCAATGGTATCCAGCTCATTTTAAAAACTGTAAATGCACAGATGACATAATTTCACTGAAACCTAAAATACTTTCATTATTAAACAAGAGAAGACAAAAAACATGAGCCAATGTTTAGAAATTAATACACAACAACAAAATGAATGCAAGCAAAGGAGGAATATGAAGGCAGTAAAGCTAAAGAGAGATATTGATGAATTAGAAAACAGAAAATCAGTGAAATTAATGAATGACATTTGAGATAATAAAATAGAAAAATCCCCAGAACTCATGAGTCCATTTGAATGCAAATTCTATGAGGGCACATTGCCTGTCCTGTAATGAACACATAATACATAGTGTTTAAAGGAATGACTAGGTTAAGAAAATAGGACATTAGAAACAATTTGACTTTTTTCTTCTTTTTTTGGTAAAATTCTCATTAGCTGATTCTTGGCCCTTATGTGGAGAGAAGGAAAGAAGTGAACCAGTGGGATATTGGAGGGCCAAGACTAACCGTGGTTTGCATCATTCTCCCATCTTCCAGCAGCCAGAGCTCAGTCGCTTCTTTCCTCCAGGTGAGGTGAGGGCTGGGATAGGCAATCTTCTTATGCCCAGGAAAACAATGAAATGATTTAATTTCTCCGCTACAGACAATTCCTGGAGATTCTCTTCAAGTCTAAACATGTCTGTGCCTTTATTAGGCCTTGACTGCTTGATATTTTGTGTATCTTTTTAAGGCCTATCTTCTGCAACCAGAGGGTAAGATCCAGGAGACAAGAAACCGTGCCCAAAGCTTCTTGTCCTCAACAACACCCAGCATGGAAGCGTGTGTTCAAAAATTCCTCATTCCTACAGAGTGCATTTCAATTTATGGAGTGTCTTTACAGATTTATCACACTGTTGATTGCTGAACTGGAGGACCAAGATTTCGGACCTTATGATATACGAATGTTTAGACGAGCTGTAGAAGGTTGAGCACAGCGAATGTTTCCATCCCATCCAGCATGGCACACACACATAACCTCTCTCCTCTCCTAAAGTAAACTCTACTGGCTCATGCGGTATTTTTCTTTTAGTACTGCTGGCATTTTATTTAAATGCTTTACATTCATAGTTACAAGTGAGGTGGGGTGTGCTTTCTTTGTGCCTGTCGTTCCTGAGTTATGTGTCAGGGTTATGTAGCTGAAAACAAATGTCTCCAGAAGGTCGAGTCACACAGATGAGTTCCAGTCTCTGAGTCTCTGGAACAGTGCTGCCGGGGGAGCGGTCTCACCCAGATTGACAGAGACACGAGCCAGGAAACAACTTTTATTTTGGTAAGGCCCTGAGAATTGGGGCTTCTTGTTACCCAGCACTGCTTTTCCTGCCGCCTACACACTGCTCATTTCAGTCCTACCATCACCCTGGGTGATTTTTTGTTCACATGAATGATCCTTCAAAAGCCTGAGGCTCACTGATTCTCTTAACCTCCGTAACCTTCATACCTCAGTTTCTTTCTTGTCATTCAGTCACACTCCTACAGGTCCTCATCTCCTAGAGCTTCTGTTCCTCAACAACTACAAATTGCAGTGGTTATTCTCCTCCGCAGCCGCTTTCCTTCAGTACATCCACCACTTTGCTCTTCGACCCTTCAGATCCCTTATCCATTTCTTTGCCGTGCCCGTCCTGCCTGCCCTGACCATCTGCATTAGTCTGGAAGGGCTGCTATAACGAAAAGCTGTAGCTTGGGTGGCTTAACAGCAGACACTGATTTTCTCACTCTTCCGAAAGCTGGAAGTCCAGGGTCAAGGTATTTGCTGGTTGTTTTCTGGTGAGAGCACTCTGTCTGGCTTGTGGATGACCTGCTTGTCTCTGGGTGCTGCAGCCTTTCCCTGGTGAGTGTACGTGGAAAGGGCATGGGAGACTTCGTTCTCTGATGTCTCCTCTTTTAAGGACACTAATCTATCACGCGTATGACCTCCTTAAGTCTGAATTGTTTCCTTAGAGGCCTATCTTCAAATATAACAGCACAGGGGTGAGGGCTTCAGCTTATAACGCTGGAGGGGGCACAAACTTTCGGTCTGTAACACCATCTTTTATTCTTGATGGTCCTTAAACTTGATCATCCTTTAGCTGACTAGTGCCCTGAACTGTGATGACCACTGATCCTTCTGTGACACCAGTTTGGATAAACTAAACACAGGTCGCTGGGTCCCAGGGCCCACTCCCCCTGCTGCCCTCTGGGTATGGTTGGGCGGAGATCACACAGATGTGCAAATGTGTCGTGGTCTTCGACTTAAAAGTCCTTCATATTTCCTTAGTCATCTCTTTCTCTTATTTTCCATGAACAGATCAAAATATGCCACTGTGGCATAAAAACTGTTTTTAATCAAAGGCATTTTCAAATCAACAGATGTAGGAAGAGGATGCTTTCTGAACTCTCCTTATTGCCCTAAAGGCAGAGTCTCCCCAAAAAACTCGCCTGTCATAAATCCCCTTCCTGCTAATAGGATGGACTCCAGCCACCAGAGATGAGGAATCAGCATCAGGATGAAAGATCATTTTGCCACAAAACTATGTTATCTCCAGATATTCTCCAAAGAGAATAATTTAGTTATTCAAAAATATATGTGAATAACATTGCATGATAACATATAAGTTTAAAGAGTGCATCATGGAAAATCATTATCTGCACATATCACAGTAATTTTACTACCAACAGTTCAGTTCCATCCTTTACCCTATAACTGACCCCTTTTACCCAATTTGCTTATCTTTCCTAAGTCATTTGATTTCCCATAAATGCCCTTCTCCCTCTGATCTTCCCCTATTAAGATGGTATATAAACTCCAAATTCTGACCATCTCCTGAATCACACTTTTTTGTGAACTTTTGTATATGTATGTCATTTCAAATTTATCTTTTCCCTTGCTAATCTGTTTTTTGTAAATTTAGTTTGCAGGACCTAATAGGCTGAACCTAAGAGGATAGAGGAAACCATTTTTCTTTCTTGATACCCACAAGAACTACTTCAAATCTTCTCCACTTTCACTAAACTCCTTCCAAATCTATCACTTAGTCTCATTCTTATCACATGACCTTTTTTTCCCTACTTCACAGAAGACTTAGGCAATGATTCACTCAACCTCCTACCTAGTCTTCCAAATCCTGTTTGTGTCCCTGCTCATCCTTTTATCCCTCCCTTTTCTCGGAATGAAAGAGATGCCCTCCTATCTCCACCCTTGCTCTTCCTTCCTCCCCTCCTTCCTCTTTCCTTCTGTTTCACCCCTTTGCTTCATTCTATAGGCCTGTCTTCACTAGATCTTCTTTCTCTCCTTTACTGGTTTTACCACACGAGGATTTAAATATGCCTAAACCTCCCAAATTTCAGAAGCTTTCTTTATTCGGCATTCCTCCTGCCTAGTTCAGGCTCCATCTTTTGTTTTCCTTCCCTCTCGCCCAAATTTCTTGAAAGACACGCCTGCAGATCTTTATTTCTCAACCCACTACCATATGTCTTCCTCCTCTACTTAACTATTTGTACCAAGGTCACCTGTTTCTAAATCCAGTGAACATTTCCAGGCTTTCTCTCCTTCCTTGATCTCTCTAAATCTTTTGTCCTGTGGACAGGTTTTCCTTTTCTCATTTCACTTCAATGATACCACCCTCCTCCTCTGTTTTGGCACTCCTCCCTCTGGTTTTTTCCTCTTCGATTCCTGCCTTTTCAACTCCTTAAATATAGCTGTATCCATTTCCACTCTCCTCTCGTCTCTTGCTACATACTCTGATCCGTTGCATCTAGTCCTGTGGTTTGAACAACTAATTAAATGCCGACTGACCACCAAGATCATGATCTCTGACTCAGCTCTTACTTCTGAGCTCCAGGCATCTTCATCCATCTTTCCTGAATGTCTCTTCTGTGATGCCCTACAGGCTTCTCAAACTCAACACATTCAAAACTCATTTTCTTTTCTCTCAGACATAGTCCTCATCTTGGATAATGGCCTCTTTTTATTGCACCACTCAAGTTCTACTCCACAAAGAAGTCTGGGCACTCTCTCTTACGTTCCTTCATCTGACCAGGCAATAATCTTGTCAGTCCAAATATTTACCATCTCCTAACTATACTCCATCTCCATCTCCATTCCTGTATCTCAGTTGAGGCCCTCGTGATTTCTCCCTTGGATTACTTAGATAATAACCTGAACAGTCTGCTCCTCTCTCTACATGACTGTCAGAAAGCTCTTTCTAAAAGATGTAGGGGAGAGAATGCTGTTTTTCTTCTACCCATCTAAGGTCCATTGACTGGGGTCCTGTGAATTAGACTGACAAGACAAGACAGATTAACAAGAAGAAAGTATTTGCGTGTACATACTAAATGGATGCATTTGAAGAGTGTCCTATTATGTAACTACCTCACTGTGCAAAAGTCCCAGAGTGAAATTGATATCAGAGGCAGAGGAGGTTTCTTCTCAAAGGCTGAGCAAGCAGGGGCTCTCAGCCCCATCCTTCACATTCTTCCCATCCCTCTCAAGAAAGAGTCAGAGGAGAGTCAGAGAAGGGTTCAAAAATAGAAAAGTCCACTAGAAAAGGAAAGCATACACTCAGGAGAGGGTGTGGGCACACTCTAGAATGGGTGCCAGATTTGACTCCAGGGAGGTTTTATCTCAAAGCCAGGCTTCCAAGTTGATGTCTGAACTATGGTCTTGAGGAAAGTTAGAATACAAAGAACTTTCCCGGGAAGGCAAGAAAAGCTCACTTAAGAGATGTTTGTGTGGGCATCCTCCAAGACAAACAGATGTGTGCAGAATCTAGAGATGGCAATTTTATAGAATTGTTGGGGAATGACTGCATCAGACTGATTAATTTTCATGAGATTACTGTGAAAAGGGTGGCATTTCCTTGGCAAAGGGGAAATCTTTCCTTCTTAATGGAGATAGCACATCTAAATCCATATATGGTTTTCCTCAGAAGTGTCCTGCCTCCAAAGGGGCCGTGTCGTATTTCACGCATTTTCTTGTTTAGCTGCTGGTTAGTTTCCCTACAGCTGCTAAACTACCTCATAATTCATAAACCTAGAAGGTCTAACCTGTACACACCTAGGCTCTTTGTTCCGACCTATTGAAACTACTGCTGTGTACGTGGTCTGTTGGTAATCAAAAGGACTCATGATGATATCAGTGATGAATAACTCAAAGAGGGTAGACTTAGACTTATACAGCATCTGTGGGGTAGTGTGAGAACATGACCCACGCCCAGCCTGGAAAGCGGCTGGTACCTGGCCAGCACCAAGCACAGACGTGAATGTAACAGAGGGACTTTCTGAGATGATAACTGCCTCTGTCTGCACTGACTGTACCCGAGATGTGCTGTCCTGGGATTCTGCTGTTCTCATCTACTCAGCTATTCTTTATTCTTGCCTGCTTGTCTGTCGTTGTCTGTTGTTTCCTGTCTCTACCCTCCCTCGGCTGATAGTCCCTATAAAAGAGCCCCTCTCCCCACCCGTGGTGCAGTAGCTTTCCAGAAACATACCCAACTGGCTGCCACTGGGGAGGCAGAAGCATGTCCAACCAGCCACCACTGGGATCCCCTGTTGTGAGTGCAATAAAGTTCATGTCCTTGTTGCCTGTGTCTTCTCATGATTTCCTCGGACAATCTACCAGATGGTACATTACTCTTCCAAAACTTGAACACCTGCATACCAGCATCTTAACAAAAGAACAATAATTTTTTGGAGACAAAGGAAAAGGACCTTAAGTTTACAGGGCAGCACACTGTGGGAAGGCTAAGTATATGCGAATACTAATGGAGAAAAGGGCTGGCTAGTATGTTTGCTACGTAGATTTCTCTGGAATCATCTCTGTACTGATAATGGTCTAGAGTCGTCTCTGGTGATTGGTGATTAACTTCTCCCCTTCCTGGTAGAGATGGGAAGAAGGTCAGCTTTACAAACTTATGTCCAGATTTTAAGCAAATGGGGGAGAAGGAAGAAAATTCTTCTGTTAACTGATTGTTTCAGTTGCCTTTAGCTCAAAACAGTCTTTATGCCAAATTGACATTTTTGAGGCGGCATTCAATTACATACCTGTTCATACCACTTTAACTGTTAATGTCATTTGCAGGGCAACCTCAAGTCTTCAGAATAAGGTTGAAATGACTTAGGGTGACAGTGGACTGCAATCCCTGTCCTCCCACTTCACTTCACTTTAAAAGCTCATTTGTCAAGGCTTGTCTTGAGAAAACTTTTCTGGACACTCAGTCCCACTCACTTTTTGTCTCCTATAATGCTTTGTGCATATCTTTATTCTTAACCTTATGTGAGTCTGAAATGCTTTGTCTAATTTCAATCAATTACTGTATTTATTTGATTCTAAACCACTATCAATTCTGTTTAACCCCAATTTCTCAAGAGGTTTTCGTGAAAAAAAATCAAAAATCAAAACTAATAAAACTTATTTACAAGGTCACCTTTGAATGTAAGTCACACCCAATTTGGGGGGATGTTAAAGTGGAAAAAAGATTGCAACTTTGAAACAATACAGTAAGTCAAGTCCTAGAAACTGTATCTCTTTAATATCTAAAATCCTACCCGTCAACTGATGCTAATGAGCCACTATGAAGGACCTCTATATGCTTCGAGTCTTCCCCACCTCACATTCATCTCACTATCCCCACCAGAAGGAATTTTTCAGATGCAAATTGAATTGATATCCCTGCCAAGCTTGAAAGGGGTATTTTCAGGAGGGTTTAAGTCAGAGCTGATGAATATACAGAAAATCTTGCTTTACTATCTGAAAGAATGAAAGAGGTCAAAGATGGTTTCACACAAGTAGATCTTTCAGAATTAATAGACTATTAACTAGTAGAAAATGCTAGGGAACATTTTCTAGATGACTATTTAAGGACTCTGAGTAAGCTAGATTGGAATACATTGTTTAGACAGAATTGTGGGAATGAACACTGGAAAATTTGCATGGAGACAAGCTAATACTTTTTAATGCAATCCTAAGGAGTTGCACCATTAAATGTTTTATGCAAGATAAAACAGAGTTATGCATATAACTTCCCTACCTTAGATCAACACAGTTGCGGGAACTTAAGTGGGATGTAAACAGGCTTACTTTTAATTATGATTATCAGTAGGTGATAGGGTATGCACAAGGTCCCAAAAGACTGAAAACTCAGCATCACAGAAGTGCCAGACAAGAAGCCAAGAGATGTTGGGAGTGAAAGAGCTGATGGGCAGATAAAAATAATTTTAAGAGCTGCGATTTTAATATCCTGATATGAAAATAACTGGGATATAAACTAACCCAGGGAGAATATTTAAAAAGACAATCATTATTTACTCTAATATTTTACCAAAGTCAATGTTTGTTTAAATGTTTAATTTAAAAATGTATTGCAATGCTACTCTAAGATATTCATATGCTCAAAATATAATTTAACCATTATGAATAGAAGAAATTAGAAATATCAGTGCCACAGAGTTCCATTTTGGAAAGATGCCCATTTCTCTGCTCTTTTTGTCTACTGGGTGCCCCTTGTTGCTTACAGGAGTCCCGGGCTTGTCATACTTTGGTGCCTCTGTATCTATAGATATAAAGTACAGCAGAGAGATTTACTGATGTTCCAGGCATCTGGAGTCTTCCATGAGGTCCATCCATGGGTTATGAATTGCTTTCCATTCCTAAGACTTCTAATTTTAAGTGTGTATGAAGATCTGTGAAATATCTGAAACAAGTTACCAAGTTCATCTCCCTGCATCTCATGGATTCTGGCAAAAGACATGAGACAATGAAGACAAACACAAAGGACTTGGTCACTCACAAGCAGTAGCAGAGGACAGAGCATGAGCATTTACACCAGTTCTCCATCTCTTCAATCCTCCAGGGTGATACAGGGGCCAGGTGAACACAGATGTATTGAGTGGCTTGCATTAAAGGTGAGGAACTCAGATCTTAAGGAACTCAGATCTTTTCTATATGCAGTAAGCCTCTGATTGTTGCCCCGACAGAGGGAGATGCCATTTTTATTATACTGGATCGTAAGCAAGCCTATACTTTATTCTGCATAGGACATTATTTCTGTCTTCCGAGCCTGTTAATTATCCAAGTATCCTTGAAAAGATAAACTGGAAGAAAAAAATAATTAATAAATCGAAAAAGTCTGTAATTTTTTTTTAATCTCCAGAGAAAGCAACAGGCTTTTTAACACGATGTTCTGTTGTGTAAAAGCTTGGTTAGTTAATTCAAAGTCTTCCTGGAAAGACTTTTAGGATTGGAAGAGAAATTCTCCCCAACCCCTTTAAGTTCTCCAACTGGTAGAGTTCTCAAAACAGCACCAGACATATTATCAGGTGAAAAAGACCAACTGAATTACATAGAATTTGCAAAATGAGTGAGGAAAATAGGGTATATATGCTGAGTGAAGGAATAGGATAGGTGTGGGGGCTACAAGGAGAGAAACAGGGACTCATGTGATGAGGAGAAGATATTTCATATGACGCAGGTGAGAGAGTCTGAATTATGTTTGTTCTGCCGTATAAATAGTCTTCTCCAATAGAAAGGTCAATTCTGGAAATAACCTTTATTCTGGGTAACAACTCAGATATTCATTCTTCTAGGTATTTCAAGAAGTGGTAAGTTTTCCAGAATCTGTAAGACTTCATTTGACCTCAGTCTGAAATAAGCTTTCTAAAGCAGATACCTCTTAAGGGGTATCTGCTGTGAGCACCTGCAGGCTGCATTCTGTGTGCCACAAAATAAATAGTTCTGCATTAGGGAAGGGCTCCCCTTAGGATATGAACTGTCTTTAATCAAGTTTTTAATTGCCTTTACTCGGAGACAGGGAAAGCTTGAATTAATATTGTTTCTATTATTTAAAATAAGTCTTTTAAAACAATGGACTGAGAATGGAAACACCTGGATTAAATTCCCAGATCTACAATGATTACAGAACTTCATGCTGTTGCATTATGTCAACTAATCAGCAACTACGTCTTGTTAGTAAAAAAATTCTGAGTAATAATGTGCTAATGATCTACATAATTTACTAATCTAGCTTTATTTCATATAATTATTTCTTAGGAACCTATTAAACATTAACTATCATAAGTCCTAGTGTGAGTTGTAATAATATCATGGGATATTCTGTGATGCTTAAAGGTAGGTGAAATGGAGGTCTGGTGAAGAGAATGTAATGAACTCCCTTGCTCCCTCCTTTAGATTGACATTAAGCTAAATGGCGGCAGTCTTAGGAGTAACACAGAAGTAATGATTACATATCATTTAAGAAAGACTGGTGATAGCAACAATTTAAATTTAATGTCAGGAATAGAGCAGAATGCTAAAACATAATATGTTTTCAAACTATAAATGGCATATATTAGCAGACTCCAAACCATGATATTCTAAGAAAAGTATCAGTCTAGGAAATTAGTCCTAAAACTTTTCTAGACTAGAACCAAAATTATTATAAAAATGGGTAGTGATTTAATAAAAGAGAGACCAAAAAAGAGAGAGAGAGAAAAAAAGAAATATGGGAATAAGGAAAGAGAAATTATAAAAAAAACTGATTTAATAGTTGGTGCCAAATTCAGTGGGGCTTTTTCTCATGAAAACAAAACTAAACATCAAATTATAAAAATGGCTAATATGTATAAATACAAATTCTGTAACTGTCATAAAAATATAACGCTGTTCCTATTTTCAGGAACACTTTTACTGGACACATCCAGCTGATTTTCTCCAGCAGTCAGTAATACCTTCCAGAAGTTGCCAAAGTGAATTAAATGTGAACATTTAAAATGATGAATACATATTTTTTAATATACCCTTGAGCATAAAGAAGAGCGAACTGTTCTTCAGTCAGAAGCTGTTATGAGGATGAGGAAAACTATTCTTCATTATCACTTCTTATTCATCAACGCTACTGTTAACAGCCAGAATTTCCTTTGATGAGATGACAGTGACACAGACCTGAAAAAATGCTTTAATATAGATCATGATCTGGAAAGAGGAGTAACCTACCGAAAAGCAGGCACTGACTGCTGTCCTCACAGGTTCAGCATGACATAGACCCTCACAGGAATGGAAAGAGGGATCTCAGTGGGGGCACAATAGCTGCTCCGGAAAAAATTGGTGGTCACTCCACTCAGTAGTGGTGACCCACCTATGAGCCAGTGAAGCTGTGCCATCTTTGATAACCATCATCATCTTGCATTTCACAATTCACAAAGCCCTTCACATCTGCTGTGGCACTTACTTCTCACCGCGTAGGTGGATATTCTGAGTGACTGATCCCCCCCACCCCCAAACATTTTAGCTTTCTTCTTTGCCTGGTTTTCTCAGTAGTAATGTAACTTTCTTTGCATACCAGAAACTAAATGAGAAAATGCGTTGCCATGGAAGTTGCTGAAAGTCTCTGCTTATTGACATGGAGAACAGTTCATTGGTCTGTCAGACCACACGACCTCCACAGAGGGCAGCGCTGACTGCACTCGGATGCCACTGCATATACACAGCATCGCTCCTGTTTATCCTCTAAAACAGTCAAAATTCCCCTTGACAGAGCTACAGACCAAAAATACCTGCTGCAAAGGTAGGAGACAGCTTATTAAATTTGTGTCAGGCCTACTGTCTGATACCTTTTAAGCCCAGCTGATTTCCTTCAGGCCCTCGACACACGCTAATTGGCATTACTGGGTTAGCAGATGCCGAGGAGACAGACATCAGCTTCCTGCTTTTTGTGTACTCAGCATGACAACTTTTCATAAATACCCAACGGATGCCTTAAACAAGTAGGCAATATATGCAAAATAAGTACTTGGATGTATTTCCAGTTTTTTTCATTACTGGAGATGGTAAAACGCTTTTGTGCACTTTTGGAGACAAAGCAGAAAATGTGCCACCTGGAAATCAATCATATTTCCAACAGTGTGTGTCTGTGGTGGCTTTTCCTCACCTGGGAGCTTACTACAGGGCCAGTCTTCCACACCTTCCTAGCATGTTTTATTCATTGGATAAATATTTACCTTCTGGACCAGAGTCTGTTCTCAACACCAAATAGATCTGATAAAAATTTCTGCCTTGATGGAACTTCTGCTATAAGTAAAGTGTACAGGAGTCAATATGGTGATGAAAGTAATGGAGAAAAATGAAACAGTAAGGTGGGGGAGAAATTCAACTGGAAATAACGCAGTCAGAGACCTCCCCACCACTACATTTGAGCAAAGACCAGAAGAAGGCAAAGTCAGGCAGGCAGGAATCTGGAAGAGAAGGCAGAAGCACAAAGTGGGAGCACGCCCATGTACCCCAAGGTCAACACAGAGGAGAGCAGAGAGTGAGATCCAGGGGTCAGAAATGAGGCAGAGGGCTGCTGAGTGTGAGAAAGTCATGCTGATCACTTAGACAACCACGGCTGCACTTTGGAATCACTTGTGGAATTTTAAAAATCAAGACTATCCTTGTGCAGGATTCACACGCCCCAACTTCAAACTACACTACAGAGTGATTGTAATAAAAATGATATGGTACAGAGTAAAAAAGAGACACACGAACCATTGGAATAGAATTGAGAGCCCCCAAATGAAACCACACATATACAGACAGGTAATTTTTGACAAAGGAGACAAGAGCATACAAGGGAGAGAGGAAAGACTCTTCAACAAATGCTGGTGGAAAAACTGCACAGCTACATGCAAAAAAAAAAAAAAGAAACTAGATCAGTCTTTAACACCATACAGAAAAATTTACTGAAGATGACCTAGAAACTAGGGTGGAAAACCTGAAACCATAAAATACATACAGGAAAACATAGGTGATATGCTCCACAACATCAACTTCAAGAGGTCTTGAGGAATGTGGCACCAGTGGCAAGGGAAACAAAAGCAAAAAATAAACAAATGAGCCTTCATGAAACTTCTGCACAGCAAGAAACTAACACAAAAACAAACGTGCAGCTTACTAATTGGGAGAATATAATTGTGTATCATATGTTGAACAAAAATTTATTCTCCAAATATTCAAAGAATTCATATGCTTCACCAGGAACAACAAATATCCATGCCTTTACATCCCCCGCACTGCCCCCCAGACAGAATATCTCAACAGATACTTCTCCAAGAAGACAGAGAGATGGCCAACAGGCACATGAGAAAAAATGCTCATCATCACTTATTATTAGGGAAATGAGAGTCAAAACCACAATGTGGTTTTGTTGTGGTTATCACCCCACACCTGTGCGAGTGGCCTATATCAAAAAGACTGGAAATAAGATCGGTAAGGATGTGGGAAAAAAGGAAAACCCTTGCAATGTTGGTCAGAATGCAAACTGGTGCAACCTTCTTCATTAACAATATGAAGATTCCTCGAAAAATTAAAAAACACAACTACTTGATCCAACAATTTCACTTCCAGGTATACAGCTGTTTAATATAATAGCACTAATTCAGAAAGACATCTGCATCCCTATGGTCACAGCAGCAAAATTCACAGTAGCCAAGACATGCATCAACCTACATGCCGGTCAACAGATGACTGAATGAAGAACACACACACACACACACACACACACACACACACACACACACACACACACAAACACACACACACACACACACACACACACGGTGGAAGTTAGCTATTAAAAAAGGTGAAATTGGTGTACGCTGATGGAGTAGCAGTTAGATCAGTCACCTCCAAAGGAGCTCAGGGCCACTTACCCCTGGATTAGAGTCTTGGTTCGGAGTGGAAGCAACCAGTGTGAATGATTAAAGAAAATTACATAAGATGCTTCTTCCTCCTCCTTCTTCCTTCCTACCTGTCTCCTTGCCTTCAATCCTGCCTTTTTTATTTCCTTAAAAAAAAAAAAAAAAAGATTTCTTCTTGCCTTTTGCAATAACTTGGATGACAAACAAAATAAATCAGAAAGAGAAAAATACTGAATAGTTTCACTCATAGGTAGAATGTAAAGAAATAAAATGAGTTATGAAAACACAACAAACGTACGCCCTGGTGGAGTAAGGTCAGCCGCCTCCAAAGGAGTGCAGTCCATATACATTCCTCAGGACCCAGGTTCAGATTCTGGGTCCAGGGAAGCTACCAATGTGAACAACTAAATAAAAACAAAATGAAATGTCCTTCCTCCTCTCTCCTCTTGCCTTCCTGCCTACTAAACTTCATTGTTGCCTGAACCTTTCCTTTAAAAAGAAGAAGAAGAAGAAGAAAACTTTCTTAGACTCTGAAAATAAGACTGTGGTTACCAGAGGGGTTAGGAAGGAAAGGGGAGGGAAACTAGCCGGGAAGGGGTGAAGATGATCGTGACTGCTGCTAGAAGTCGCCTGGTGGCTGTGGGATCATACACACAGTGACGCAAGAGTGAATCTATTCTCTTGAAACTGAAAAATATTGTAAACAAATGAAATACTAATCTACTGCTAATAATATATGTATATATATGTATGTATGTATGTATGTATGTATATATATATATATATATATATATATATATATATATATATATATATATAAATAGAGTGAGTCAAAGTTTCCAGGAATGGAGCCCAGCCTTGGAAAAACTTCTGAAATCTTTACTTGTGCCTGCAGGGTACTGTCAAGGGTGCAAAGATATTGAGTCTTAAGGTTCTGAGCAAAGGAAGACTATGCCGCTGGCTCACACTTCAGAAGGGTCATGGGGACTGTGGTTTTAAGAGAAGAACCTAGGAAGGCAAGGGAGACCAGCTAGGCTCCTGCAATCACCCAGAGAGGGGTGCTGATAGCCTGGACGTGGATGGAACAGGTGGTGAGAAGATGCCCAACTCCTGGTATACTTTAAAGGTAGGACCACAGGATGTGACAGAAAAAAAGGAGTCAAAGATGACACCAAGTTTCAAACGTGAGCGATTAGAAGAAAGATTGTGGGCAGAACCCTGCTGATGCACCATCCCCAAAGGCATTGCTAGATCAAGTATAAACACTGCATGGAAATGCCCACAGACAGGCAGTAAAGGGCTCAAGGCCTGGCACTTAGGAACCAACAGTACCTTTAAGAGAGAGTATCTGGAGGACAAGTTACCATGGTGTGAATCTTTAAGGTGGTTAAAAGCAAATGATAAATGTGTGTCCCAAGCATTTTCTATCTAAGTAGAGGAGATGAAGGCATAGCCAGGGAAAGTTCCCCACAAATGCTTCTGCCTTCATCTCTAAATCTCTAGCCCCTGTGGGAAGAGCCTTCATTGTCTGGCAGGGATCCCAGTAACTGCACCTCCATTCAGTGATGGATGGGATGCTTGCCACTGGGAGATGACTCTCCCATCTCTCCGAGTGTGCAGTACTAAAGGCAGAATAGGAGCGCTCCCAGAGTGACAAATAACAGGGGACTTAGTAGGTCACCTCATCATTGGAAATAGAAAATCTCTAAAGAGCAATGACACAGTCGAGTTCTTCAGGAAAATCCTAGATCCTGTCTAGGGAGGTACCTGATTTCATTTTCAAAATCCTGCCAACTTCCTAAGATGCTTAAAGTTAACCGAATAACAAGAAAAAAAATTCTAATGCATTTGTCATTCAAAATCACTACATACTATATAGACAAAGATACCTATGGTATATTATATATACCAGTGAATGATATGATTTTTCAGTTATATCTTTGCCTGAATTAGATTTACTAATACAAATAGCTCCTGGCAAATTTAGCCCAAGATCAAGAAGGTCATTTCCTCTGGGTTTGAGGAAAAAGTCAAAGTTATTATAAATGACTGCTTAGGGGAGATATTTGCAATGATCTCCACTGATTTGAAGTAGGTCAGACCGAGAGCTGAAGGCTTCCCTAAGGATGTCATTAAGTATGAATATTAAAAAAACTGAGAACAAATGAAAAAATAAACAACTTCTTTTAGCTTTCATATCACAAGTCTTTCATTATGTTTCTACCTCAGGCAAGATGCTTTTCTTTGGAAAAGGAATACAGTTGAAAAAAATAGTTAGAAAGAAAAAAAAAAAATGACTGCACTAAGCTTTTCAAGTCTAGACTTCAGGAAAGATTGACTGAAGCATAAATGCTTTGAGTATTTAATTAGGTAGAGTTGGGGCAAAAATGTACACATAAGCTCAATAAGCAGACTGAACTGTTTTAATTTAATTCTGCAGGTCAGTCTGATGTTGATTTTTTTCCCCCTTGAAAACCACATCTTTCTGTCTGTTCCCACTCAAATCATTCACTCCGATAAAACTGACTGAGTGGAATCAATATCTGCACTAGCCATGTAAATTTGATTACAGTGAGGTTTGGGCAAACATTAGCTCTAAGACATTTCTTGGTCTATAGTGATAACTGAATTAAGTAGAATTATTTCATCATTATGGTATTAAGCCCACACTGTTACACAAGAGAAGCAAGAGAAGCTAATATTTCTAACACTCTTTAGGCCAGCAAAATCTGCTGTAACATTTACATGAGCTGGTTTAGTGCATTTCCTCTTAGAAGAGCTGTGACACAAAACGACACTACAGCTGCATTGTCAGGGCAGAGTGGAAGGTGAAGTGAGGAGGGACCAGTCTGACCCCATCCAAAGGGGCTAGCCATCAATCTACCAGAGGCCCATTAAAAGGCAGCTCCCCTGGCTCCAGCAACCCTGTCTCCTGACAGCCACTTTAGTTGAATTCCCACAGACCCAGGGTATGTGCACAGTCTGGCTTTCACGAGCCTCAGGTACCTGTGAAAAACAAACAAAACTCCTCAAAACAGACCTCCTTGAAGCCTTCACTCAGACATGATTTCTTTAGGAATCTTCCTTGACCTCCCTGTGTTTCAGCATTTCCCTATCATCACAAGTGCCTGATAAAAGCATCTCTCTGCCTCTCTTCAGATACTGGGAGCTGATGGAGTCAGGGATGGAGACTGAATTGAGCTGCTCTAAGGAGGCCTAGTAGGGGTAAGTCATTCTGTCGGTTGAACATTTATAAGAGTATTGTAAAGAGGTCTTTTTAAATGATTCTCCTGATAAAAAAGACTATTAACTGAGTTGTCTGGGAAATTATTTATCCCTTCCAAGTCTCTTTTTCCTATCTGTAATTGGGGCTAATATTTTCCATTTTTCAGGGCAGTTGAGAAATGATAATACATAATACCACCTCTCACAGTGTGACTGGCACTTAATAGGTACTTAATGAATGAAAACCAGTCTAGTTACCATGTGTCACATTTTACAATCCACAAAGGGTCTGTGTTTGCACACCTGTTTCCTCTGGCCCTGCCTCCCTGTGAAAGGGCCCTCCACTCTGGAATCTGTCTCAGCAACCAGAGTTCCAGCGACAGGGCTCTATGTTTTTCAAGAGTTGAGTATAAGATTTAACCAAATTTCTATATACAGCGGATCTTGGCCAGGGTCACTGTCTATATGATGCTTGTGTGTTCTCTTCATGGCTGAGTGGGTTTTCTCCAAGTACTCCAATTTCTCTTACATGCAAAAGATGTTCGTGTGAGGTTCGTTGACATGAATCGGTCTCGGTGTTAGGTGTATGTGTGTGTATATAGGCTTGTGTATGTGTGGGTATGTGGGGTGCGTGTGTGTGTGAGATGTGATGGAAGGGTGTCCTATCCAGCATTGCTCCTTTAAGCTCTGACCACCTGTTATCCTGAAGTGGGTTGGAAAGTGAATGCGTGAATGAATAAAAATTATTTCTAAATATTATAATCTCTTTGGGCCTATATTTAGAAGCTTGGTGATGTTTTGTGATGAGAAATATGCTGTAGGAACATAACTCTTCTTTATAACAGTTAGTCTATGGTCAAATCGATTATGTTATATGTCATGTCACTTAAAGTCAGCTTCTAAGAACCAATTCACAATGTTAAGTGAGGATTTACTATATTTCCATCTCATAATATTTGCAAGGGCAAACTATCATCTTTCCATGCCAAGCTTCATATTATAAATAAATACAAAATATGGCACTGGGGACTGGCTCTTGGTCAGGCATGAGTATAATGAAAAGAATCTTAGTGCATCTTTAAAAATTATTACTCTAATATATTGAAAACAAAGGAATTTGGTTCTCTGTAAAAGAAGTCTACACTCAAACATCTTTGGAAGACACCCTTATTTTATTAAAATCTAATCAAATGTGAAAGCTCCAAAGCTTCTTGTTGCAAAAAGATCCATTATGGCAACTTTCAAATTAAAATTAGTTTTTTAAATGTAAGAATCAGAGATTGAGTCATCTCAAAGTAATTATTATGCATTTCACAATTTTGAAAAATATACATCATAAGCAACCATTTACTTTAAAATTCATTTAGTATCAGAGATACAATCTTTTGTTCTTCTAACATAGAAAAAAATTTTAAAGAGATTCTTCTCTTTATAATAAACCAATAGTTAGTAATAATAATAATAATAATGATAATAATGCATTTTGACAAAGCCCTAAAGTTTGCAATGGTCCCCATATCAGGATAAGTTTTCTCAGAATAAGAAGAAACAGAATTATATGGAAAATACTTTTTTTAAACCTCTATGATGGGCAGGCTTTATACCAAGCCCCCTGAACTAGAATTCTGGTTGGGAGTATGTAGAGTTGCTGCTAGAGATCCTTGTAGTAGTTAGCTGTCTCCTGTGATTCTGTCAGCAAGACTAGTTCTAGACCTAATGCTACACCTCTCAGTCAACCAGGGGACACTAGGAGTAGCAAGGACCGTGCAGCAGGATTAGCAAAGGAAAAAACACAAAGATACTGGAGGACATTTAGGCGTCTTAACAGTGGAGGACACTCTCCACAGGATGTCTTTTAAGAATTTGGACTGACAATGTGTTTTCTTTTCCCTTTTACATTTCCACCCCCATAACTGTTACCTACGTGCCTTCTGATTAACATTTTAGAAAAATAAAACAAACTATTTTTTTTCTGGGCAAATAAATCAAGCAAGCACAGTTCTCTGTCTCTCTCTGTATCTATCTATATATCTACCTACATACACACACACACACCCCCCAAATATATTAATCCTCAACAGTGAGGACTAATGCAGAAGTTAACAATAAATAAGAAACTGTTTAGGCAATTCTTTCAGATAGTAAATCTTGAGAGTATTTAAGAAATTTAATTCATGATTTAACTATAAGGTATATAATCACAAATCTAGAGTCTTCTAATTAGAGTGAAAAAATACTTTCTAAGTCCAGGAAAATGTCACCTCTATGATCTTTGCGGGATTCCTCCAACCAGTGTAATGAAAACTACTAAGTATTTTAAAAGTGCAACCCAGTTACATAAATCCAGACTACTACTTGGAAAGAAAAAACATTTTGAGTGGCACTCATTTACAGAGCGTAAATTATTTCTATTCCTATATTTAAAATACGTGCAATCAGGTTCCTGTAGAAAAAAAGATAACACATCATAACATTGTATCACATTTTTTCATCACCGTGCCTTCCTAATTTTGTTCAAAATGCACTTTGCTTTTCAATATTCAGGGGATTTCTTTTGCTTGAATTCTAAGTATGTTAGTTTTGATCTCAGCTCAGCCTCTCCTTTACCCAAAGCATGTTAGGATGAACCACTATCAGGCCCTGCAAACTCTCCATTCCTAGCACTGCCCAGGCTCCCCTGCCAAATGCAACATCTGTATTTTAGGATCAAGGGTTTTGACATGATCTAAGGTCCAAAGGACCTTAGAGATTTGTCCAGAAAAGGTTCAATTCAGAGATCCTCTCTGCAACTCCCTACCAATCTACAGCTCTAGCTCTTTCAATCTCCTAAAGTCAGGGTAACCATGGACCCTGGAGGTAACTCTTCCCACTGCTGGGCAGCATTAATGGTTCAAGAGTTTTTCCTTGTGTTTAGAATAGCTACGTGACCTTGAACAAATCGCAGGATCCTTCAACCTGTGTTTCTCCAAATATGAAGAAGTAATGGTTTCAAAGATTATACCAATCACAGAATTCATCCTAATTATTTAAATGGCAGAAATGGGAATTAAATGTTTGCCTGTAACACCTTTGGATCTTATGTAGAAGTTTATCCAATGGGTTAGATCTGAGTTTAAGCGGCAGGAGTAATTTTTTAGCACCGTACAACGAGGAATTTTCAGTGTTCCTGAGTACCGGCTCTGCACCTTATTTCAGAAGGCTGCTGGCTCATTGCCTAACTCCCTGCTGACCAGCATCTGACACACACACCCTGGCTTGGCCCTCACTGGAGTTCTCATCCAATGCCCACTGTTCCCCCAAAACCACCACTGTGGAAGTCAGTCTGAAGCTTCTATCCTCATCTGCTTCTCTGCAGCATTTGTCAGTGTGATCCACTTCCATCTCTGAAAAATCCCTTAGCCCAGTGAGACAATACATCCCTGTGAGTCTGCTTCACCACCTTCTGGCCACTCTTTTGCCTTTTTTGGTCCCTTCTCCAGGTCCATTCCTTAAAAACAAGCATTCACTTGGCTCTCATCTTTTCTGGCAAGCATCCTAAACCTGAGTTCTCTTATCTCTGTCACTAATTCCCCCTGGTTTCAGCTGTCCCTGAGAAAGGGAAGGAGCTGGACTTGATGGGTCCAAAATGTCGCTTTGAGCTACAATGCAATGCCAGTTTATCCTAACCCCATCCACATCCTCTTGGGCTGGGGAACGGTTTCAGAAAACCCGTGTAAGTTGTAATGGAGCTAGATCACCAGGAAGTTGTCCCTTCCTGCATGGAAAGGGGCCTGGAACCTCATGAAGTCTGAAACCTTCATTTTACAGCAGAGGAAACTTAGGTCCAGACTGGAAACTCAAGTAAGAAGCAATTCTCTGGGTTCTCATGTGTTGCTAAACTGGAGCTTACATCTCTTCTGAACTCAATTTAAATGGACAATGATATCAGAGTAAAATGTAATAGATGGTATAAATAGATGCAGAACATTTTAGATCCCTTCCCCCTCTTCAGATAAATAAGCTCTGTATTGTAGTTTCAAAAACTTTAGAGAAGTCCCACCCTGGTGGAGCAGCAGTTAGGTCAAGTGCCTCCAAAGGATGCAGGCCACAGACCCCTGGGTTCGAATCCCAGGTCCAGAAGGAAGGCAACCAGTGTGAACAACTAAGTTGGAAATAGAATAAAGTGATCTTTCTGCCCAGCTGCCTGTTCGCCTTCATTCCTCCCTGCACCTTTCCTCTAGGAGAAAAAAAAAATTAGAGAAATATTTGTGGGTAGAAGTTACTTTACACAAATAAAACAATCAGATCACATAAAACATCTTAGATTTATGTTTTTAAATAACCAAATAAAACAAAACATCAAGTCACGTAATACATATATTTACATTAATTCAAATGTCCAAAGCACGATACAGTAGAATCTATTTCAGAGTTTGGATAATTTAAGATTTACAAACACACAAGCATATGAACAAATAGTCTGCGAGGACAAGAGTTTTAAGAAATTACTCAGACATGTTGATATTGACACCTACATATTTATGGCAACAAATATTGATGACTTTTAGCTTTCAATCATCTCTTGTATACAAGGATTTGAAATGTACAAAATGGAAAGATAAGCAAGTATCCCTTTATTGCATTATTTATCTCACACCATCAGAGATGTGCATTATCCAGTAAATTTGATCAGTGTAGTCTGTTCACTCTGATTGGAAATGATAAAATTAACAAAGTAATTTCCAAATCTGAGTTTACTTTGTGTTTTATAAATCATTACTGCTGGATTCTTCCTTCTGTCTCTTTTTAAAATGAAACGAAACACTAACACTTTTCTTTAAAAATAATTCAGGTTTGGTCCTAATAAGTCAGTAAACTCACTTTTTAAAGAACATGAATACATGACATTTATTTTTTTCTTTCAAAAAGTCTGCAAAAAAGGACAATATCGGTCAGATTAGTTCTAGGCCAATTTGAAAACTAGCAGTTGTACTGAAAACTAATTATGTTAGCTAAAACTTAACCTCTGGAAAAAGACCCCATCAATCTCTGGCACACTGAGGAACCAAAGGGCTTTTATTACATTCCCTATGGATCATTTAAAGAGACCATTGAGTTGTGTTCCTGAAAGTGAAACAACCCAATTTCTGTCCTGCTGTTTATTTTGTAGACCACACACATATTTAAGTATGGCAAGAGTAAATGACTACATCATACAAATACAGGCACGAAATTAAGTGGACGCCACAAAGGGTGTATCTGAAAACACTGAGTTAACGGAATCGGAGTCTGATTTCACTCTCGTAGACTTTAAGATGCCCTCAGCTATAACTGTCTCACTGGGAAGGAGTCGAACTTTCCCATTCTGCCCTGCTGCAGTGTCCTTCAGGGGTTCCAAAAACACCACTCTTTTCCCGGCTCCTGCCTTCCGTTCCTCCATGGCAGCATCAGCAGATGGACAGGGATTGAGAACAGATGAATGGACACTGCTTTGGTGTAACATTTTTTGTCTCTTGCTTTTACACTTGCAGGGACACGGTGTCAGATAGAGATACAACAGTACCAAGATGATACTAGCCACGCAGGCTGCAAGAGTGGTGAAAGCTGTGTTAAACGCCTCATGGGCATGGACTCTGTTTAGGGTGCGGTTACTCACGTTTATTGTGATATCCACAGATTCATTTAACAAGCGCTGCCGATTCATTGCAATACAAGAATACACACCAGCATCCTCAAAACGGGGACTTTCTATAATGAGACTTCCATTGTGAAATACACGAAAGTTTTCCATCTCTTTATCTGGCTCCAGCCGTCGGTTATCTGGACTGACCCAAATGAAATCGGTATTGGCATTACCAGTCTTGCTGTCACAGTGGACAATCAGCCTTTCTCCCACTTGAGCCTCATGGATAAAGCCAAGTGCATGGAAAGAACCATTGATGATACTGTCAGAGCAATTCAGAAAGCTATCTTGGAGCAGAAGTGCCTGATGGAAGTGCCTGGAGTCGGTCCACAAGCGACAGGTATAATCGTTCTTAAAATCCATCACTGAGCTAAAGTGTCTGCGATACCAAAAGATCAGCAAGGAGTAAAGGGCACAATCACAGACAAATGGGTTCCCGTGAAGGTAGATGCCTCTCAGCTGCTTTCCTGGCACTAAATTTATATGGTGCATCGGCAGAGAAGGGATCCTGTTATAAGATACATCTAGAAACATCAGTTCTGCCAGCTTGAACCTTCCAACATATAAATCCATGGGAAACCGGGAGAGAAAGTTTCCACTTAGGTAGAGTTTTTGCAACTGGGAAAGCCCTCCAAAGGCTGAAGGGTCCAGATAGGAAATGTGATTGTTGTAAAGCAGGAGGACTTCCAGAACCTTCAACTCTTGGA
The DNA here is from genome assembly GCA_004363575.1 of Solenodon paradoxus. Taxonomy (NCBI): domain Eukaryota; kingdom Metazoa; phylum Chordata; class Mammalia; order Eulipotyphla; family Solenodontidae; genus Solenodon; species Solenodon paradoxus. Next base: position 402,580 of record RJWH01000324.1, on the reverse strand, counting down.
ACACTGCACTTTTCACAGTCTTCAGCTTATTGGATGACAAGTCAAGACACTTCAAATTTGGAGTAGTGGAAAAGCTGCCCGTGGAAATGCTGGTGATGTTATTATGACGAATAATGAGGGTGTTCAGTTTCACAAACGATACTGGAATCCACTCGGAATCCAGAAGCCCAATTCTGTTATAACTTAGGTCCAGTCTCCTAATCAGTTTGAACAGGTTCCCAGGCACCTTGGACAGGTTTTTGTTTGTGCAGCTGACGATGTCAGTGGCACAGATGCATGCGGTGGGGCACACCCCGGAGGCACCCCGGCTCACGGTCACAGAGATCACCAGCAAACACAGCAGTTCCCTGCAGCCGGGTCTGACAACTCCAGGCAGGGTGGGCAGCGTGTGCAAACGTAAAGACATTATGGTCATCTCTATGTCTCTTCCTGACGCCTTTTCCACCAGCAGCCTCCCACCAGTGAACCTGGCAAACAATCAATAATTAAGAGGCTGGGGGTGGAGGGGGGAGAAAAGTTAACTACATACAACCTGTTAGCCCTTAAGAGTCTAATACCTTGCATTCTTCCCAACAACTTTTGAAATGGAAGTTTTCTTTTCACTGGGGAGCCTTTGTGGCCTTTTTACTGTTAAGTCCAGGGTTACCCCTTCTTACAGACATCACAATCACAATACAACCAAGGTCAGAAAATCAAGTCTTTTTAAGGACCATTCTGCGTTGTTTTCTTGGCGTTTTTAACTTCCTACAACGGACACGAAAAGACACAAACGCCTCCTATCAACAAGCCAACGGAAACACTTAGCAAGCCACACGTCTCGGAAGCAACTCACAGAACTGGGTAGCCTCACGGGCTCTGGGGCCAGGCCGACGGAGCTATCTTCGGAAGTCCACGCGTCTGTCTGTCGCCGTTTGTCACTCCAGCATCTTGCGAGCTCCTTTCCCTCTGGCTCCCGGCGGGCGGCAGCCTCTCGCTGGTTCTCAACTTTGCAGAGTTTCAAGCAACCGCAGCGGCAGCTGCAACCCCAGGAGCAGGACACGTCTCCGCCGGTCCCGGTAGGGTCTCCGGGGTGCTCTTCAAGGCTCGACTGAAGGTACCGCCTGCGTGCTCCTGCCGTCCGGTGCCCGCGCGCGGGGAGCCCGCACCCGTCCCGAGTCGGGTCCGAGGGGCTGGGGTGCCGGCTGGGGCAGGAACCCGCCCCGCCTCTCTGCGCCCCGGAGGCTGCAGGACCCGGGGTAACGGCGCCCCGCCGCCCCGGTTTTATCCCCGCGTTCGCGGTCAGTGCGGGGCGGGAAGCGGGTGCCGCCCCTGCGAGTCCTCCCTCCTGCGGGAACCAGCTCCGAGGCTGCGGGCGGGAGCCGGCCGCGCGCGTGGCGGGGGACGGACAGCGCAGCCAATGGGAACAGCGGCCGGCGCCCCCAGGGCCCCCGGGCGGTGGAACTGCCGCCTCCGGCCTCCTCCCTCCCGCCCCTCCAGAGACCCGAGAGTGCAGCCCCGCAGGCGGGGTGGGGCCCGCAAGCGACCCCCGCACGGGAGTCTCCTGGGGCGGGGACGCGCTCACCCACTCCGACTAATTGCGTCTCCTCCAGCCCTAAACGGGGGGCAGTAGGGCAGGTTGAGAAGGCTACGCCAGCGCCCTAAGAGGCCCTCTCCGTCGCGGCTGCCCAGGTAGCAAATCTCTCGCCTCGAGCTTCCGACCCTTCGCAGCGTCCTTTGGGCCCAGTGGGCTTCCGGGTCGCTGAGCGCAGTTGGTTTTCAAGGTTTTCCAAATAAACACGGGAGCAGCCTCCTCTCCGACTCCGCCCACGTTTGGGGGAGGAGGTGGGGTGCGGTAGTCGAGGGAGGGAAATCTGGCTTATTCCCTTTGAGCCAGGGGGACCTGGGCTAGCGGGCGGGGCCGGGAGGGCGCGGGTTCGCTCCTCACCTCCCTGGGAAAGTTCTATCCCTTTCCTAACTCAGGAGACGGCTCCAGAGGTGGTGCTCAATTCGCAAAGGAGAAGCGCAGCAGAGAAGGCTGGGATGCAAAGATAAGGCTATTAAGCCATAAAAAATTCCCAGAGCTTTTTTTTTTTCTTTTCTTTTCTTTTTAGTTTCTCTTTTTTTCTTTTTTCTTTCGGCTTGCAAACGTGCCTTAGATTCACGCGGACTAGGGCCAATCCCAGAAGGGCGTCTGCGCATCGGGTCTTGGTTCCTTCCCTAGAGACTGAGAGGGCTCCTGAATAAATCTTGCTAGTTGCAGTGGACGGACAAGGCCAGACAAAAATGAGGTGAAGGGCATGGGACTGATGAGCTTTTCGATTTAAAATCCGTTTTTGTTTCATCCCGATATCAGTTTTAATGGTGGACTTTGAATCCAAGGGCCACTTTGGACATTATCTACACTGAAAGAAACATATTTCTGACATTGACTAGAGATACTAACCAAATCACAAGGCACAGGGAAACTGAAAAGCAAACCAAATTGAAAAGAAAGTAGTTTGGCGCACGGCACCTAATTTTTAATAATTTGTTGTATTACTTACAAAATAAAAGTGATGACAACCAATTTCCCTCTGCACCCCCTCACACCTCAACACACATACACAATCTAGTGAGATTTGCTCCCTACATTGGCCATGAATGGGTTCCAGTGGTAGCCGCGATCTTATAGGTCAGTGCCTAATTCATTGTGTGCACTGATAATTTACTTAGCCTGTTGGTGGAATAAATCTGGAATGGCAAATCAAGATTTTTCAGGGGAGAGCAGCTTGATTCAGGTTCATAAAAAGTTGAATTATTTATCCTAAGAAGAATATGTGAAAAGAATCATGAAAGTGTTTCTCATTGTAGATTCCTAATGGAGAAGGCAAGGTTAAGATTTTCTAAAGTTAGGCCACACTTCCTGAGGTTCTTGGAAAACTTGGTTTCCAGGCCTCCATTTTTATAATTAGAATGGTTAACACAGAGAAATAGAAAAAAAAAAATTACTCAGAGAAATGCTTTCTAGATGACTAATGAATGACCCAGATTTTGTGGCATTTTACTAAGTAACTAACATCCTATTCAAAGGAAACCATAAAGATGGAAGAAAGACTCGTTTTTAATACAAAAATTATCTAAAAAGAAAAAATGGCTTTCAAGAATAGAAGCAGTTATGTATTACAACCACATCAGAAAAATATTATTAAAAAATTACATGTATTCAAAATCCACAGACAAGTTAATTCATTTGAAGACCTGACTTGGGGATTTCCACAGTTTTGTCAAGGGAAGAAGAATTATGAAAGGAATAAGTTTGCTTAACTTGGAGAAGAGAAAGCTAGAGAGTTGACCTTAGTAATGTCATACAGTGTGACCTTTAATTTAGGGAGAATCACATATTATCTTTCTACCACTTTGCATTCTTATACCAGATCCATGCATTCATTGAAAGATGTTACATAAGGGTGGAAAATTTTTTTCTTGGGCTCTGCATTGTTCTTAACTCCCAGAATGCTGCTTTACATTTGCTTGGCACTTGATGAAGGTTTGATGATAAACAGGGAACTTATTCTAGGTGGTCAAAGTATAGCTTACCCCACCTGGATCTATTGATTGCCATTTTTTCTCTACACTTCAAAAAGCTTGTCTGAAAGTTGGAAGGGAAGAGAGGGAAAAGAGAACGTTCAAATAATATGCACAGTATTTGAGCTCGGGATGTAGAAATGCCTCATGGCCACTGCACACTTTTACTTTCTTTTTAGTTATAGTCTCCACCCCATACTTTATTATTATTGTTGCTATTGTTCATGTCACCATTATTAATTGTGTTTATGTCATGTGTGACTGAAAGTGTCGTAGAACATATAATGATGGTAATGATAAATATGTATTGGTCCATGATTACATATTTTACATACATTGTTGCATTTCTTACTCACCATAACCCTGTGATGAGATGTTATCCTACAATCCAGATGGTAAACAACTGTATGCCAAATAGTTTGAAAATGGAATGAGATGAAATTAGCTGAGCTTCTATTTAAAGGATTTAGATTAAGTCGAGAGAGACATTTCTGACAGGGTGGTTCCAGTGTGGATTGGGTTGCCAAGACAGATGGTTGAGTTGCCTTCTCTGGAGTTTAAAATAGGATAGATATTCCTCTGGTCTTTGCCACGTGGCAAAATGTGTTGGTATTTTTGACCATTCAATAAAGAAAGTGCTTTGACGCTGACATGATTCTGAATCTAGTGTGCTGAGTTGCAGGGTGTCCATGTGAGTGTCTGAGTATGGAAGTGACTCCTGCGTGGAGGCAGGGAGGTGAATAGAAGGAATCTCAGGCTTCTAGAACTTCTCAGGTTGTTATCAAAGACTCAAAGAATTAGAGATAAGAGACAGGAAATTGGTATTGCACTAGTTTGATGATTCTGAGTCATTTTTACTAATAATAACACTTTAATTAGCACTTTACATCCTGTCAACCTCAAACAAAAGCAATTAATCATTCCAACAATAGAATGGGTTTCTTCAAAAGTGAACGTCTCCCAGTGAGACCTACGGGCACTTCCCCAGTCAAAAACTGGCAACCCCTCACATCTCCTCTGCAGGACCTTCTTCCTCCCCCAGGGGTAAACAAGATGGGAGTGCAAGTCATGCTGGTCCTGTCATTTATTCATTTATATACACTGGGCACTCCTTAAACTCCCTCAAATAGGGCTTCTGTATATCATGCTCACATTTCTCTGAAGGACTTGCCCATTCTGTATCTCATGTGAGTCCGGCATGCATCTGGCATGTAATCAGGTGCAGCTGGTATACCAGCACATGTAATTTGCCACCGTTTTCAACCTGGAGCATGTCAGGAGTTCTTCAGAGACAGTGCTCACTGGGGTGTCTGACTCTGCAGTGCCTGACTTTTGCACACAGGAGCTCTCTGCTGAGGAGGGCCAGCATGCTTGGGAAGGTTTTCACAATGTCCCTGGAGCCTGGGCTCACAGGAAGCACATACCTTTGCCTTCAGCTCTGGAACTTGCATTCTGGTCCTGCAGCATCTTCTTTTGCTCTGTACCAGTCGGTTTTTGTAAAATGCCTAGGATTTGTGTTAGAGCCAGATCTCTCACCCAGTACTGTGTCTCTCTGGATGGAGACGGAGGCTCCGGCCCCTGTACTCTCAGAACACCGGAAGGTACGTGTCAACTTGTGACTCTGTTGCCTGGAAACTCCTTTGGCTAGAAATGGAGAAGAAGGAGTGTGCAAGGAAGACCCAGATGCACGCCCCAGGGAGAGCCCATAACAGACAACTCTGTACGCAATCCCCGGCCACCTGTCTGATCATTCTATCTCCTGTCTTCATGGACATAGGCTAAATGGGTTCTTTGTTACTATTTTAATTTAGTTGAAATAAAATTCACTCTTTTGTCCATTCTGAAGTGTACTGGTCAGTGTTTTCACTATCCGGCTATAATTCACTTTTCAAAAATTTGCATTATGCCATTTTGCTTTTAGAAAAGACCTGTATGAGTATCTGTTTTCATGAATTAAAAAAGACCCAACAAAGATGCTTGCTTTTATGACACAAGGCACACAGTGAAAATACGTTCAACATTTGTTCCGCAGCAAACATTTGAGTGGCAGCGAGCACCCTGAGCAACCAGTGTGACGCCACCAGCTTCTGCCCGGGAGCTACTTACACCAGCCGAGCACTGTCCTACCATTCATACTTCTGTTATATGTTAGTGTCTTTTTTGGCCTTATGTGTTGGTTATCTGGTACGATTGGTAGATTCGTTCTGGGGTCTGAGATCTCTCAGAGTGTTTCCATATAAATTAATGGTAATTGCTTTGGGCTTTATGCCATTTGAGTTTAGGAAAGATGTCATAGGAATGCTCTCCTTCAGATTATCAGGGAGTCCTGTGCTCACAGCATTGCACAGTCATTACCAGTATCTAGGTCCAGAATGATTCATCACTCTGCCCCCAATAAAAGCCCCATAAACTGCTTGCCCCATTCCCCTTACACCCAGTCCCTGGCAGCCACTAATCTACTTTCTATCACTCTGGATGTGCCTAGTTTAGATATTTCACATAAATGAAAGCATACAACCTAGGGCCTTTTGTGTCTGACTTCTTTTATTTAGCATAATGTTTTCAAGGTTTGAATGGAACTTTTTAGGTAAAGCATTGAGGAACCTGTTGGGCTCTCCTGTTGTAAGTCTTGCATCGTTGGTTTAGTTGCACTAGAGTTTAAAATGTGAAGCATCAGTTGCCTGTCATTGTCAGCCTTGCAAACCAAAGACCCATTTACCCAGTTGTCTTTTTTTTTTTTTATTTTGTTTTTCAAGACGGGAAGGAAGAAAGGGAGAAAAGGAAGAAGGATTTTTATACAGATAGTTGTTTATTTAGGTTTTTCACCCTGGCCATAGGACATGAACCGGTTCCTTGGGTTTTGCATGATTCACAGGCCAGTGTCTCAGCACACAAGGGCATGCTAAGTCTTCAGTTTTAAAAGCATTTAGTCCCTGTGCAATTACAGAAACTAGCAGCTTAATGAGCTGAGATCAAAGTATTAGTGCTGGGTCAAAATAATTTCTTCATAAACCCCAAGAGTCAATTAAGGATGTGATAATTAATGATTTCTTACGTTCTTTCAAGTTCAAAAAGTATTATGCTTTTCTGATAACGACTTGTCTGCTATTTCCCAGGTCCCAGGAATACAGATTGTTGTCAGTGCTAACCCATTAGAACTGTTATGAGTTTATTTTCTTCATGCGGGTCAGTATCACCACCAGACTGGACAGACACATGCTTTACCCACCTCTCCCCAGGGTCAGTCCCATTGCAACCTCAGGAAAAGTAAACTTTGGACAAGTTCCCTGTAGTTGAGATATCACTTTATGCAGTATTCAATCACTATGGGGTAGCACGTGTTCCTTGAAGCATCATTTCTAAAAGGAAAACAAGGCACATCTTTAATGTGCCCCAGGGATGTATAGTATATTAACATAAACTTATTGGTAAATTAGTGTACATCTGGTATCATACTAGATGTACTTGTCATTAAAAAGTATGTGTCAGAGAAATATCTGATGACATACCAAATTATTACTAAAAGATACTATTCCATTTCTTCTAAAAGAAAAAAAAGTATAAAAAGTATATGTATTAAAAGAAGATCATCTGAAAGAATAGATAGCTCTATTAGAACAGTGCTTGTAAATGTTTTCTCTTCTTTCCTTACCTGAAGGCTCTATTTTCCTACAATGCTTTCATGATAAGAAAAAGCTAATTGTTTAAAGTTACCTATGACTTAAGTCATGCATATCAATGTTTCTGCTTTGTTGTCATTCCTAATTTAATATTCAGAGACTGTAGTTTTGGGGAAGAAAACTCTGTTCTGGGATATTAGGCAGGAAGTGATTGATGTCCCCTGATTTGAAATACAACAATTTCTGTCCCCTTTTAGCATTTCAGCATTTCTTTGGCAAATATTTCCTTAACATCTACTGTGTGCCCAGAGGTATTGTTTAATCTGACAATTATAGCATATGTAAATCCTAAGATAACCACACGAGCCTCACTAGAACGAGGCACATACTGGCTGCTCGTGTGTTTCTTCCAGGTCAGTTGTCCACAGTCCTTGGTTTGGGACTCAACTTGTAGCAGCTGTGAAGCCTCTCTTCACAGCACATTCCTAGACTAGACTTTGTGAAGGTGGCACAGTCCCCTGGCCACACCACTATTTTTTTTTTTTTCAATAAGTAATAAAAGTTAAAAATAAAAGGCTAAAAATATTTTTTTCCTAATCCTGAAAGTACTATGTATTCATTGTAGAAAATTTGGAAACACAGAAAAGAGCAGAGTCAGAGGATACCATTCATACTCTTATTGGTAAACTGTATTTCTGCTCAACGAATAAATTTGCTGTCAAGAAGAACCTGAGAAGATCGCAAAAGGATGCTTTTCTCTTTGTCATGATTGTGTAATAAAAGAAACAAGCAAGACTTTTTTCCTTAATATTCAGAAATTCTCAGCCCGACGATTGAAATAAGCAGGTGAAATTTCGCTTCATAAAATGCAGTGCATCAAAAGCATGAACTTAGCCTTATGGTTACTTCTTGCAATTTTGGTCATAAATGGTGGGTCCTCTAATTTCCATTTTGCTTATTATTAGCCTAAAGGGATATCTAATTAAATCCCTAAATGTTATTATATCTCTTAAAATGAGGGCTAGTTTTAGCTCCCTGATACAGATAATATTTAAAAAACCCAGTTTGGAGAGCTATTTGGAGCACTCCTATTCCTGTTTTATGGCCTTTAAAAATATTTCCTGTAGCAGTGATTATCAACCTCTGTAAAGGTAACATCTAGTTATTCAAAGAAATATCTATTATGAAGAAATCATTTTTTGTGAGCTAATATGAGAACAAGATAAAATAAAATAGAGAGAGAAAATAAAAAATTCTCATATAGAGCCAGCACTATGTGGATATTTAATTAGTTTCCATGAATACAGGTTGTCTGTGGTGGATGCTTCATGGGTAATTGTGCTCTGCAAGTTTGACCTTTTAGCTTGTGAAAGTGAAAAGAAAGGTGTCATTCATATGAGAAAAGGCCAGAGGACTTCTGGGAAGTTCCGTAAATTAGACTTGATAATAAGACCCAACACTTACCATGTACTCACTGTGTACCAAACTTCTTATTTAATTTTTGCAAGGGCTCAAGATATGGCCACTGACATCTCCATTTTTTGGTGAGAACAGTGAGACTTAGTTGGTTTATGAACTTGCCCAAGATTAGTGGTAGAACCATATCTCTCAACCAATCTTTCTAGCTATTAGCTCTAATGCTTTTATTACAGAGTAGAAAGGTCATCATTTAAATTCCATTCAGCAAATATTATTAGTCTGGCCACACTCCCAGAGCCATGATATGGTTGCTTTCCTCTAGGAATTTGTGGTGTTATTAGAAATAATTATAGGATATAAGACAGTATGTAATTTAATTTCAAACTGGATATAACCAAGAGCCAAGATATTTGTAACAGAAAATATGTACTCTGGGCATTCAAGAATTCCAGTACAAACAGATTTTTAGGACTTGCTCATTTCTTATTGACCAAGTAACTGACTCAAAAAAGTGAATTGCACACAAATAAAAATATAATAGGGGGAAAGCATTTGAATGATCAGGGATAAAAAAAATAACTCTCAAATTTAAGTAGTGAGAATATGGCCCCTATAGCTCATTTTATCCACAGCACATACAAAGGAACTAAAACATATTCAGGTTATATGCCAAATGGCAATGTATAAAAAAGGAGTGGGTGATGAGATAGTAAAATAGAGCATTGAATAAAGCCATCACCTCTGGGTTCTGGTGCCAGAACTTCCACTTATTAACTATAAGGTCTTTCAGGTGCTCAGCACCCCCATTTGTAAATGGAAATTCAGTACCAATATATGTATTGTTTAATTGCACTGGGTTGACCAGGATGAGACCTGTGAAGTGCTTTGGGAGCTATAAAACTGTAAAAGAGTATTACAGTGAGTCCCAATAATATTTTCCATCCTTATTGCCCTTGTGCCTTGGATGTCATTTGACACAGCACAGATGTTTAGCAAATGCTTGTTGAACTAATGGAACCAAAGCTAGGTTTATGTACAAAATAAACAGAGCTGGAGTAATGTCTTACCACCATGATGTTTGTACTAATTATGTGAGTCCCTCAAGCCCAGCTGTACCAAAGTACAGCAGGTCCTGCTTGTACTTGGAGGACCCATTGTTGCCTCAGCCCTGCCTTAGTCTCTGTGGTGCTCTCCCAGCTGCTGTAGACTGGAACGAGCTACCATTCTGTCTGCCAGGGCTTCATAAAGCCCCTAAGGAATTGAAGCAATTATATTGGGGGGAACAACCTGGGATTTGGGGTGGAACTTTATTTTGAAGTGATGATTGGTCATCTCAGTACACACTGGAGAGTGTAAAAGGGGTGTTGAACAACCTGTAAAATCAAAATAAATAAAATAATAATACTGTCTCTAGAGAGCAGTTTTGACATGCTGCTACTTGTCTCTTGCATTGTGATAGAAAAGCGTGGTGAGAAACCAAAGAAGATTTGCTTGGAAACTGTTGTGTAGAAGAGGTCAGATACATATCTGAACAAGTTGCTAGAGAATGAGTCTGCACAATGACATTTCCTACTTTACAGAAACAGCAGGATGATTAAGAAAAAGAAAAAAAAAGAATATCATGGAAGTTGTCCATATTCATCTCATAGCAGAATTTTTCTTTTATTAAATTGTGTTTATTAAAGTGATTGGACATCTAAATTCTTATTCTCAATTCCCTTTGTTGGGAAGGCACTGAAAGTCAGAGTTCTGTTTTCGGAAGCAGAGTATGCATCAACTCAAAGAGAATTACAATGGGTTGGTTGGTTGTTTAGTTGTTTGGTTGGTTAGTTGGTTGACTGGTTGATTGATTGGTTAGAAATTGGTTAATTGGTTCATTGATTGGTTGTGTCTGGGGGAAAACTGGAAAGGTGAACTGTCCAGACAGGGCCACCTTGATAACTTTGACATAGCCCAGCTTGGTAGACCCAAAAACTTGATAGTTTTGATGTTTCCAGAGTTCATATGATGCATAGAGAATGATTTCTAATATATGAAAGAGTATCTACCTATCACTTTAAAATGAAGTTCAAGTGCAGTGCATTAGAACTTGACAGCGGTTTAATCACATTGTCTGCCTGTAAAGAAAATTGGGGGGAGTCAAGTTTATAATCATGAATATGTTTGATAAGTAATACAATGGATAAGAGTGGTTTGAGGAGTTTAATGTCTAGTGATATTATGGCATGACAAATTTGTTACCTGAAGAGTAGTACGTCTGCCAGTAAGGCCACATATTCGCATTGACTGGATATGGGACTATCATACCTGGGCAGAAGATGACAGTTGACCATGAAATCTTAAGTTATATAAGCAATACAAAGGCATCATAATTCTGCCTCAATCAGAACATTACTCTTTTATTAAGAAAATCTCTCTCTCCCTTCACCAATCCAATCACAGAGTGCAACCACATCATAAATAAGGTAGGAAATGATCACAAGGAAGAGAGGTCGATGGTTAAAGAACACAGATTTCTTATTAGAGAGATCAGAAAGCTGCAGAACTACCTGAAGAGAAAAGCCAGTCTCCAAAAGAAGTCCTGAGAAGCAGGCATTGTGCACATCTTCAACAAAACATAATGACAAATGTTATTGAAAATAAACTGAATAATTACATAAGAATAAATTGAATTCTGTCCAACCATTCTGAGGAAGCAAAACAAAATAGAAAACTCCAACAAAGATAGTCAAGAGACAAGACTCATGTAGCATGCACAGAAAAGGACTAGAATTAGAGGCGCATCACCCTAATCAAGAAACAGAATACTCTCCAGCACTGTGTTCCCTTCCAGTCACTCATCTCCCGATAATAACTGTCTTGACTTCTGTCAACAAGGAGCAGTCCTGCCTGTCCTTGTACATTATGTAAATGAAACATATATTCTTGAATCTGGCCTCTCTTGCTCAGTTTTGTGCTTTAGAGATTTATCCGCATTTCCACATGTAGTAGTAGGTCGTCCTCCCTGCTATGTGCTGTTTCAATATGTGACTATATCACAATTTATTTAGCCATCGTATTGTTATCAGACATGGGCTCATTTCCAGTTTCCACCTGTTGTAAGAAATCTTGTCATGAACATTCTAGTACAAGTCTTTTGTTAAACATACATACTATGTTCTTAATCATTCATAGACAGTGAATGACTTTGGCTGTGTTGTCGCATTATGATGGGTTCAAGCATGTCTCTGGAGCCTCGTTGCTTTTTTGGTTTTTTGTTTAAACAAGTGTGTTGTTTCATTGGGAGGGATTAGGAGGGAAGACATCATGGTGGGAAATGAAATCAATTAAATGTACATAAGTGCAGGGAGCAATAATTTTAAAATAGTAAGACACTAAGCGGATAACTACAAGCATTTCATAAGAGGGCTCATGGAAGAAAACCTTTAATTGCTGTTGTGAAAACATTCATATGAAATAGAAATTGCTTTCAATAACATTGGAGAAAATATGTTCTAGAAAGTGGAGGTAATGGGAGGCAAAATCCTGGCAGCAACTTAATAGAATAGTCCCAGGTGTTTAGATTGAAGCCAACACTAAAGGAGGACTTTAAAAGCCTTGTCTATGGGGACTTTTGGATGATACCTGAAGAAATATTCCACTGTGCATAGATAAACCAAATTGAATTGTTCTAACAAGTATTGTAAAATTTTATAGAGTAAGTATTTTTCCTGCATGCACTTCAGTGTCACAGCAAGAGTAGTGATACCTAAATACAGAAGAGAGTATTCTTGCAAGAAAGCTAATTCCGTGATATAATAAAGCACACAGTTTACTGAAACACGAGTCCCATGAGTGAGGGCTTTGCCCTCATGACTTAGTCAGCACTCGGAGGTCCCCATTTCCTAACAGTATCACCTTGGGGTTTAGGATTTCAACATGTGAATTTTGGAAGTAGCACAGACGTTCAGTGTTTAGCAACTAATTGTGGTAGTTGGCTTTATATCCAATGTCCTTCCTATATTCTCCTTTTAATTAAGAATTTATCTACATATTCTTTAGCAACTTTCTTTGTGCACAATCTTTTTGTCTGGAAATTACTATTTTATTTCCTCCCTTTGGGTCTGTTTCTTTCTCTTAGCCCTTTGCCTTGTCTAGACCTCCAGTTCATGCTGAGTGGAAGTGATTACAGTTATCATTTTTTACTCAGTCCCTATCTTATGGAGAAGTTTCCAATATTATGTCATTTATTTGTGTCCAGCCTTAGTGGTTTAGCAGGTAAGTCCACATGCATCCCAAGGACCTGGGTTTGTGACCCAGGGCCAGGGGTTCGTGATGGGGTGGTGAGAAGGGGAGAAAACCAAAATAAACAATACATAAAAATAAATGCTTCTTGCTCCTCTCTTCCTGCCTCTGCCTGCTCTCCTTCATTCCTGCCTGAGGAAAAATAAAGAAAGAAAGAAAAGAAAAAGAATATTATATTTGCTATGGGTATTTTGCAGATAATTTTATTACATTAAAGAAGTTCTATTGTTAGTCAGCTAAAAGTGTTCATCATCATGAAGGTTGAATTTATCAAATGATTTTTCTGCACTTAAAAGTGATTTTACTCCTTTTCTGTTAATGTGGTGAATAAGCTTATGGTTTTTTGTTTTGTTTTTTAAAGACAATCACAAGGAGGAATGAAGGTGAGTAGGCAGGCAGGCAGGAAGAGAGAGGAGGAAGAAATATTTATTTATTTTATTTAGTTGTTCATCTTGACTGCTCCCCCATCCCAGGATGCCAATCCCTGTTTTTGGGATGTATGCGGACTGCGCCTGGCAGATTTATCAGCTACGTCACTAGGGCAGGTCATGGCTGGTTTTTGAATGTTAAGCCATCCTTGCACACCTAGACTAAACTACACTCTCTTTGTTGTATCACTAGATTTTATTTCCTAATATTTGTTAAGGATTTTTCAATAGTGTTTATGAGAATGATGGGTTTATAATTTTCTTTCTCATATTGTTTTTCAGTTTTAATAAAATCAAGTTTTTTTATTTAACTTTTTAAGAGTCTGGAAAGCTATAATTTTGTTTCTATTTCCTTGAAGAATTATATAAGGCAGGTGTTTTTTGCTTGTTTTTTTCTCTAGATGTCTGGAAGAATTCATTGATAAGTCCACAGGGCCTGAGCTTTTTTGGGGGAAAATTTTTCAAATAATGGACTCAAATTTTTAATACATATTTCAATAGAATATTTTCTATTTCTTCTGCCAACTTTGGTAAATTGTATTGTTCAAAGGATTTGTCCATTCCATTCAAACTGTCCAATTTATCTGCATAAAGTTGTTTTGTAATAGTATTATTATGTAATCTATAGTATATCCTCTTTTTCATTACCACTATTCTTAATATTTTACTTTTCTACCTTTTTTATTATCAGTCTTGTTAGAGTTTGATTAATTTTGCTAATCCTTTCAAAGAACCAACTTTCGGTTGTTGATTTTTCTCTGTGTTTGATATTTATTTCTTAGATTTCTGCCTTTTATCTTTATCATTAATTGCCTTAGGTTTATTGCTATTATTTTTAGCATATTAAGATCAACACATAAATTGTTGATTTTTTAGCTTTTTATTTTCTCTGTTAATATATCTGTTTAAGACTATTTTCCTTTGAAGTGCCATTTTCATTTTTCCCCTATAACTTGGAAATGTAATGTTTTATTATTCAGTTCAAGATATTTTCTAATTCTGGCTTTTTCCTCTTATGTCCTGGAGTACTTAGAATGTACTGTTTAATTTTTAAACACTGGGGCTTTTTTTCCTACTTTTGTTATTTCTAACTTAATTCCATGGTTGTCAGAGAAGATAGTCTAAAATAATTCAATATTTTGAAATAATTGAGATTCTCTTTATATTGCAATTTTTAATAAAAGCTCTGCATACACTTGAAATGAACATGAGTTGATTATTAACAGATGCAATTTTATATGCATGGCAATTAGATCAGGTGTGTTAATTGTGCTGTTAATATCTCCCATATACTTACTGATTTTTTTTTTTTTGGCTTATTCTTCCAGTTACTGAAAAATATTTTAATGTCTTCCACTGTGATTACTGATTTGTACATTTTTCCTTTTTGTTTGCTTAATTTTGTTCAATTTACTTTGAAGCAGTGCTGTTGGATACACAGATTTAAGACTGTATTATCTTATTGGATTACCCGTTTATCATTACAAACTGTCTCTAGCTCTAATAATATTTGTTCTCTTAAAGCTCACCTTGTCTGATATTATATATTAACACAAACTTTCATGCTCTTGTTAGTGTTAGCATAGTTTATTTGCTTTTCCTTTCGCATTAAACAATTCTTTGCTATTATCTTGAAAGTATGCAACTGAATTTGCTTCTTCATCTAGTCTGACAATCATAGTCTTTTGCTTCTAATTTAGTTGACTTATACTCAGTGTAATCACTGACATAATTGGGTTTCTAGTTAGTACCTTGCTTTTCATTTTGTATTAAACTCTTCTCTTTTATATTTCTTTTTGTTTATTTATGTTCCTTTTTCCCTTTTATTTAGTCTCTTAGATTATTCAAATTTTTATTAGCAAATTGTATTCTAATAACCAGAAATTATGCATTTTATACATTTATACAGTTTATTATCTGATAATAATTTATCCTAGAGATTGCCACATCTATCAGTGACTTATTACAGAATGATATAAATCATTATTTTTGCCATTTCTCTGATGTTATCAGACCCTTAAGCCTTTTCAAATTGTTTACCTGATTTTTGTGTTTTTCTTGTTTTTCTTGTTCTACGTAGGTTTTGGTGCTATAATTATTCTTTTGTTAAGTCAGTAGTAATTTATAAATGTCCATAGACTTACCCCTTCCTGAAATTTTTAGAAAATGAACTTGGAACACAGCCACTATGTAAATTCAGTAGACTTGTTTAAAAGATATTTGAGATGGAATTTTGATTAAATAATCACCAAAATAGATTGCAAGTTTGTGTAAGATAATTTAAGCATACAGATCAGTCAACAATATTGATTTTTCAATAAAGTACTGAACCTAATCAAATTCATATACTTAATGGTATTTTTACAGTTTTCAAAGAGCATTGACATTCAGCCCATTAGCTGATCCTTTTATAACTTGATGGGTAAACCAAAGACACAAAGAAGTAGAGGTCATGGGAAGCCAGGGACTTGTCCACCTTTATGCCCCTTACCTTGACTCAAGTCCCCTCAAGTTCAAACTTAGATCAACTAAATACATACATCAACTAAAAGCACCTATTATAACTTAGAATGTTATAAGTTCAATGTGCCTATAGAAAATACATCCATCAAAAGACAGTTTAATTACAACTTCTTAATTGACCATCCTCTACCTTCTCTTTATAATGCTTTAACACTAGATTCAAAAATATCGAAACACCCATAAATGTCTGCCTGTTGCAACCCCAGTGAGTGAGTCTCTTCACAGCTGGAAGCTCACATTAGAGCCCTAAGTGGGGAAGGGAAGCCAAGCTGGAATCATTGTGTTTTTGCTGTGAGAGTCGTTTTAGTCTTGTTTTTCTTTCCAGGCCCTGGACCAGATTTAGCTTTCGTAGTCAGAAGTTACCATTGTTTATGTATCTAAATTTATTAAGACTCTACTTTTAGTCATTTTTAGGCATAATAGATTCCAAGAATATTTCGGGAACTTCTAAATGGTGAAATCTACATGGCGTTCAGGGGAAGCCTCAAAATAAATGTCTGGAGTGGGTAAGACTCTTCTACTCATCTAGTGCAAGGCACAGAGTAGGTGTTACTAGAGTTAATGAACTGAAAGAATCAATGAATGAGTGACAAGTATGGCTGTCTTTAATTTTGTCTCCTCAGTGACCCCAAAGTTTCTCTGAACCCTGTTTGCAGTGATGCCTGTGCCGCCACTGAGCTCAGGTTACCTCTGTTAAATTTATGAGAGGTGGAGAAAGAGAATAGAGAACCAGAAAGTAAATCCTTACCCAGACTCAAACACTAGTGTCTTGGTTATGTCCCATAGCAACAGAGCCCTGCCCCTGCCCAGTGCCACAGTGAGGAGAAAATGCCTATCGAGGGGTGAGAACTGACTTCTTTGAGGCATTTTTGCCACCTATTTGTGTTCTTATCACTGAGAATGTCTTCTGTTCAGTCTGTTGCAAAAGGCAGGCTTCCGTGGCCCTGACCCCACCCCATGTCTACCTCACCCCTTCTAAATATACCCAGAACAGACTCATGGACAGCAATGGACTTTTTCAAGAAATCGAATCAAATGATAGAAACTGTCAATGGGGTGGAAGACTGCTGAGACCGCTCATCCCAGTGTGAGCCCCAGTGCACGCCAAAGTCAAGTGAAGTTGCTGGAGAGCAAAATGAATCAGAAGGAGCCAACATCTCTAGACAAAAGCAAGTAGACCTTAAAAGGCTAGGAGAAGAGTCAGAAGAGAAGGAGTCAAAATTTTTAAATGAGAAAAAAAGATTCAGCGTCAGAGACAGGGCCTGACCAACTTGAGCCTCTGGCTTTGTGGTTCCCAGCGAGGACGTTATGAAGTCCAGCTGGACTTTGTTTCCTGCTTCTGCACCTGCAAGATTGTCGGCTTTATCTTCCCAGTTGACTCCGCTTTTTAATTTGAGTTAATCCAAGTGAGATATGATTCCTAGCAACCAACAGTGTCTGACTAATGGATTTCTCTCCCGCCACCCCAGACACCCAGTGCTTTGTTGGCCCTTCTCTCTCCTGGGAGAAGACAAAGGATCTGAAAAACATTTACACTACTAAATATTTGGTTTGCTGACTCTTCTAGTATTATTTTTTAAAAAACACTGCAGTGAGTAGGCAACATTAGGCATTAAGGAATAACAAATCACAATACCTTTTTAGGGCATTAGCTGGAATATATTTGAGAAGGAGCCTTCCAGAACACCTGTTAGCTCAGTAACTGATCACTTACTCTGACTAAAAGAGCTATTTATCATTATACATAAACCTTTTCCTATCTACTGAACCCTACCTGCCTACCCATAAAACTCTTCTACCAAATTTTTAGTGCCTTGAAAATAGGGTTGTATCTCCAGCTTTTCTGCAAAGTGAGCACCTTAGTACAGCGTCTAACATATGTAGCAATCATTTACATGGATATATGCCATACAAGTAGTTTAAATGATGTTCTTTCTCTACCTCTCATAAATATTTGAGACCAGCAGGGCCCGACATTTAGCGATCATCTTTTTCTAAACCTACTCATTCCTTCTGAACTTGCATGTATTCTTGAGCTTCTGTGAATTCTGCTAGATTGAAGACCTTAAGGAAGGCAGGTTGAGACTTCACTTAGCCCAGGAAAATAAGACTGAGAGGTAGCTCAGTCATATTCATAAAGCTATGATTCAGGGAGTCAATCTAGACAATGGAAAGGGATTTTCTGAGCAAGTGCAAACTCCCATCCCATCTGGGCACTCCCAGCATCTGCCTACAAATCCACTGGTTTACACCCACTACAGACCAGTCAAAGCCAATTTCCCCACAAAGACTCAGCGCATAACCTCAGAGCAAAGACAGGTCTATCAGCCTAGTGACTGTGTAATGTTTATCTAGTTTCCCAGAAAGAGGGCCTTTTCACAGATTTGATCTAAGGCCAATGACAAATTATTAATAGAAACTCTGAAATCCAGGACTACTTGTAATAATGTTTTAGAAAAATTATTTTCATATACAAAGGACTGCTTTTCTGACAGACTTTTATCAACATTTTGTTTCCCTTTTCTCTGTCATTAAAGGCAAGAGAGATATTCATAACTCTCAAAAGTCCTATTTGGAAATAAAAGAAAATTATGTCTTGAGTATATTTGATTCTCCTACATATTATGTACTTGTCTTTTCTGGTACAATAGTATGATTTATTTTCTAAACATTCCAATTTTTACAGAATGAGTCATTGTTAATGTTGGAACCAACTGAATCACACATCCATCAATCAATATACTCGTTTTTCTTTTTCTTCTATAAATTTATTGTTATACTAAAATATATATTCAGAATTCTTTCATCTAAATTACTTCTGCCCTTTGTTTTGTTTGGTTCACAAGTCATATGGTAAAGCTATCGTTAACTTTGTGTGGGTTCAGATTTTAATTCGTAACACTGAGTAAGAAACTTGAGTCATGTTCTATCCTCCGGTACTTCAGATCTGTTGGCTTCTGTACAGAAGTAGACCGAAAAAGTCCAGAACCAGTAGAATACAAAAGAAATCTTTTCTGGCCCCGAGAAAGACCAGACTTCAGATTCTAGTGAAAAATTCATAAGATACCTTAAAAAGTTATTTGATCATTTTGTTTTAACAAATCTGAAGAATCTAGTTTATTCCATCTTAAATATAAGCATCTAGGATATTGAGTTCATATCTATATTAATTTGGGGGTACATCCTAATTTATTATGTGTTCCAAATGGCTTCAAGGAAGAGAAATATATGTAGAAAGGAGAAACATGTATTCCTTGGAACTAAACTGTGATTTTCAAAGGACTTGGGGGAGACACTGGACGGGAAGCCAGGAGAGCTTAATGCTAGTGACGGTGGTATCAGCAATGAGTCAAATGACTCTGTCATTTATTTGGCATTCTAGTGCCTAGTTTCTCTGTTAGTAAATGAGATTCTTCTCATGACTAAAGTCTCATTTCTAAGTCTCACTGACCTTTTTCTCCTTACTCTTACTTTTGACCCAAACTCGTGACATTAAATCTTCCAAATTATTATACACTTAAACAATCCATTTTTCAGTAGCTATCACGTATTAAATATAATGGTTATGATTAGCTGCCTTAATATTTTTCATTCTAACACTACCAATGGAAAATGCTGAATGAGATTTGGAGTTACTGTGCACTATTTCTAAGAGAAGAACTCATAGACAGTAGCTTCTATCTAAATTATGCCATTGACTCCCAAGGTAATTTCCAAGAAACTAAATCACTCTTACCAAATTATCCTTTTTTTTTTCTTTCACCCAAAAGGAAAGGTGCAGGCAGGAATGAAGGCAAGTAGGCAGATAGGCAGGAAGAGAGAGAAATAAACATTTTTTAATTTTATTTAATTGTTCATTAAGCTGTTCCCTGCCATCCCTCCCCTGGGCCCCGGGGTATGAATATGGGTCCTAGGGATGTATGTGGACTATGCCAGCCAGAAGCTGTGGATTTAGCCACTAAGCCACTAGCGCAGACCCCAAATTATCCTTGTATTGTATCTGTGTTATAGACTCATAGCCTACCTGTTCATTAAAACACATAGTCTATGATAGAAATCATTTCTGTACTAGGAAAACGCTGATGAGCATGAGTATATACGGAGACTTTCAGGTAGAATGTATCAGGAATGTGAGTAAGTTAAAGAATTTTTTTCACGATTTGCCACTTTTTGTGCAGTTTCACATCCTGTCTTTCCTTGTCATCATCATCACAGTGAATATAATAGATTACATTCCCGCATCCCCCACCCTGCCCACTGTGCAGCATTGTACCAGTTACCAATCAGCTCCCCACCAGTCTGCAGAGCTTTGCGGTCTTCGGAGGAGATGTTAGTGTTTCTTTCAAGGCACACACATTATAAGAGTAGGTCAAACCATAAATTTGCCGGCGTTGTTGTTCAAACACGATCGATTACTGGCAGCTTCATGTGACTCAAGCTAAAGAGACTTGAATTTCAATTCCAGCCTTGAGAGTTGTAAGGTTTTTCTGGGCTCCGCGAGGAGAAAAAGTCAATTAGACAAAAAAGTCGAATAGTCAGGGCTTTATTGGATTCTGCACACCCAGGCGAGGTTCCCAAGTGCGCAGAATGGGGCTGGGGAAGTCGCGGGCTGGGAAGTCGCACTTGAACAAAGGGGAGCGGGCTCTTTAAGCAAAGGAATTTTGCGGGCTTCCTATGTCGCGATTGGGGATTGGCCCTGTGAATCCAGGTGTGGGGGTTGCATCCCTTATTCTGAAGTCATCCACCTTTTTCCCGGGCTTGGCCGCCGGGCATGGCCGCCGTCCCGTCATTCTGAGCCAGCCTAACAAGAGTCACTTGCCTGTCAGCTCAGGGAAGTTCTTTACCTTATGAGTCTCGGTTGTGGAATGGAAATAACACCTACTTTGTAGGGTTAATATGAAACTGGCTTAACAATGACATATCGAATCACTGCATCCGGCAGTAGTAAATGTTCAAGGCAAGCCTTGGTGGCCTAGCGGCCTAGGACACCTGGGAGCAGGCCCACATACATCCCAAGGTCCTGGGTTCAAGACCCAGAGCCAGGAGAACAGCCAATGTGAAAAACCAAAATAAAACCAAATTTAAAAATGAGTAAAGGGCTTCATCCTCCTCTCTTCTTGCCTGCCTGCCTACTCACCTTCATTTCTGCCTGCACCTTTCCTTTAAAAACGAACAAAAAAGCAACAGTTAATAACATAATACGATTATCATTTGAATAACTTAGGGTGTGTTTCTTCACTTTCCCTTTAACAATTTCTGCAACATGGGTAGAGAGACAGGGAAAATATCCGTTAGGCAAGCATAGTTTGTAAAAACCCAATAGCATTACAGGCCTTCTGTTCCTGTCCTGTATGCTCTGGTATGTCCTAGTAAGGTCACAGATAAAGTCGGACCCATGCTCAGTGGAGTATTTAAATAGGAAATGTACTGAAGCAAGTCAAGAACAGAGTTTTTAAAAAAAAAATCAAAGCACTGAGCAAACATTCTGCACTCTGGCAGAGGAATTGGACTGCCTGAATCCCCATGACTCTTTGAGTTATTAATAGTGACTCATTTTGCCATATTTGGGGCAGTTATATTTTCATATATCATGCAGTGTGTGTGAGGCTTTCAAGACGCAATGGCCTTTTGAAAAATGTGTTCTTCTAGAGCAGAGCACAGAGGGCGCCATTCTGTCAGGTGTCGCACCTACTACTGGGTGCTCATTAAGTGCTAAGGGAAAGATGGGCCTTGTGGTGCCCAGAGCGGGGCTCCCATCTGCTCTGCCAGAAGCCGCGATGAAGTCACAAGCTGCACAACGGTGCTATTCGCAGCTTTTATGAACCTTTTAATAACGAGGTCTAGATGAGAAGACTGTATCTACAAGCCATGCAGCAGAATAATTTTGTGAATCATTCCCACTGTAACTTTTGGTCAAACCAATCAACCAGATCATGAAAAACCAGCTAGCTAGTCCTGCAGCTATGATGAACAAGTTTCCAGTTAGCTTTGCTTCCCTCAGGACCTGAACTGGCCCTGACTCGGGCCCTGTACACACAGCCTCCACTCCCCTTCCCTGAGTGAGCCAGAGCCCTGCATCCGTCCACCCACCTTCAAAGGAGCTTTGGAAACTTCCTGAAGAGCAGCATGAACATAATGAAGAAAACACGCTTTTAGCATATGCTTATTTTCTGTTGTCATTGCTCCATTATGCGACTTCGATTAGTGACCCTGATAGTTCATTTGCATCAAGATCAGTAAACCGCTTTCATTTGCCCATTTAAACTGACTTGAGGTTTTATTTTTTTTATCACTTCCTGGCAGCCTGAAGTTCAGACTATTTCCTTTTGTTTTGCATGACAGTTAATCCACTCATTAAGGGCAATGGAAAATGAATAATTAAACTTGGGCTATTTTCCTATTTCAGGTAATGAGAGGCCCTGAGATCCCAGAGGCAACACTTGAGAAGTCAAGGAAATGTTGAAGACTATTTCCTGCAAGCAAGTGAGTTTCTCTCCTCTGGTTTCATAGTAAAGCAGGTTCAAAGACGAAGGAAGGTTCTTCCCCTAAATTCAAACAAAGCAAAACGAAAATGAAAGCACTTGGTAGAGAGTGCAGCTTTGCTGCTCACCAGCAGCTATCCTTTGACATGAAAGGTTTTCTCAGTTGTGAAAAGGAGATAATAATAGCCGACTTGTTATTGTGAGCAGTCAATGCCTGCCCAAAGTATGGACAAGACCTGCCACATAGTAAGGGCTCAATTAATGTCAGTTAATTACTTTGCCTCCTTTGGGCCCCTGAGGGAGTAACTGAGTCTAGCGTGATCATTTGTTTCGCTGCACCAGGCAGTGGCCTGTGCAAAGTAGGGACACTGCCCTGCAAGGTACAGAGTTTGGGGAGGCTTTTTAGAGGCGATTTAGAGGAGCTTTATAGAAAAAAGGGGATCTTGGCTGGGTCTCAAAACATCAGTAGGGTTCAGATTGCCTGAGAGACGGCGGGAGGCTGTTCCAAGTCAGGGAGGAGAGCGAACAAAGCAGGACAGTGTGGGATGTGTTGAGAACAAGGAATCTGCCCAGTGTCTGGACCAGAGACTGTGAAGGAGTATTTGTAGCTGGACTATTCAGATAAATGTGAACCAGTGAGGAAGGTCCAAGAATTGGGGTTAAGGTTTTATCCTCCCATCAAAAGCGACATTGGAAATTAATGAATGAGTCAAATGCCTCAAATATGTGAGAATGAAATAATACTGTCAACTTATTGATTAATGGAAAAATATAGTTGGTATGATGTTTTGCTGAATTTTCTATCTTTAATATAATTTTATATTTCTCCATAAAAGTGATATATTAAAATGAAGAAAAAAAAAACAGCTGACACTGGAGAGTGGAGGCAGTATTTTCGGGGAGATAAAGTGCTGTGTGTGTCAAGCTGGTGGGCTGGGCTGGGCTGGGCTTGGAGTCATGGAGACCTGGTGTGAAAATTAAAATAAGCTCTGTATGGTTCTCATGGTGACATGATCATATGCAGTGATTATATGCAAAGGGGGTAAAAGCCATTGCTCAAAACTGAATTTTAAAATTTGTTTTGTCAGTGTTTTACCCAGACTGTCATTTGGCAAATCCTGCTTGGATTTTAGCAGGGAAAATATTTTGCCCCTTTAGCAAAAAGTTCTAGTTAGAAGCAGCTTTAAAACTGCTTCTGGGAGAATCAAAGTCACAGGGGAAAGCCATTGGCGCAGGAAAGACTGAGAGTGCTGATATCTTTTGAACGAGCACACTTGTCAAATGCTTTATGTGACAAGTACTGTCTCATAGCTGTTTCATTCCTCAATATTGGGAAATACTTTCTGCATCTTCCTTTAGAGAGTATAATAATGTTCTAATAATGATGCATTAGCAAGCTTGATATTTTTCATGGAGAAGCATGTGAAAGTTAGAAAGTGAAGAGGAAGGGGGCGGGGGGGGGGTTGGTGCATGGAAAAGCATTCTGGCCAGCTGGTCTACCTGGTGTTCCAGAGAGTGTGGATTCATGAAACATCAGCAAACCGACTGTGAATTTGCTTGTACCCATGCTGATTGTCATGACTGTCATCTGGGCCCCTGAGCACAGGCATGGGACCCTGCGAGAGACTCCACAGGGGCTCCCTGTTGCCCTCTCTCCGATGTGCGAGTCTCTTCCATTCTCGGAGGGGCCTGGTGTGGTTCTCGTACCCATTCGAACATGGCGGGGTGGGGTGGTCCACACACTACTAAGTTATTGCCCAACCCCAGCTGGGTGTCCTCCAATTTAAGTCAATTCTGACACCATCTACCTAGAGGAGGCACTAGATCCCACAGGCTAAGGACTCAGTTCCAGGAGACCGCCTCCTCGCCACCCACCCTCCTTCCTCCAGATGCCAATCCAAGTCCAGGTCCTTTATTATCTGTGCTCACTTCTGACCAGGCGGCTATACATTCAAGGGTCAAGTGATCCTTCCCTGGGTTTGATTAATTTGCTAGAGAAACCTACATAATTCGGGAAAATATTTTGTTTCCTAAATTACTGGTTAATTAGAAAAGGATAAAAATCAGGAGCAGCCAGATTGAAGAGACGCACAGGGTAAGGGATGAGGAAAATGCAGGGAGCTCTGTGCATTCCCCTCTCCCTGAATCTTTGGGGTTTTATGGAAGCATATCATGTAGGAAAGATCAAATATATACTCCATTTTCAGTCCCTCTCCCCTCTCAAGAGTAGTGGGAAGTGAGATTGAATATTCCAGGCTTCTTTCTAATCATGTCTGGGTCTTTCTGGTGATCAGCCCCAGTCAGGAGCCCAATTAGACTCACCTCATTAGAAAAAAAAAAAAAAAAATGCTTCTCAGGCTCTTATCACTTAGGAATTTACAAGGGATTTAGGAGCCTTGGTCAGGGGTGGGGCATGAAGAATATGTATTTTTTTGCTTTAAATCACAATATTGGGGCTCTTCCTCTGACCTTACAGAAGTCAACTCCCTAAAAGAAGTCCATGAGCCTTGATTCCCTGTTCTCCATCTTTCCATCTCTCCATCTTGTCACAGCACACATTCCTTTTCTCTTTTCCTCCAAACATTTTTATTCCTCAGGCTCTACCTCTCATCCAGGTCAAATGGCTTTTCCCTACCCAGGCACACACACTCAGGGCCCACGACCTTCTCTCCAGGGCACCTTCTCCCCCACACCGATTTCTCTCTGCATATTAATAACCCAAGCTGGGGAGGAGGTGCCCCAATAACCTCCAGAGGGAACTGCTGATGACTGTATCCCACCATCTCAGTGATCTGGCTCAAGTCAAGTTCAGGAAACTCTGTCCTGGGAAGCGGTAGCCTTAGCTAACTGAAACTCAAATAGTCGCCTTTTATTAAAGTGTACACAGGGCAAGAACATGTGTAATTGAGAGTCTTTGAAAAGCCATAATTTTTAGCACAATCTAGTGAAGTACTCAAGCAATGTGTCCTTTCTTAGAAGTTGTTCCGCTAAACATCATTAAGAGATCTAGCTGGTGTCTATATGGTTGATGATGTTTCCATTTAAAAAGAGGGTCAAACAGAAATATAATGGTGATGGGTGGTAAATTTCTTAAGCTCAGTTTTATTCTTCACATAACATAATTGTCCTTTTTTTTACTTTTAAATTTGGGGCATTAGCTGGAATTTTGGACTTTTGTCTTTTTTGACCCTCTAAGTTTGTTTTTGTTTTTATTTTTTTTAAGGGAAGGTACAGGCGGGAAGAGAAAGGGGGAAGGAGTATTTTATTTTTTTTTATTTAGTTGTTCATCTTGGTTGTATCGCCAGACCCTGGCACGCGAACCCAGTTCCTGGGGAGGTATATGGACTGCACCTGCTGAACTAAGCCAATGGGCCACCAGGGCATATGAACCCTCTTAGGTTTTTAATATTCAGCTTGTCAGATACTTATTCTTTGATATTACAGGTCTCTGTTCTGTAGATTCCCTGTAGGGCCATGAGTGGGAGGCTAGTTGTATCTTCTGATTCTAGACATTCATCTCATTTCCTTTATCCTTCCTGTCAGTTTCTTAATGTGTGACTCTTTAACTTTGGAATCATCTGGTGCTAGCTGACATTGAATCTAGCATCAAGGTTAGGTTATATCTTTAATCAGTCATTCACAGGAGGTATTGGATGCCAGATATATATCAGGAAAAGTCTAGGAGTTAAGAAAATCATGGCAAATAAAAATACCTATGGTCTCTACCCTCATGGAATTTACATTCCAGCTAAGCAAACAATAATCATAATAATTAAAATTGTAATAAGTAATAAAAAGGAAAACTATGGATAAGAAAGTCTAATTGGCAGTAGTCATACTAAACTATAAAAATTGATAACGAAAATTAAAGAAATATATATTTTGCAAACACTTATTTATTATTTAAAACTGTAATGTTCATTTTCCCCTTTCACTCTTCTTTCTTATGATGACAAAGCTCATTCCATTTTTTTCAGAGATGGTCACATGATCCAAAAGAGGACTATGTGAAACCTTCTCCAGGAGTTTTCTAAATGGAGCTGCTGGGAAGGTTGACTCTCCATTCCAAAGTGGAGTAGAAGGATATGAGTCTGGGCTGTCTTGTCCATGCCCGTCCTCCTTCCCCCAACTCTGTACTGGTATCTCAACACAGACTGAAACCAAATGAAATGGAGAGACTGAGATCAATGACAAATGCAGAGAATCCTAAGGGGAGAGTTCCTGGTTTGAGACTGGACTATCAGTATTATTTCCCAGAGTTCAGATGCAGGAGACTTTAAACTATTTTCAGCTAAAGTGAGTTTGAATCCATTTCTGTCACCTGCTAATGATGATCCCACATTCATACAGAAAAGCAAGCATTTAGTGTAAATAGCTCATAAAGTGGATGACTGTGTTGCCTGAGCACATCTAAAAAACAATCCACTGAAGTTTTGATTTTCCTATTTAATCTCCTTGCAGAAATTGTTCATTACACCTAATACCCTAAAACTTTGTTCATTGTTGGAGATCAGCCCTGATGTTCTTCATTGTGAATTCATTTTCATGAAAGATTCCTAAAATTCTGATTGGTGAGTCCCTGAGCTGAGCGTCAAAAGTCAAAGGGGTCAGCGTGCTGCATCTGTATCAAGAGGCTGGGGTCCTGGTTGGACCAGCTGGCCCATCTTCAGGAACCGTTGTGCTGCTTTTCCAGGGCAGGTCTCTGTCCCAGGGACAGCATGAACTCTGCTAGAGGAGGAAGATGCTTTTCTCCTCTATTTGTGGGACACAGGGAAGGAGGAGATGGGTGATAGCTCTCTGGGACTGGATTTTTTTAAGTTAATGTTTCATTCTTTTATACTGCCATATAAGTTTCCAGAGAATACATTCACAGCTCAGTCAATGTGTGTATGACACCATACCCACCACCAAAGCCCTCGCACAATGATCATTTTTGCTCTTTAAAGTCCAACTTCCCTCCCTGCTCCCCAGATCCCCACTCTCGTAACCAAAGTCGTGATTCAGATTCCTGTGAGTTTTGTTGTGTTTTGTTAGTTTATTCATTTTGTTTCTTTATATTCCACATAGGAGTAAAACCATCCAATATTTTTCTTCTGATTTATTTTCCTTGGTGTAATCACCTCAAGTACTATCCAGGTTGTGGCAAAAGGCAAGATTTCATCTTTATTAAAAGCTGAGTAGATGTCCCTTGAGTATCTACACCACAGTTTGTTGATCCTGTCATCTGTTGACAGGCATTTAGGCTGCTTCTGTATCTTGGTATTATGCTTCTGTGAACATGAGGTGCAGATATCTTTTCTGATTAATGTTTTTATATTCTTTGAATATATGCTTAGAAGTGGAATTGCTGGATCAAATGCTAATTTCATTTTTTTTTTTTTTTGAGGAATTTCTATTTTTTTTTCCCAAAGAGATTACATTAAACAACATTCCCATCAACAGTATAGAGGGGTTCCTTTTTCTCCATGCCTACTCCAATACTTGTTGTTCCTAGTCTTTGATATAGGCCATTCTCACAGGTATGAGGTAATGGGACTCAAAGTTAAGAGGCAAATTTATTGAAGTTTTGACCATTCTTCCAGAAAGAGCAGAGCATAGGGTGTGATGGGTCGAAGTCAGAGCACTGGGGAGGCTTTGTTCTGGCCCCGTGTCAGTTTAGTTATGAGGCCAGTTTCCAACAGCTGGCAGCAGTGGGAATGGGGACCTCTTGCTCAAATGAATGTGCAGTGAAGTAGACAGGAACCAGTTGGCATCACACTGGCAGGGAGGGAACCTGTCTCTTCAATGGCTGCAGTGCCTCAGGGATGAAAGGAAGCAGAATGTATGGATTAACGCTGAGCACTGGAGTCAGCGGCCTGGGGTTAGCATCCCACATATTAGGGATTTGTTCAAATCCAGTGTCCCACAAAATCTCTTCTATATTCAGGTGAAACTCCTGAACCAGAAAAATTAGGGCCTTTGTTGCCCGTTATAAGCTGGGTGTCCTCATGAAAAACATTTAAACTTTCTAAACCTGTTTTCTCCTACATAAATAGAGATAAAACTAATAATTACCTTATAGGATTGTTGAAGGATGATGTAACAATATGGCAAAATGAAGTAATATGCCTGATACCAACAAGCAGTCAGCACCTGGTAGGCAGATTCCTATTTGACAGCTGGACTGGTAAGAAGAGTACTACCCAGGAACATAGGATTTGCAGACTGGCACAAAAATGAGGTTTCAAAATGATGAGTATTGTTTTCTCCAGTTGGGGACACTGAGATCCACTGCTGGATAGGTTCTGGATGGGAACAAGCAGCAAGTGGGAGAGAGAGTTGCCTAAACACTGCTGAGCTTCTCCAGAGCTGACTCATGCAAAGTGAACAAGGACCTCAGAAGGCAGGTCAGCAGTCTCAGCAGCAGTCTCAGCAGAAGGTAAAATAATGGGCTTTGATGAAAACCAGCAGAACTTTTCCAGGGGTGTCCTCTCCCAGCATCTTCGGTGTTGTGCACATTTCTGCTGTTTACATACTGTCTGGAAGCAACACATTTCCCAGATGTGCATTGATGCCCTTTTCCCAACTGTCTTTGTCAGGTCTACATGTTATCTTTTTATTTTTTCCTTTTCCTCATCTGACAAATCAAACTATTGATTAATTCCATTTTTCTGACCATTGATGAGACAGGGCATCTTTTCACATGTTTGTTGACCACTTACATTTCCTCTTAGATTTCTTTTACAAAGAGATAGAATCATCTCTAGCATCAGTCCTGTTATTTAATTTGTTTCCTTTCCTTGGTTAAACTGTGCCTCTGATTAATCTAATAGTAGAAGTGTATAATATCTCTGAGCACAGACAGACTTTGTCTTTCTTTGGCAGATTTCTGATAATAGGTAGAATTCTTTCATCTTTTGGATTCATCATGATTCAGATATTGAAATGAAAATAAATATAAATTGCCCAGCATACCTTTACTCTCATTTTAAGTTATCCTAGTGTGAATAAAAATCACATGCTTGATCATATGTTGCTTATATTTCTGTACTTTCTGAAGGACAGAATTGGAGGCATAATACTGTAAAAGAAAGATTCAAGATGTTTAGAGCACTAAAGTTAGAATTTTTAAATCTTTCTTTGCATTTTTCTACAAGTTCCATGTCACCCTCAGCAAATCTTTTCTCTTTCTAAACAGAGATGAGCAGAGAGGTTAAGCTGTATCAGTGATTTTCACTGTGGCAATACATTAGAATTATTCGAAAGACTTTTTAAAATAAATACTGATGCCTGAATACAGGTCAGTTTAAAGCAGAACCTCCGGGAATGTATCCATCTTGTTTTAAAGAGCCAGCTGATTTTGATATGCCATCAAGAATGAAAATCACTAAATTGATGATTTCTACTATTCCTTCTAATGGGATTTTCTAAAACTTATTAAGATTTGGACAATGTATCACGGCCTTCAGTGATCTTTAACCTAATAAAAAGGAGGTGCTATTTCCTTTTTTTCACATAACGCAGTGTGGTTTAGAACAGGCTTCAATACATGGCCTGGGACATGTCTGGCAGTGGTCAAATCTTCTTGCTTTACAACTATTCCTTTGATAGGATATGCATGTCTCTAAATAAAGCATTATCATGGATGCTTGTCGAGCTGAAACATAGGTGAACATACGCCCATGTCCATAGCAGCATTGCAATAGCTAAAACATGAAAGCAGGCCAGTGACAGATAAATTGAAAGGCACAATTTTTATATGCCTGCAATGGAATATTATTCAATTCTGACAGATGCTACAACATTGATGAAACTTGAGGACCTTATGCTATATGAAATAAGCCAATTACAAAAAAGACAAATAGCGGAGGTTTCTACTTACATGAGTTACTTAAAATAGTGACAGAATCATAGAAACAGAAAGCAGAATTGTGGTCTCCAGGGACTGGGAGTGAGGAGTGGTGGCGGGGGAGTTATTGTTTAATGAGTTTAGAGTTTCAGTTTTACCAGATGAAAAGAGTCCTGTGCATGTATGATGGTTATGGTCGCACAATGTTCTGGATGTACTTAATGCCTCTCAACTATATACTTAAAATTGGTTAAGATGGGTTTTATGTTATATCTGTTTTGTCACCATAAAAATTTTTTTAAGTAGATGAACAGAGGGATAAATGAATAGACCATCTTTCATGTAAATCACACATCTAGATAAGAGACAACAAATACTGCTTCTGTCCCACTTTGTGATTAAAAACAAAACTACAAAGTGAGTTTACCTGTAGACATGGCTGTCAGTGAAGATGAAAGAACAGTAGTTGGGGTAAGACTCACTTGTATGAACAATGTTGTCTTCAATCAGCAGTCATTAAACCAATCAAGTAATTTATGAATTGCAAGCACATTTCACCCAGGAAGTGTTGGGTAGCAGTTTATGGTTGACAAGGACAATTTCTCCAGCATAGAGTCTGACCCAATTTTACTAGCAAAATATCTCTGCTGCACAAGGAACTTACAATACTGCTGGGGAGAAGACTCTTAAGACACAAAGATGCTCCATGACACCCTTCGCTATTGTGTAGTGGAGAACATACGTGGAAGAGAAGCAGCCCCACCTTGAATTTCAAGTGAGAAACGTCATGGGAATCCTCCGTGTCACCATGTGGGAGCCTAATCAATGAAAGGTATGAGTTCCCTGAGCAGCTGCTTTCATCACAAAAGCGCAAGTTTCCTTTTTAGATCAAACTAGTGCTTTTCTTTCAAGTAATTATTGATCAGGCCCTTCTCTGCTGAATCAATACCCAACATATAGCTGAGGTTGGGTCAATGTGAAGTTCAAGTTTCCGGGCTACAGATGCAGGGAAACATGAGGTCAGAACACCAAAGATGTGAGCTCTTCAGTTCAGAAACCATATGCAACATTTAAGAAAATATGCTGGTATTCTTTGAAGTTAGACTTACATAACTTCAAATTTCAAAGAGAAATACATTTCTCCTCCCACTGAATTCAGTTGCTTCAGAAACAGTTCAATTTTTTTTTTTAAGTATTAATTTTGGGGACAACTGAAGAGTCCATTTAATATTTGGATTGCTTACTACTATATAAAACCAAGGGCTCTATGAACCAGGACACAAAGATGAACATGGCATCACCTTATCTTCAAAAGTCCACATTCTAGGGGAAATCGACAGCTACATGAAAGAGTGTCATGAGCGACAGCCTTTAAAATGCTTCAAAAGGCATCAGCTCTCATGAATGATAGGAGGGATAGTGAGCACCATGGTTTTCGCTGACCTGCAGAAGAGATAAATGCTTATTCGTATTTTTTTAATGTATATGTCTGTGTATATATTTTTAATTCTGGTAAAATAGATACAACATACAATTTTTCATCAGGACCGTTTTTAAGTGCACGGCTGAGAAGCACTAAATCTGTGCGACCATCATCAGTCTCTTCCACCAGATCTCTTGTTTTGCAAAACCGAAACCTTCCCCATTCAGCAAGGCCCCATCCCCCCACCCCTAGCTTCTGGCAACCACTATTCTTTCTGTTTCAGTGTATTTGCCTCCTCTAGGGAACTCATATAAGTGGTATCATCCAGGGTTCGTCCTTCTGTGATGACTTATGTCACTCAGCATCATGTCCTCAAGGTGGAGTGTTTGAGCAAGTGCTATTGAGTGTCTCATGAACAACCACCTCTCTTGTTCTAGCTGAGGCGTCCCTGTTGATTTCAAGATCTCAGAGTCTCTCTTGGTGGTAAAGGAAGTTGAGAAGGTGTCATTATGCACATTGTTGAGGGAAGTTTGTATCACTGTAGATTTTCTGGACCCGCCCCAGGCTCTGGGAGCTCTCAAGAGCAGCACCAGTAATGTTCTGATCTGTGGTGGTTGAGACAGGGTGAGAAAGCCGCAGTCTGACTCAGAGTTGCCAAGTAGGCCCCTGGCCCACACAGCCCTGAACTTGATCACGGCTGTGTGTAGTCATCTGGAATGTGGGTTTAGCAGTAAGAATGAGAGACTCAGGCTCCCTGTGTCACAAGTTGCTATTATTTTATTGAGCACTTGTTATATGGCCAAGACTGCACCAAACCCAGCATAAACATGGAATTATTCAGCGCAGTCTCTGACTATTTGTTATACAAAGAACATTTCTGCCAAGCCTGCATGGGGATTGAGTCCTTTAATCTGCTGAAAAGTAACCTCATTTCCTAGTGCTTTTCAAATAGAGTCTTGATTGTTTCAACCTTAAAAGCTATACCACAGAATTTTTTTTAAGTGTCATTTCGATAAGAGTCTCTAGGCAAATATCTCTATACTTCATTAAGTTTCTGTCTTGGAGAAAATATATCCTTTTCGATTCCATGGTCTAGTGCAAGAAATGAAGCAACCATCGCCACGCTCTATATCCCTTGCTGTTTCTATTTTTAAGCAGTGACTTTTGCTGAAGGTTTATCTGTGATTTTA
The DNA here is from genome assembly GCA_004363575.1 of Solenodon paradoxus. Lineage (NCBI taxonomy): Eukaryota > Metazoa > Chordata > Mammalia > Eulipotyphla > Solenodontidae > Solenodon > Solenodon paradoxus. Next base: position 369,840 of record RJWH01000324.1, on the reverse strand, counting down.
ATCACAATATTTGTGGGGGAATTAGCAGATAGAAATTAGTGTTTTGTCATAGGAAAGCCACTTCCAAGGCACGTTATCTTACCATCATGCATTCCAGTGTTGCAATCCTTGAATAAAAACTTGGCGAAGTCACATTTTTGTAAATGTCCGCAATAGACATAATGCTAACTTTCCTTTTATGCCCTTTAAAATAAGACTTGCCATTCTCCCCTGCGCTCCAGGGAGTACTGGACATTCACCTGCCTCCTCGGAGACCCGAGTTCCGTTTCTGCAGTGAAGAGCCCCCGTACACAGCAAGCTTCTTGGACATTCAGGAGCCAGTTGTGATCTGCTCCTGGCACATCCTACTGCTCCGCTGGGTACAAAACCCAGTGGAAAGTACATTCTTTTCACTGATACCCTCCCACTCTTGGTATATTTGTTTACAGTCCATGTTTTAAAACTGGCTACTAAAAGTCACTTTCTTGAAAATCACACATTGTCCCTCCTGCACGCCTCAGTGATAAAAGGTACCTTATTCATTCCATGAATGAATGCTGGTCTCTGGGAGATGCAAAAACAAATATCCTGCAGGAGTCAGGAGTGGATTTACACTCTGTCACCATAACACAAGTCAGGGCAAAATGTGTGGTATGAGAGATTGCTAGGGCAATTTGGAAGATGGGCAAAACTCTGATCAGGATTCACAGAGGAAGAACAAAAATGTTTTCTGGAGCACATGCTACGTGTCAGACACTGTGTTACACAGTGCAGACTACCTGGCTCAGTCCTCACAACCAAGACATGATTAGGCACTTGACCTCCAGTCAGAAATGAGGATACTGAAGCTTGTCCAGGTGTGACTGCTTGCTCAGCCTTTCTGGCGTTGTCACCACACTGTTCCATACTGGTAATGCTTCCTCCTGGATGCCCTGCCATTGACCCGATCCCACCTCACCCCCAAATAAGGGAGGAGAAAGATTGGAAGGCTTCAGACAATTAGCTTTTCGAAAATTTGAAGTACCTTCTAATTCGCATCAGAAATTCATGGGACTTGTTTACAGGAAAATATATGTGCCTAAAGGGTAATCAAAAATGTGTTTTTTTAAATTAATATGATTTTGAGAGTGAAATATTTTATTTAGAGATGCACATTGGCAAAGCCCTTTGTACGCATGCATAATTCTCTCATTCTTCTGCAATTCCGGTTAGAAAGTAAAAAAAGCTAAGTTTGTGACTGGTAATTTACCAAGGATTTGCTGGGAGAGATCAGCTTTCAAATTCTAACTCAAGGCAAGTGCTGTGTCCCTGAGACTGAGATTCTGGTGTGAAGACTACCTGCAGCCCTGGATTCAAGACCCGGGTGGGGGTAAAAAAGCAAAATGAACAACTAAATAAAGATGTTTCTTCCTCCTCTTGCTTCCTTTCTTTCTTTAGACACAGAACAAAACAAAGTCAGATTCAGTGCTTCTTGCATGGACACTATGCACGACCCCACTAAAGGCTTAGCTGTTACCATTCCATCTTCATAGCAAACCTAGGATGAGAAGTTGATCTCCTCCCAGTTGGCATAGGAGGAAACTGAGATCTGGAGGGATCCTGAGTATGGAACTTAGATTCAAGCTCAGGCCCTCTGTCTCCTTGGGACTTGGGACTGCAGAAATAGGTAAGTCTGAGCTCTAGGCAGGCGCTTTTCTGCTAATTATAACCTGGCCCTTTAGAGCTGGAAATGAAGCTTTCTCCACACTGGTTTGTCACCTTAACACACTGGGCAAGAGATGGCAAATATTGTCCCTGGAAAAAATGTGTGTGGGACTGACTCATAATAAATCTGCCCATGCCTAATGCTAGCTCCCATCCTTACTGTCATGTGACCTATAGCACTTCCTTAAGAGAAAGTCTTAGGTTGCTGTCACCAGGTCCTCTAGGTACAGTAGGAGTGAAAGTTCCTATCACCAAGGACTGCCACCAAGCGATAGGCCTCAGGGTCAACCCTTCAAGAGTTGGACAATGCCAGTATCTGGTCTTCCACCCTGATCATTTTATTTCAAAAGATCAAGTTTTTAAGAGAATCTCTTTTGTTTCTTGTAGTCATGAAGCAAGGTTTAACAACATAATCTGGATCTACTGGTGAAAAGAGGATTTGAGAAGTTAGATGATGTGCAGATTAAGATGAAAAGTTCTGTTCAAATTACTCCAAAGTTGTTATCTTTTCAAAAATTATAAAGAACAGATATATAACAGAAATCAATTCTGATCTAATTCACTGTGGTCTGAATATAATGTGATACCACAAATTTAAGTATATAAAGCGGTATAAACAGAGCCTGGCATGTAGGTTATTGATAAATGTTTGCATAAATGAATTAAAGGATGGTGGTTTTAGGATCTTGCCAAAACCACAGGTGACAGCATTCTCTGGATTAGGCCTAATTTAGAATCTTTATAATAATGATGGAAGAAAGTTCAGGCACAGGAAAGAGAAAGTAACTAAAAGCTTCTTCTAGTGCCCTTCTGTTCTCTGCCAAAATCAATAATAAACCACCGTTGTGTGGTCTCTGGTCGTGCTGGCTCCTGCTATGTGGTTTCTTCCCCCTCCTCTTCCTTCCCCCCTTCTCTAATGTCTGCAATTATCTAGAACTTTCATTTTTCACTTTTTAAAGGACAAACACAAAAAGGTTTATCTTAAATCTAAACCACAAGGTACCATTGGAAAGAGGATGGTGTGGTGAATACTGAGTTACCTGCTCTTGGGCAGAATGATGTTCTATGTCAACCTGTCAGAATTTTCTTAGTTCGCTGGAGGTAGATCCAAGGAACAGGTCACTTTCTTGCACACTCAGATTCATAGGAATTTTAAAGGCATCACAAATTGTCCACCACAGTAAATGTTATTGTCCTCTGAATATGTTAGTGAAACCTTAATGCAATGACAGGGGGCCCATTTGTTAGTTCCACCTGATACTCCAAGAGGAGAGATTTTCATTCATTGGGTCACATGGTAGAGGAGTCAAGCTTAGAAGGGAGAATTGGACCAAATGTCTCCCAGAACAACTGATAAACAAATGAGTTCACTCATGAATGAATGAAACAATTGCTCACTCATGCAAGGTATATAAGATGGTTTTATACAATTGGCCAGCAGAGTTTTGCACCATCTTTGGCAAATCATGGCTGAGAATTTTAAATGTTTAATATTTAAAAGAATTTCTCAATAACTTTTTTGTTCCCAGAGTTCTGTTCATGAAGAATCTTCCTTCGTTTGCATGTGTTCAAGTACGTGGTTGTATTTCCAGAAATAGCTTCATTTTTTAAGATTAAAATTATTTTTCTTAGACCAGATAAAATTTCTTTGAACATATTCAACCTTGAGACTCTTTTGTTTCAATCACACATGAGTTCACAGGAAGCATTTTTCTCAGCCTGAAGGTATACATAGTATTCATATTATTGAGTCAACATCCCTATATTGGTATTCGAATACCGTAATGTACTTTTTAACTTTGTCAAGGGCCTAGCCATCTAATGCCTACATACAAACAGGAATAAATGTTATTTGCTTTAGTTGAAAACATTCTCCCTTTTTCTTCTTGATTCTTCCTCTTCTACCTCTTTTTCTCCTTATTTCTTCCCTTCTTCTAGCAGTGTTATCAATTAGAAAATTATCTGCTCCTTTGCTCTTAAGCAATGTGGTATAATTGGCACCATCCACATAATGTAATGATTATCTATAGCAGGTTGAAAGCCCCTTTTCAGATTTACCTCTCTTACATCCATGTAAGAGCCTTCGATGTGTAACTACAATGAAAACCAATTGTAAATAACAATGTGAACTGCTGTGCTATGTTCTGATCCTGAGAAGTTGTATAGATTGCTTTTTTGGCATCTGAAAATAGGTATTAGTAAGCTTAAGCTTCCATAACAAAATACTGTAGACTATAGCTAAAACAGCAGAAATTTCTTTCTCACCTATTCTGGAGGCTGGGAAACCCATATCTCATTGCTATTTGATTAAGTTTCTGGTGAAGACTCTTTTCCTGGCTCAATGATGGCTGTTTTCCTTCTTGTGCTCACATGATGAGGAAAGAAAGAGGTTTGGGTTCTCTTTTTTTCTCATCAGGGAACCAGATCTATCAGTGAGGGCTCCACCCTAATGATCTCACTTCATCTTCATTGTCTCCTCACAGACTTTCTCTCCAAATAGTCACATTGGGGCTTAGGTCTTCACCATATGAATTGTAAAGAGACACAATTCAATCCACAGCAAAGCACTCAGCTGTCGTTCAACATCAGTAAAAGCATGTTCCTTTAAATCAACATACTAGAAATCCATATTAATTCTAACGAAAAATTAAAAGATACAAGGTAAGCAGAGCAATGAAACATTTCCGAATCAATCATTCCATGATTTCTGTTAGTTTTTTTTTCAGTGTCTTGTTTCAAAATATGGCATTCATTTTCCGAATATGTCTACTTCAAATTAATCTTTGCTAGAAAGTCATGGACCCAGGTTCAAGACCCGAGGCCAGGCGTGACAAAAGAAAAAGGGGGGAAATCGGGAGCATGCTGTTGTGACTTGGGCAGCTGAGATGCTGGCATGCAGACCATGAAAAGCCCAAGGATCTGGGTTTGTGACCTGGGGCCAAAGTTAAAAACCAAAATAAGTAAGCGATAAATATGAATAAATAAATACATAAATAGTTTTTTTTTTTCCTTCCTTAAAATGCTGCTTCTTCCTCATCCTTCCTTCCTCTGTAAAAATTTTTTTAATATATTTTTCTTGCTCTAATGATATAAAATACAAAATTAGGTCATTTAAGTATTTGCTGATACAGTCTCTGTGTTAGGAGTCTTGACTACAAAAGAGACATTAATAAGCTCTATCCATAGCAATAATTTTTTATTCATTTTAGAGAGGTACAGTCTGTCAAAACACCTGAATTATTTTTAGTCTGCAAATAAATTTAATGGAGTAATGCTTTTTAGGACACTTTGGGAAAAAGTGACATCTTTATTAGGGAAAGAGTCATGGTCTGTTTTTTAATTTGTAAAAAAAACCAAAAACCAAATAAATTAGCCTAGATAATGTCGAAGTATTTTTTCCAGTTTCAGAATTGTAGTATTTAATTTGAGATTTTGATTCTTAAGAAGCACAGATGAGAAAGTGTCTTCTCTTTCAATAAATTTCATCTAGATAAGGCCACCAGACAGAGTTCACACATGTCCCAGGGATCCAAGTTTGAGACCCAGGCCTGAGGGGAACAGCCAAGATGAACAACCAAATAAACTAAAGAAATCTTTAAAAAGTTTTCATCCTAGTAGATGAACATAGGTGATAGCATACAACCTTGCAATAGCTTACTAACCAGATAGTGTAAGGTTATAATAAATAGTTGGGAGATGCACTGTTGTGACTCAGGTACTGAGATGCTAACATGCAGATCACTTAAAGCCCAAGAAGCTGGGTTCATGACCAGGGATCGAGGTGCAACAACAAAAAATAACGGTAAAAACACTTGTTTCTCTTTTTCCTTTCTTCCTCTCTTTAAAAAAAAAATGGTTGGCTCATTCGATCAAAATTATATGCCAGTCTAAATGCTAGTTAATAATTTGACAACATTGGTATAGTGATGTCCTGTTTCAGCCATGATTATTGAAAAATCTTGTTAAAATAACAGCATAGACACAGGCATAAGGATGAATATAGACATCAATGGAGTAGAACAGAGAATGCCAGGGGCAGCCGTGGACAAGCGACAAAGAGCATCATGGACTCAGGGTTTGTCAGGCGCTGTCAAATAAGCTACCTCTTACCTTCCCTTTCTTCATCTGTGACATGGGTACAGTTAGAGTTCTGTCTGCATGCGGTTGTAAAAACATTTATCAGAATAATAAAATGAGGCATTTCAAATACAGTAATCACTTTAAATGCTTCTCATCATTATTAATGGTAATTAAAGCATTCATTACTTGGCCTAATAAGCGTTTGATTGGAGGAATATATACAATCTAGTGATTTACTCTTTTATTTTAAGCACCACGGCAGATTTGCCATTGACTTCAGTGTTTACAGCACAGAAAATTGCTTCACTTATAATTGGAGCCAACATGATGGTTCCCTGAAGATGGGAAAAAGCCAATCATACACATTTGGATCTAGAACTTGGTATTTCACTTTGTCGGGGTGTGACTTACATCATAATTGCTCAAACTGTATTTTGTTAAGTGTGAAAAACAAATGCTTTCCTTATGTCTTCAGTAACAGGAAGTCATTAAACATCTTGCAGCTGCTTAATCTCCCTGTTAAGATATATAGTATAGAAACGAGACTCATGGAACATCTCTCCATCTAACCTCTGCTCTCAACACCTACCATGCATCTTATGAAAAAAGAACATTTTCCCCAAAACCTTGATCATCTTCTCTGCAGGCTGTAATTAAGTCCCTCAAATCTAGAAAGTGAGAACATGGAGGCAGACACAATCCTTGGTGCTCAGATGCTAAGTAATTTACAAATGTATCTTACCTCCATTTGTAGAGCTTGGCTAGATAGTGAAAATCTTGTCAGAAACCTGTTCAATGACTAAAGATTTATGAAGAGCTCTGTAATGTCCTGTTCATTTTTGAGAAGTCACAAGAGAAATATTTACTGACCTCTAGAGATTATAACCTCAAAATAAAAAGCAGTACCATATGCCCATAAAGCTATTCTCTCACTGGAATCATGAACTGCTGAGTTTCATGGGAAGTGAATCACAGTATGGATATTTGATTCTCTTCACCTATTGATGAACACTTGGGTTGTTTCCAATTTTAGACTGTTACAAATGAAGCTCTATTACAAACAGACGTGCATATATAATTCTGTGCATAAACATATGCTTTTATTTTCTTGGATAGGTAGCAACATGAAATGGCTGGGTCATGTGGTAGATGCAGATTTGCCTTTTTAAGGACTGATTGTGCATGAGTCTCCAGTAGTTCCACATGCTCACTGATACTTGTTCTGTTCAGTCTTTCCTTTTAGATACTGTAACGTGGTGATATTATACTGTAATTTTAAATTGTATTTGGCCAATGGCTAATAATGTTGAACTAATTTTTATGACTTTACTTGCCGTCTGTACATTATTTTGGTGTTCTAAATCTGTATCTTATTTTTATGGCATTGTTTCATTCATTTTCTCTGTTATCTTTGTTTTCCAGTCACTGATTTTTATTTTATTTCTTCTGCTTACATTGGATTTGATTTGCTCTTTATTTTCCAATTTTAAGGTAGAGGTTGAAAGCAATGATTTCAGAAATTTCTTTTGAATATAAGCATATTGATACTAGAAACTATCCTTTAGGAACTATGCCAGTTGACTCAATTATTTTGATATGTTTTTATTTCATTTTCATTTGATACAAAATGCTTTCTAATTTCTCTTTGATTTCTTTTATTACCCAGGGGTTATTTAGAAGTGTGTAATTAGTTTTCAAATATTTGGGGATGTTCTCATTTTTCTGTTTTTCTGTTAATGATTTCTAACTCAATTCCATTGTGATAACAGCGCATACTTAGTATTCTTCACTGCTTTTAAATTCATTTAAAAATTGTTTCATGGCTCATAACATTATCTACTTTGTCAAAAGAGTCTCATATATCTGAAAAGAATGTGTATATTCTACTGTTCAGTGAAGCATTCTATAAGTTAGTTACAATTTTATCAAATTGGTTTCTATTACAGCATTGTTCAAGTGTTCTATATACTTACTAAATTATTGTTTATTTGAAATATCAATTATTGTAAGAATGCACTTGTTTTACATCTTGATACACTTTCATGCTTCATTAATACTTAGTAAGAGAATAATGCTATGAAAGTCACAAAAGGAGCTTGGCATCATTGATGTATCAAAGTATATGGAACCATTTTGCATCCCTGGGATAAATCCAACTTTATCATGATGGATGATTCTTTTCATACATTGTTGGATCCAGTTTGCTAATATTTTGCTGACAATTATTGCATCTATGTTCATTAGAGATATTGGTCTGTAATTTTTTTGAGTGTGTGGTAACATTTCTATCAGCTTTAGACATCAGGTGATGTAAACCTCATAGAAAGTGTTTGGAAATTCTGCCTGTTCTTCAGTACTTTGGAAGATTTTTAGAAAAATGCATTAATTCTTCTACAAATGTTTGGTAAAACTCTTAGAAAATCCAACTGGTGCTAGGCTTTTATTTTTAGGGAGACGATTACCTCATTTTCCTTGCTTCTGATTGTTCTGTTCAGGTTTTCCAATTATTCCAGGTTCAGTTTTGGTAGACTGTATTTTTCTAAAAATCTGTCCATGTCCTGGAGCTTGTCCACTTTATTGGCATAGAGCTATCCATGGTAGTCTCTTATGTTTCATATTTCGGTGGTGTCTATTGTGATTTGTCCCCTTTCACTTATAACTCTAGTTATAAGACTATTTTCTTTGTTAGTCTAGTCACTGGTTTGTCAGTTTTATTTCTTCAAAGAACCAACTTTTGCTTTCACTGACCTTCTTAATTGTCTTTTTTATTTCTATTTCATATATTTATGCTTTAGTTTTTATTATTTCCTTATTTCTATCTATCTTTGGCTTTAATTGTTCTTTTTTTAGTTGCTTTAAGTGCAGGTTTAGATTGTTTATTTGTGATTTTTTATGTTTCTTGTGGTGGACCTGGATTGCAATGAACTTTTCTCTTAGTCCTGATTTTGTTGCAAATCACAGATTCTGGTAGCTTGTGTCTTTAGTATCATTTGTATCTAAAAATTTTTTAAGTTCTTTGATTTCTTCTTTTACCCTAGTCATCCGGAGCATATTGTTTAGCTATTAATTTGGTGTCTTCCAGTTTTCTCTTTGTGGTTAATTTCTAATTTAAGCAATTATAGTCAAAAACGATTCTTGGTATGATTTCAATCCTCATAAAATTCCTCAGACATGTTTTGTATCCCAATATATGATGTATCCTTGAGAAAGTACCATGTGCACTTGAGAAGGAAGTGAAATCTATAGTCATTGGATGAAGTGTTCATAATATGTCTATTAGACCTAACTGTTCCAAATGGTCATTTAAAGCCGCCATTTTCCTCTTAATTTTCTCCCTGATTGATCTGTCCATTGTTACAAGTGGGGTTGTTGAAGTCTACTACTACTATTATGTTGCTGTCAATGTCTGCTGTCAGTTCTAATAATATTCACTTAATATATTTTGATGGTCCTTCATTTGGTGCATGTATGTTAGTAAGCATTATGTCTTCTTGCTGGATTGACTCCTTAAAAATGCTTTTTTTTAGTTGGAAGTCTGTTATATACTTTATAAGCATAGCTGTTTTTGCTTTTATTTTTTTTTTTTTGGTTGCCATTCAGCTCTCGGATTGTCTTCCAGCCATTGACTTTGGGTCTGTCTTTGCCTTTTGAAAGATGAGTTTCTTGAATGCAGCAGAAGGTTGGGTTATGCTCTTTAATCCATTTGACCACTCTGTATTGTTTCACTGGTGAGTTTAGTCTGTTAATGTTCAGGGTGATTATTGATATGTAACTGTTTATTGACATTTTGCAGTTTGTCCTCTGGGTGCTATTGCAGACAGTGCCTTTGTTATTCTCTTACTCTTCTTAGGTGGGTTAGGTGTAACTATATTTTGATTGGTTTCCCTTTCTTTTTTTTTTCCTTTCCATTTTCACCTGGAGTTGTATTTTGAGGTCACCTTGAGTTTAGTGTTAAGAATTCTTGGTTTATTTCCTATTTTTATTTGAAGCACGTTAGTCTTACACTCATTCTAACCATCCATATTTTTATTCTCCTCTTCTCCTCCCCACTTTTTATATTTTCCAGTCTTACTGTTTTTAAGTGGTATTTTTTATAGAGCTTTACTTTAGTATTTTCTGTAGAGCTGTTTTTGTGGTGACGAATTCCTTTAACTTTTGCTTATTTGAAAAGGTTTTTAGCATTTCTTCATATTTAAATGATGATCTCACAGGGTATAGTATCCTAGGCTGAAAATCCTTTTCTCTCAGCACTTTATATATATGTGTGTGTGTGTGTATGTGTGTGTGTGTGTGTGTGTGTATATATATATATATATATATATATATATCACACCATTCCCTTCTGACCCATTGAGTTTCAGTTGAGAAATCCACTGACAATCTTCTTATGGGGCCTCCTTTGTATGTGACACATTTTTCTCTAGTTACTTTTAAGATTGTTTCTTTATCTTGTGTTTTTGACAATTTGACGACAATGTGCCTTGGTTAGGTCTGTTTGGATTTCTTCTTCTTTTTCTTTTTTTTTTTTTAACTTATTGAGTGTCCTGCATTGGAGGCTTGCTTCATTCTTCAGGTAGGGGAGTTCTCAGCTTTTATTTCATCAATATAGTTTCTGCCCCTTTTTCTTCTCTTCTCCTTCTGGGACAACTATTATGTGAATGTTATTCCTTTTGATGTCCTCCTATAGGTCACAAATGCTTTCCTCATTTTCTTTTTTCCCCTCATTTTATATCATTCATTTTTCTCTTTGCTGGTTTGCTTGAGTGCATTCCTTTGCCCTATCTTCTAGCTCATGATGCTACTAGAGTCTTCATCCATTCTACTCTTGCATCCCTCTGTTGGGTTCTTTAGTTCATTTATTGTGTTCTTAATTTCTTTGACATCTTGCTTGATTTCTTCTCTCTCTCTCTTTTGTTCTTCTCTTTTTCTTCCTTTATTGTTTTCTTGATTTTCATGAGTATGTTTATCATCCTCAGGTAGTTTATATATATATCTCTCATTTCAGATTTTCCCCTAGGGTTTTAATTGGATTCATCATTTCACATATATTTCTCTGCGACTTTGTTCTGTTGGCATTCTGCTTATGTTTCTGTTGGTTAGGTTTCCCTTCAGTGATGACCTTATGTTGGATATCGACTTGCATTGAGTAAGCCTGGATCTTGATTTGAAGACTGGGATTTCTTGAGTTTGTGGCATGACCACCAGTTAGGTTTGTTGAAGTTCTTATTTGGACACTGCATTGGGATCTGAGAGTTCAGCTTATGGGCTTGGAGTTTGTGTGGGAGTTGTCAAGCTTTCCCTCAGTGTACCAGGCCTAAATAATAACCACCTATTGCTGGCCCGCAATCAGCAGTGGGGCTGAAGTTCTGCCTCCACCTACAGAGTGGTGCTGTGGCACCTGTTGAAACTTCCTCTCTTCTGGAAGACTCTCTTCTTCCTTTAAGACTGGGCTCAGAATTTCCCATGGGCGAGGCCTGTGGCTCCAGAGCAATATGAGGGGAGACCATGGGGGTTGGAGATTGCTTTAGTTGCTTCCAGTTATGTCTGTACCCTGTGTAATTTTCTTTTGGGGCCTCTCAGTCAGACCACCATGGGGCTGATCCTCCTTCTGCCCTATGTAAAGACCCTCTCCCACAGGTTCCTGGCCTGGATCCACTGGGCAGACTCTCTGCTGCTTTCAAAGCAACTGCTGGGTGGCCCAGTTCTTACAGAGGCTCCACCACCACCACTGTCTTTTTCCCTGAGTCTGGGAGTCCTGAATCCATGATGCCGTCTGAAACCCGACACTTTCATTTACCCTTGCGGTGATGTTTGCTGCCACTGTCTCTGTAGCTCTAGGCCTGCTCTTCGACAGCATGCGTCTCTGAAATATAGGTGATTTCTAGTTGTTCTATGGTGGGGAGATCGACATGCTCCTAACCAGGTTTCCATCTTTGCTCCCATCTCAATATAATAATTTAGTGATTGCAGTTTTCTTTAGTTGTAGAAACTTTCTTTCAAATAAAATCTTACCATGAACTTCAATACATAAAATAGATGATGGCGGAGCTGCTCAGAGGCAACCCCTGCGGGCACCTCAGCTGAAGCCATTAGACATCATGGAAAATATTAAAAAACCACAGATGGACCCATATACTCTGCTAAACAAGTAAAGAAAGATGAGACTATTCAAAATTTCTCCTGCAGTGGAATGGTAAATAGATTTCAACTCCTATGTCAACAATATGGATGGTAACCTGCCCAGTGAACTATGTGAAAACATTTCTGAAATCGATTCCTGTCTCAGCAGTAAAACAAAGAGCTATTATGTTCAGTTATTGATGTCTGCCAAGGGCGCAGGTCTGGGAACTGGAAGAGCACATGCCATGCATTTGATATTCTTGGTCTTGACATGTAAACAAATCTAATGTCTAAATCCGATTTCACATATCACCTGAGTTGAATGATAAGTAGATTAGAAAAGCTAAATGATGGGATCAGTTAGGCTTTTCTAAACTGAAATTAACAGGGAATACTTAGGTAACATTATCGGACAGGTATTTTGATAGGAATATACAGGAAAGTGAAGAAGTGCAGGAAACCATCTCAAAATTTCTTTCAGAGCCTGTCAGTAGACACAGAGGTCTGGCAAACGAACTGAAGTAAGCAACTGATACTCTATTCTCCACGGTTCTGCCATCATTATGATTAGCTGTTCTCTCCCCTTCTTTCACTGCTCCTGCCATAACAAACTGAATTTGCCTCTCAGCTTCTGCTTTCTATCTTCTTTCTCTATATCTCCCTGCTACATTCTTCTCTGTGCATCTCAAATTCCAATTCCCCACAGAGAGTTAACCAGTGACCTTCCAGAATGGGATGGCTCCTCAGCCAGAATTTTTAGGTTAGGTTACTTAAAGGTCACTGGAAACTAGAAGATAGTTTTCCTTAGGTCAGTCACCAGTGGGCAAGGTGACAGACTCACAAGATACAAAAGATGGAGGACCAGGTATCTGGCAGGAACTCTGAAGAATCTCAGGAAAGACAGTGTACCTCACTGGTATGGAATGTGACCTGTCCATTACAGCAATCTCCAAGGCAACAGTGTACACTGACCAGACTTGCTTAATATCAAATGAAGAACAATTTTCCTTATGATGAACTAAAGCAGCGGTTTTCATACAGTGTTTGGCAAGAATCTTGAGTTCCATCCAAAGGAAAACTCTTCCCTGTGCCCTTCTTTAATCAGAGTAGCTCCATATTATTCATATTTACATATTGAATTTTCAAATAAAAATTTGATAGTCACTGAGCTGTAGAAGTAGAAAATCTTTTGTTTAGATAATGCTTTCTTGAGTAGTGAGGCCTTTATTTTTTAAGACTAAGAGTTAATAAGAAATACAATGAAATGCAAAATGTCACTGAATGTATTTTACCTGGTTTTCTATAAAAAAAACTTCTGAGAAAGGTAAATAGGAAATAGAATAAACAACATTACATTCTCATCCCAATTATTTTTGTGTCTTGGACATTATCAGGAGATATCATTTAATTATGATCATCAATATATATTTGATGAGTAGATTAAAATTTTTCATACCAGTCAACAGTTTGCACATTCAAAAGGGTTAAAGCAATATATCATTATAGCTGTCTTATTTGATTTTGTTTATAAATATAAAACTGCTGCATCAGGATGAAAGTTTTTATTATTTGCTAGTTATATTTACAGCTAATTATTTCTGATGAGTTAGGATACTTCAAAACAATAATACACATTACTTAAAGTTAGATCAATGCATACATTCAATGTTGTTAAAACAATCATATTCACTATGATCAGCTTTTAGCATAGAAAGTAGTCTGCCAAGAATATTTTTTAACACAAGGTAGCTTAATAATATTTATAAATTTGAATTACTTTTATAGCTGATGAATCATATCTTTATTCCACAACTAGGGCCTTGCTAATACCTGCCATTTACTTGAAAGCTGACTCATTCAATAACAATGCCAAGTTACCGTTGCTTGTTGACATGTCAAAATAAAAACATGTGAAACTCTCTTAGCATTCCACTCCTGAGGCTGTACAGTATACTTCTGGATCCTTCTTAGAATGACCTCCAAATGACCTCTTACCCAATTCAGGGCAATAGCCTTTTTTTGGCCTCCTCTGAGAATCTTAGTGTAGTCCAGCTTTATACAAAAACTAGAATTACTTCCCAGAAATTTGATAGTGTCAACATGTAAAACGCTTCACCTCACCTGACAGGACACCCAGATATGCACACTGCTGCTCTTTGTCTTCGCAGCCATGGCTGCCATTGCGCCAGAGGAGTCTCACTGCTGACATCACTGAGAACAAAAGGGAAAAGGAAGGAAGAGGGAGGGAGCAACACAGAGGTGGATGTGAAAGGGTTTCCTCCACAAGTCATCTCCAGTTGAAGCCAATATCCTGATCATGCTGACATACTGTTATGATTAGTTCATATTTACGCAAAAATTAGGAGTTTGGGGTAAATGTAGTTGTCCTGGGCAGTAATAAACTTTATGTGGAAAGTCATTTGCGTCAAGGACAACTAACAACAGTGGACACATTATGATTTTCCCAAATCTTTTTGTTTCTTAAACAATAACTAGCTGCCCTACTCTATTAATAAATAGTAAATCACCCTTTCCTTTTTTGTGAGCTCTCGTATTTGCATATGAATTTCTAACTAAGCAAGTCTGTTGAGATGGAACTTTGATTTGTTCAAGTAGATATGCATAAACACAGTTATGGGGGAAATAACCATACCATAAAAATTTTGCCCTAGCTAACACACACACACATATATATGGATATATATATATGGATATGTGTGTGTGTGTGTGTGTGTGTGTGTGTGTGTGTGTGTATGTATTTAAGCCAACTTTGATCCAGTTTATCTAAAGTAAAAATAAGGCCCTAATGTGTGTGTGGGTGTGTATATATATGTATGTATATATATATGTATATATATATATATATACATATATATATTTTTTTTTTTTTTTTTTTTTGAGAGAGGATGAAAGGAAGAGGAGAAATAAGCATCTTTATTTTGGTGGTTCATTTCTGGGTTTTCATCCCTGTGTTGGGTCTCAAATCCACGTTCTTGGACTGTATGTGATTCGTATGGCAATTTTTCAGTTGCCTGAGTCACAAGGACACACCCCATATATAATTTTAGTAAGACTATTCCCTCTAAAATAAATGCCCCTGCATAAATGCCCCACTACTAGAGAGGAATTAAATCGCCTACGCTTGGATTTATGGTTCAGAACCTGAATGCCATCTTTATACTATCAGGAAAACAATGCATCAAGCCCATCACGGTCTATGTGAGGTTGTTAGACTAAGGGGCAGACTTCATCTGAGAGTGAAGTGAGTTTAGCCATTGTATTGTCTTGGAAGTCAATTTCCAGATAACCCTAACTCTCAACCCTACGCAGCTTTCTCAAGCGTAAGTACACAGACTCAGCCCACAGACGTCTCTGTTCCTGGAAGGAACCCAAAGCCTAGCCTTCTGACACTGTGAGAAGCGTCCTCAGCAGCACTCTCAAAGGTGAGCCACCAGCCCAGGGGTACACAGCCAACATCTGTGGAATGTAAAAGTTAGCAGTTCTTTTTTAAAAAGATTGCCATTAGAAAATATAGTACAGTTGGGGGACGGGGGGGAATGAAGGAAATATAACTACATAGCGACCCTATACCACTGATGGGTCAGTAGTGGTTCAGTATAACATTCTACTTTTATATATGCTCAAAATCGTTCCTTTATTTTTGAAGCTTAGAAACACAGATTTAAAAGTAATCTCTCCTCATTCTTCTAAAAGATCCTTTAGAGAAAATTTTCTTTTTTTATAATAATATTTATTATTTCTTTAGTTCACACTGCTGAATTTCATTTAAGATTTTGGAATTGCATTTCAGTCTACATTTCACACCACACCCACCACCTGAGTTCTAGCGGCCTTACCACCACTATTCCTGTCATATTTTCTTTACATGTAGTTCCATAAAACAATGCAAAGCTAATTTAAATCACTAATTACAAACATATTTTCACACATTTATAAATCACATAGGTTTTGCAATTCATTCCTTGATTAGCTAAACTAAAAAGGCAATGCGACATCAGCAAATAGACTTTCCAAGTACCCAAGGTCCATGATTTTTGTACATAATTAAACTAAGAACTGAGAGAAGATGCTGTCTCTGTCCTAAGCAGACTGACTTTGATGGGTGCCCTGATATGGCACCCCTTTGGCCATTAAAATGACAGCAACAAAATGGGCAGATGATTGAATTACATAATTTTCAGTTTAGTAATAATGACAGGTTAATTGTAGGAGTGGGCTAGTGGGAGCAGCAAGACAATGGCTGTGGGAGTTCTGAGTTTGGTCCTGGCAACCTGACTGGGACGAGTTGTGAAAGATAAACACAGCTGGACATTGTTAAAGCAACGAGAGTAGATTTTATTCAGTCACAAACCCTTGCAGTAAGAAGGAGGGTCCAGCATATAAATGAATTCAATTTTACAAAAATTAAAGGCAAGAACCTTTTTAAAAATTTGTGCATTCTAAAGAAAAGGCAATGAAGGGTATTAAGGGAAGTTGGTCCCTGTATTAAGTCATCTGGGTTTGTTCACTGGTGCTTATCTGGAAGAAAAACAGTTGTCTCCTATTGTGACAGGAGATGGTGACTTTTGCAAGTAAAGCAAGGTGTTGATGGCTGCCCTTATCCTCCAAGGACACTGGGGAGAGTTACCACTCCAAATATTTGCATTTCAAGGCTCTCAGTTTCCTGAGAAAACCACTTTGGGGAGGTAGAATTGCACCTCAAAGGGCAGAGAAAGGATTTATAATTATAAATTTTCTAGAGTATCTACTCTAAGAGGAAGCTCTGAGGCCCATCTGCTTATCACCAGGTTTTGACCTGGAACAAACGCTAAATTCTGCATCAATTTTTTTTTTTTTCAGAGAAGTACTTCAAGAGGGACTGGAGTTGTCCTAGGAAAGTAGCCTTAACTTAGAAGTGCTCTAGAGTTCCTTCAAGTCTCTTTGAGAGGGGAGAAGGGAAAGAAAAGAGAGCATGGTGGGAGCTGATGTAATCATTTGTGGTGAGAGTGTGCAGTTTTTATAGGCCAAGGATGAGGTCCATGTGAGGCGAGGGCTCCGAGGAGCCTGATACAGTTCAGTCAAGGAAAGAATCTTTGCTCTGGATCAGTTTGCACTAATAAAATCCTGTTACATATTAAGCACATCACCACTCCTTGGTGACCAATATCACAGTACAAGCATCAAATACCTCATGGCAGGTGTCTTGCTTGTCAGGAGAAGGTAGAGAAAAGAAATCCTATGGGTGACTTTTAAGATAAATCTCCTGCCACTGAGAGCCCTGACTTCATGTGTTGTTCATCCATAAGTGAGAACATCTTCAGATTCTCAAGTGTGTTTTCCATAATGTATTGGGCTTTTTTTTTTTTAACCACGTGGAAGAATAAAGAGGAGATTCAGAAAATGCAAGATTTTTATTTGCTTAGGTTGGGAGATAGCTTGACTGCTTGTTTGTTTTCTGTATTGTGATACCCTTTTTGCCTTTCTCCTTTTATCCCTTTTTTTCTCAATTCAGTGAAACATAGAGAAAATATCAGTTTCTAACACTGAAAGCAAGCAAAAGAATGGATGTGCCTTAAAAATTCAAATAAGGCAAAAACATACAGAATGTTTTTACAAACCACTCTCTCCTTGTAAACTGGTTCCTTTCCATCCAATCTTTTACCACAATGGTAGCTTCTATGCAATAGTGTCTTGTGATTAATTCGTGACACAAAAGAATACACATATGCATTTATGTTTTGTTTGTGTATATTTTTCTATTTTTTTCTTTTTTATCTATAGAATATGGATCATGCTATATTCACCTTATTTTTAACCTACTACCAAATATTGAGAATCATTCCATATACAGATTTACATTATCTTGTAAGTGCCAATATTTGCACCTATAGATTTCTCCTTCTTTTATTTCACCAATTCCCTATAATAGGAATTGATTATTTGCTATCTTTACCATTACATGTCACGTTATAATTAATGAAGTTTGATGCACAGATCTAGGTAGACAGCCATCATTCACCTCACTGAGTATCCATAGAGTAAGATCCATTCAATGAGATTGATTCTTCAATGATGCATGCAATTGAAGTTTTTATAGATAAAGACAAAGTGCCCTCCAGAAAGGTACTCAAATATATACTTCCACCATTAGGGTATAAGAGCCTTCCTCCCTCCTCCCCTGTTTTCACCAGAACCAAATACCAAGCATCTTTTCTCCCAAAT
Source organism: Solenodon paradoxus (assembly GCA_004363575.1). NCBI lineage: Eukaryota > Metazoa > Chordata > Mammalia > Eulipotyphla > Solenodontidae > Solenodon > Solenodon paradoxus. The sequence continues at coordinate 351,735 of RJWH01000324.1, read as the reverse complement.
TGATAGGTATTTCATTGTTTCACTGTTGTTTTCTTTTCATTTTTTCATCTATAAGCAAACAGCAGTTTTCTAGGCCATGATAACTTGGATAATAGAAAGCTTTGAAATAATATGATGAGACATACTCTTCAGGTGTTAGCATATCTCATTGGGCTTTTGCAGAAAAACTTAATGCTATAAGTGGTTAAAAGAAATTTCTCCCATAAGATTAAAATGGAAATCTGATGAACTATTCAGAAAATTGCATCAAGTCACTGGGTTATTGACGGTAAATGCATTGAGATATAAATGAGAGATTATTTTTTCTATTCTCTTAAGTTTGGGGAGCCCTGGTGGCTCAGGTGTTAAGCCTGAGCTCTGGTGTAGTCCCATAAAACTCAAGGACCCAGGTTAGTGACATGGAGCCAGGAAAACAATAAAATAAACAACTAAATAAATAAATAATGCTTTTTCCTCTCCTCTCTTCCTTCCTGCCTACCTACTTGCCTTCATTCCTGCCTGCTTCCTTCCAAAAATAAAATAAAATACAAGTAGTATGAAGAAAACAACAAAACCAAATACACCTCTGCATATTTGTAAAGATAAGAAATACTTTGGCGAGACTTGACGGAGTAGTGGTTAGCTGTGGTCCGCATACGTCCCAAGTTCCCATCCCAGGCCAGCAGGAGCATCCCAGAGAAATAACTAAATAAAATAAATAAAAATCTTTTTTCCAGTGAAAAACCTGCACATATGCATTTACATTATTTTGCAAAACAAAGTTCTCTCAATAGTCAATTTAAAACAAAACAAAACAACATACAAAGAAATGCTTGTTCCTCTTCCTTTCTCTTCCTGCTTCCCTGCCTCTGCTTGCCTTCATTCCTGCTTGCAACTTTTCTTAAAAAAAGAAGAAAGAAAGAAATATATTATTACATTTTCTGTTTCATAATTCATTCATATGTCCAAATTATTTTGTTTCCTATAACTTCTCCACAGAATTATGCTTGTGATATGCTTTAGTCCTCTTCTTTGATTTGAACATGGGAAGTGTTGAAGAATAATTTCATACAAATAGGCGATTGTAAAGTATGTACTATGCTCATTTTAAGTCATTTTATTTGAGTGAGGCTTTTAGTAGATTTAAATTACCCAGTCCTACAGTATTATATATTAAGGGAATAATCCTCAGGAATATAATAAGTAAATAAGAAATATGTAAACTATGTCTTACCAATAAAATTTTTTATCTAAGTTTATGGATAATTTTGTCAAGGCAATATATTGTAACAGTTCACATATTAATCCCTAAAATAGCTCAGAGAAAGCTATACCTACTAGAAATGGTTTGAAAATCTCTAAAAACAAATTTAAAGTGGTTGACAAATGTATATTGTTCTTTTCAACTTCCATCATGTTAAGTTATAATTACTTAAGACATCACTGTGATATAGTTTCTTTTAAATAAAGATCTAGGGACTATACCTGGATTACATCTTTAACCTTAATTAGAAGCATAACATTAGATTTATGAATATAAAAAGGAGCAGTGATCTTCGCTAAACTAACTGAATAACAGAGTAAGAATGCTACCTAAAAGTGGCCTTGGTTCTCCATGAAAAGCTCCTCTGAAATAAAACCATTGTTTGATGACATTAGTTCTTCATTCTCTACATGACAACCCTCCGGGGTAGAGTCATCCAGGTTGAAAGTAAAGAAGTCATTGTCATTTCAGTATAACCACCCGACCTGTGGTCTAAGATTTTTATTGGTCTTGGACAAAATAAAATTTAATGCAGCATTAAATACACTCAGTTTGGGATTATATAAAATTTTCAATCAGTAGAGTGTCTTTATAAAGAGGATGAAAGTCTTTTTCATGTGTCTACCTGGTAAAATATGAGGGAACCCATTCAGTAGGAGGAGACTGAGCAAGACCTTTTTTTTTATTTTGAGTGGTGACACTGAGGAAAAAAAAAACTATTTTTAAACATTCATTCAATCTATCAGCTTCAGAAGAATCATTTTGAAAAGTCTAGTCTATAGTAACCAATGACCTAGAACCAGATTGAGAGAGAAAGCTGTTTATAATTAGGTCTACACCACTAACCTAAAGACACCTTTGTTGCAAGATAGTGGAATTAGTTAACAAATAACACCAGCATTCAATATCATTAGAGGGATTTTAACTCCTTAATAGAGAGATAGCTTTATACTTACAGTTTATGTCTGAGAAAATAAATTTCATGTTTATTTATCTCCGACTTTGGAGCTTGTGAGTTTAGCAAACTATAACAGCAGCAATGGAAGAATACTTTGTTAACAAAATGATAATGATCTAGTCAGCATTTTCACCTTTTAAGTTCTCAGTACATCAAAAGGTGAATATGCCTATTAGCATTAAATAGAAATAGTAATGATACATCATTAATTAGATTATTATTAATTTCAACAGGCTTAGGTTCAGCAAGAGTTTAGAAGTTAATCTGATGTGTCTGTGCCTTACTGGAATTTTTAAGAACTGCTATTTCTTTTCCCCTCAATTCTAAGTTGAGTCTCAGTTCTTAAGAACCAGTTCAGTACAGAATGGAATTTTTGCTTCCCAGCGGCTGAGTTCACAGGCTTTGAATCTTAGTTCTCCAAGATGAGATGGGTTCTGCTTGAATAGGGCAGCTTTGTGCAAACTCAGACCCTGAGAAAGTTTTGCAGAAGGGACCTGCACAATCTTCTCAGCTGGTGGCCATATTATGTCACCTGGATTTGCAAAAGTAGTTGATGAATATAGTTGATTTTCACTAGTAAGTCGTGTAAACTTTGTCATGTCATGTCGAGTTATGTAGATAAGCAGAAAAATCTTATTGAGATCCTTCTCAGAGGATCTCTGGTAAAGTTTTCCTTTGTTTTCCTAAATCTAGACCCAGTCACTTAGAAACAGTTGATGAAAGAAATGTGATTGTACTGGAGATTTCTTAGAAAGACTGCATTTTGCATTTTAATATTAAAGTGAAGCCTGTCTCTGGGTATTGATGGTAGATCACAGATCTTACATGGTCATGGTACAGGAATCGGCCTTCCACACTTGCAATGAGTCTTAATGACATGAACTTTTTTTTTTTTTTTCGCATCTTTGTTACTTCTCCCAATCATCAGAAAGATCGGGTTTGCTTATTTCCTATTCAGTCTTTCAAATGGCTCTACAATGTTCTCTGGATAACAATGTATTAATAGACTTTTAGCTATTCTTTTCCAAATACAATTGAAATCTCTTAATAATAGCAGTGTAGATACTGGTTCATTATAAAAGGATATGATTCAGGAAATGTCAGATGGAAGAGATGATTAGGGCAAGACAGGTAGGAGGGGCACAGAGCATCCATGCCTTATCTGGGCATGCCAGTCTTCTCAAATCTCCATGTTTACCAGTTCAGAACCTCTTCAGTTCTTTTATTATAGGCATCTTTTCTATATGGATTCAGATATATAGATAAAATAGATATAGCTGACAGATAGATACAGATGCCATTAAGATATCATATGTATTTTTCTACTCTAAGATACAGGACCATATTTTTGCCTATTTTTCTAATTTTTTCACCTTTCAATTTATTTGAATGAGTTTTTGGTAAATCAAGAAAATTAGCCTGTCCATCTGTCTAAAGTTTCTAGTGGTAAAAATAAATTATCTTTTCTTCATCTTAGCAGATGGAATTATTAAACCCTCTTATAAAAAGAATTTTAGCCTGGTCCAATTTAAAAATCAGATACAGGAGATGACAAAAGCCAAACTATCGTTTCCTTTAAAGGTTAAGTGAACAGTAAGAAAGCAGCATGATGTACCCAGAGAAAGTTGGTCCTTCCGAGTTGGGGAAGCTCCCAACTATTCATGCCTTCATGATATGCGTATAACTTACACAACAGAGCTTCAAAGAAATGACTCTTCCTTATAGCTTTTTACTATCTTTTAAATTTTAGGAGATGCTGTTGACAAATTTTAAGTTCCATTTTGAGCATCTCGATATCACTACAAAATTGTATTTAGCAATGCCTTGAATTAAAGCAATGTTAAAATAAGGCACAGTACACCAAGAGAAGCATGTTATAAGGACAGACTGACCACATGTACCGTTTTAAATGGAGCAGTACCATTTTTCATGTTCCCTTACTGTCCCATTGTTTTAATATAAATGTCAATTTGTCTCATTTTTAATAAAACGGGGCCAACTTTAATAGGGGCAAGAAGGGCAATTCAGTTGCCCCAGACTCAATCTGTTGAGCAGAGTCCCAAAAGCAGCTACCCCTTCCTCCCCAGGTTAAAGACAGTTCTTGCCAGTGCTGACTGTGATGGGCCTTAGCCACCACTGCTATTCCTGCCCTCTAGGAGGAAACAGGAGCTTTGTGGGAAAAGGATTTCCCCGGCTCCCCTATGTGGCCTATTTCTTCAAAGGCAGCGGAACACCACAGCACTATAGTGGGGATAAGGGTGGCAGGATGTCTGGCATTATGTGGATTATCTCTGGCATTGTGGGGGTTGTTGGGCATTTTTAGCACTGGAATGGTTAAAGCAGCATGTGTTTTAGGCAAAACATTTAGAACAGGGCTTATAGGGGCACCAAATTTGGTTTTTGCTTAAGGTGTCAAAATTCCTTGCACCAGCCCTGGTCATTTGTGTGCAGTCCTGCCCAACCACATGTCATTACTATGTGTTCATCAATCAGCATTGCATAGTACTTACTTGTTGTTGACCTGGCTGCTCTGCTTCTGCTCAGATTGCTCTGCCTCCTCTCCTCTCTTTAATCCAGTGCATAATCCTATCCCATTTACGCCATCCCAGTGTCCCTTTTTTGTCTCAAGAAAATATGGTCAACCTATATATAGAAAAGTCCTCATAATCAGGATCAAAAGATTAAACTCAAGACTTGTCTTTGTCTCTTGCTGCTATGAAAGCTTGGGCGATAACTCCCTTTGGGTTCTCTGTCTCAATTTGCTCTTCTATAAGATAAAAATAATAACTTTTCCACCCACCAAGTAGAAGGTTTAATGAATTTTAAAAAAACTTATGATAAAGCATTTTGCAAACCATATGCCATCCTCTATTTAAATGCTGGAAAGAGGTATATCCATGAATTACATTCAGATATGACTCATTGGCTTTCTGATTGTTGTTCAATTTGTAAAAGATTATAGTACTGGTCAAAAAATTAATATAAGTTTTCCCAAGAAAAGGGTATAAACCTAGTCTTAATTTCACTTTATTTTTTTCTTACTGAACCAGAGACATATTTTGATTGAATATGCACATTTTAGCTTTTTTTTATCATGTTTAATTTATATCTTCAAACATAAGAATGATTAGAATTGGGTTTCTCAGCTAATACAAAGGAGTCCTTCGTAACAATGACTTATCTGTTAGAGAAATTTTTTTTTCTTGAAGTAACATTGTATTTATAGCGTTATATAGATTTAAGGTGTGCATTATGGTAAGACAAAAATCTATACATACTACATTAAGTTCACCACTAACAGTTCACTTTGATCCATCATGATATAATGGACCCCTTTAACCGGATTTGCCCAATCCTTCTACATTTTGTTAACCACTAATTTGGTCTCATAGATTAAAAATTTATTTTTGCTTGATTTGGTTCATTCGTTTCATTTCTCTATATACCACATGAAAATAAAATGTGTAAGATGTATAAAGACATAAAGCAATACTATTAGATAGATAACTATATAAAAATATTTTCTAAACTGTTTCTATCCTAATTTCTTTTTTAAATTGATTTTATTGAAGAAATATTGCATTTTAGCATTCACTTGTTTTCACATATACATCATAGCAAATTTGCCTCTGTATATAGCACAATAGGTTTACTACTATTTCCGTTTTTTCTCACTGTACAATAAATCTTTACCCCACTTCCCTTCACCCACCTCCCCCATCTCTTCTGCACCCTTTGATTTGCCTTATTTTCCCATCGGTAAGAGTCTTTCATTGCTTGGATTAGTCCCCTTTTTGTTTTTTTGTTTTTTTTTTTAATCTTTTATTGTCTAATTTATATCATGTGTTTTGTTTTGTTTTTCTATCTATGTACACATCATATGAGCAATGTCATACAATGTCTTTCTCCTTCTGGCTTATTGCACTAGGCATAATTATCTCCAAGGCCATCCATGTTGCTTCAAATGACAAAATTTTTCCCATTTGTTGGCTGCGTAGTATCCCACTGTGTGTATATAAACCATATCTTCTTTATTCACTCATCTATTGATAGGTATTTAGGTAGTTTCAAGCTCTTGGCTATTGCAAATAATGCTGCAGTGAACATGGGGGTGCATATATCTCGCAAATAAGTGTAGTCCTGCTTTTAGTGTAAGTATCCAATATAGGAATAACTGGATCATATAGAATTTCCATTCTCAATTCTTAGAGGAATCTCCATACTGCTTCCCAGAATGGTTGCACTATTTTACATTCCCACTAGCAGTGAATTAGAGTTCCCATTTCTCCACATCTTCTCCACTACTTGTTGTTTCCTTTTTCTTGAATGATAGCTATTCTCAGAGGTGTAAAGTGATAACTCGTTGTTTTGATTTGCATTTCCCTAATGATAAGGAAAGTAGAATATCTTTTCATGAATTTACTGGCAATTTGTATGTCTTTCTTGGAGAGATGCCAGTTCAGAACATCTGTCTTTTTTTTTTTAATTATTATTATTTATTGAATTGCTTGTTTTCTTGTTGTCCAATTTTATGACTTCTTTGTGTATTTTAGATATTTGCTCCTTGTGAGAGGTGTGACAGGGAAATACCTTTTCCCATTCAGTTGGATACCTTTTTGCTTTGATAAGAGTTTCTTTTGCTATGTAGAAGCTTTTTAGTTTGATATAACACCATTTGTTTATTTTGGATTTTATTTGCCTTGCTGTTGAAGTCAAGTTCCTAAAGATATCTCTTAGGTCAATGTCCAATAGTGATTTTCCTATGTTTTCTTCTATGTATTTTATGATTTCTGGCCTTAAGTAAGTCTTTAACCCACTTTGAGTTAAGTTTTATATATGGTGTGAGGTAGTGGTCTAGTTTCAACCTTTTGCACATGGCTGTCTAGTTCTCCCAGAAACATTGATTGAAAAAACTATCCTTACCGCATTGTAAGTTTTTGACTCCTTTGTTGAAAATTAGATGTCAATATATGTGTGGTTTAATTATGTTCCATTGATATGTATTTTTATTTTTATTATAATACCATGCTGTTTTGATTATTATTGTTTCCTAGTAGAGTTTGAAATTGGGGAACATGACTTCTCTATTGTTTTGTTTTGTTTTTTTTCTGAAGATTGTTTTTATTATCCTGGGTTGTTTGTAACTCAAAATAAGTTTCATGATTTTTTGTTATATATTTCTGAAGAATGTCTTTAGAATTTTGATGGGGATAGCATTGAATCTGCATATTGCCTTGGGCAGTATGGCCATTTTGATCATATTAATACTTCCATTCCTTGAGTATTGAGATCTTTCCATTTCTTTGTGTGTTCTTCTATTTCTTTTAGCAGTTTCCTATAGTTTTCATAGTATGGATCCTTCACTTCTTTGTTTATGTTTATTCCAAGGTATTTCATTTGTTTTGATGCAATTGTAAATGATACTTTTTTTCATTTCTCTTTCTGTATTTTCATTGTTAGCATACAAAAATGCAACAGATTTTTGAATATTAAACTTGTAGGCTGCAACTATAATGTATTTATTATTTCTAGCAGTTTTTTGCTTGAGTCTTTGAGGTTCTCTATGTATATTATCAGATAATCTGCAAATAATTATAGTTTTACTTTTTTCTTTCCTATTTGAATATCTTTTATATCTTTTTCTTGTCTAATTGCTTTGGCCAGGACCTCCAGCACTATTAAATAATTATGATGGGAGTAGAAATCCTTGCCTTGTTCCTGATCTTAGAGGAATAACTTTCAATTTTTCTCCATTGAGTGCAACGTTGGCTATACATAGCCTTTGTTATGTTGAAATACATTCCTTCTATATGTATACTTAGAGGGTTTTTAATATAAAAGGGTGTTAAATCTTATCAAATCTTTTTCTGCATCTATTGAGATAATCATGTGGCTTTTGTCTTTTCTTATTAATGTAGTTTATCACATTTATTGATTTGTGTATGTTGAACCATCCTTGCCTCCCTGGAATAAATCCCACTTGATCACAGGATTCATTTAATATGTTGTCAAATCAAACAGACAGGTCACTAGCCAGATTCACAAAAAAGATGAGAGAGAAAACACAAATAAACAGAATCAGAAATGAAAGAGGAATAATCACAAGAGTTATAGCAGAAATACAGAGGATTTTAAGAGAATACTGTATATAATTATATGGCAATAAATTTTATAATGCAGATGAAATGGACACATTCCTGGAAACATACAACATTCCAAGATTAAAGCAAGACGAATGAGAAAACATGAACAGATCGATCACAAGCAAGGAAACTAAAAGAGTAATTAAAAATCCCCCCCAAAACAAAAGTCCTGGACCAGATGCTTTCACCAGTGAATTCTACAAAGCATGCAAAGAAGAATACCAATCCTTCTTAAACTGTCCAAAAAAATGGAAGAAGATAGCAAATTTCCAAACACTTTCTATGATGCCAATATTATGCTGATTCCAAAACTAGATAAAGGCAGCACCAAAAAAGAAAATTATGGGCCAATATCTTTGATGAATATTAATGCAAAAATTCTCAACAAAATACTAGCAAATCAAATTGAAAAACATATTAAATCTACCCTAAATTCTAAATATTTAAGGAAAGCTTTTTTTGTCTTTTAAAAAGGATTATTTTCAATGCTTAAAATCACAAGGAATGTGTAGTCCTCAAATCTACCTTGTAACAAAGATGCTTATATTGAAATTGAGAGACTTGAGCCTCTTTAGAAGTTTGAAACTTTATTCTGAGACTCTCAAATTGTCATAGAAGATGCCCTTATTTTTTCATACAATGCCCACTTTTGTGGAAAAGGCCACTGAGCTACCCTGATGGACTCAGAAGTGGCCCTTATTCAGGTGGTTCAAGTAGCATTAAGCTGCCATTTCTGAGAGAATTCTTTCCTTAAAGACATGATGAATTGAGTTGATTGTACCAGACATGTCAGGCAGGTCATATATTAAACATGTTCCTGCTCTTTTATCCCTTTTACACACACATGTACCCCCACACTCAGTGTTTGCATTTGGTACCTGCCTCCAAGATGGAACCTCCAGCGTGAGATGAAAGGAATCACTGAGTAGGTTACTTTCTCAAAAGCTGTTGTTTCTTGGTTCCTCTTTGTTTTCAGGTCTGATCTGTCCTTCTTGGCCTTTATGTTACTTGACTTCAGCTCATGATGGTACCAGTGGGCTTATCTTTTCAGAACAAGTAGAGATTGGTTTCCCAGATGATGGTCTGATTTTGGTCTTGCCTTGCTCACCAGATTCTGATTCCCTGACTTTCAGTAGCCTGGCTCCCACTTTTAGACTCTTGGCTGTTTACTGAGATGGTTCTGTGTTCCTGCATTTCAAGTCAGCTCTAACCATTATCACCAAGTGACATACACAAGAGTATCTAAGCTCTACAATGGTTCATTATGCAATGAATTCTTGGAATGGATTCAGTCCAGATGTCATCATTATCTTAACTGCAATTATTGGTACAGTGGAAGTCATAATACCATCTAAGGATGCTTTACATGGTCTTTGACTTGAGCTGAGATTGAAGAACCAGTCTTTTTCAAATCTAAAGGAATCTTTTGCTAAATCTTATGTATTCGTAGGTTAACCTGCCATCTTGACGATGGTTTAACATCTGGAGAATTTCCAGCAAACTCCATGTGCCTTTGGGATAATGTTTCTGAACTACTCCTGGCTCTTTCTTGCTGCCAGTTCCCTTTTTCTCTCTATTTACTTTTAGTTTCAGTGTTTTGGGGTTTTTGCTGTTGTTTTATGTTTTGGTTTCTTTGTAAGCATTATATTGCCTGTCTCTTTGTAAGCATTATATTGCCTGTCTCTCTGAAGATAAGTTTCCTCACCATTTGTATACCCTTCTGTTGAATAGTACCTGGAATAATGTTAAGCATATAGGAACACACCAAATATTTACTGAGGGGTAAATGAATGATTTATATACTGTGGGACCAGTCAAGTCTTTTTTTGAGGTTTCCTTTTTGTTGTCTGTGAAATGAGAGTAGTAGACTAGATTACATGATTTTGAAAGAGCATTCACATCTTGTGGTTGGGATTCAGAGTACAGATCCACAAAGGCCTGTCTGGAGAGCACTGGGGCAGGGCAGACAACGCAAAGTGAGTGTTCTGTGTTCCCTTATAGGGGTTCAGAGAAGGACTTTCTGAGGAAAGCTGAGAAATGGTATGCGCACACATAGGAAGGAGAAATCCAGCAGAGGGTTTAGCTGAAGTACAGTAAACAAAGAAGAGAGGGCTGCAAATTAGGTCAGGAGGTAGCCAGTGGTCACACAGTATTTGTGGAGGATAAGAGGGAAGGTGGCGAAGGGGAGCGAGAGGGAATGTGTTCGATATCGTGTGTGTGGTGCCTGTGTTGCACAATCTTGTGTTTTTGTGATGTGTAGCTATATGTGTTTGTGTATATGTAGTGTGTATATGTGTTTGATGTGGTATGTGTATGTGTGTGTGTCTGTGTTATGGTATCTGTGCTGTGGTGTGTCATGCATGTGTAGTGTATGTATCTGCTTGGTAGAGGGCAATGTCTGTGTGTGATATGGTGTGTGGCTATGTAGCATGCTGTGTTTGGTGTGTGTATGCATGTGATATGATGTGTGTATGGTGTGTAGAGTGCATGTGTATTTGTTTGGGATGGGAGCACATATGGGTTGGTGTGTGTAGTATGTTTGTGGTGGCATTTATGTATATTGAAATTACTCCAATTGGGCCAAAAAACACTGATCAAAATTCATCCTTCCAGAGTGTTTCAAAACCTCAACTTGAAAAGAAACATTCTCTTTCTGATTGTTTCCTTCCAAACAGCTTCTGGGACTGAAAGACCATATTGCATATATTACTGCATACTGTTAAGGAACTTTACTTATCAAATAAGTCATTTTCAGTAACACATTGATATTTACTGAGAAAGAACACTGTTTTTCTTCTCCTACATTATCATGATGGTTTAAATTTAATATCTTACAACATTATAAATATATACTGCAGCAAAGCACAGATTTTAAAACAACCCACATACACTTTAAGTAAGTACAGAGTTTTAAGATTTATTTGTTTATAAATTTGGCTAAAATGTGGCTTTGAAAATCTAAGGATTCTTGACCTGTATTGTCTAGTCCCTTGTGCCCCTGGCATCTTAGTCTTCCAAACAATGTGTCTCACAGTGTCAGCAACAGCAAAATATGTTGTCACTTTCAACTCTGTTTTATACATTGATATCTGTACCCAAAACCTCTCTTCTCATTTGATCAGTGAAATGAAATGATGCACTGTCTCCTCATGACCCACAAAAAACAAGCATGATTGCAACACTAAAGAAGCGCTACACAACTGAGATTTCAGTTATCTCAGAAGACAGTGGAAATTGCTTCACACATTTGACAGATGATATAACAGATTTTTCTCCTAGTCATGATTGTGACAGTTGTATGCGAAAAGAAAAATCTGCCCAAAATACCAAGCCAGGCAGTGAATCTCCTTTTCTGTGGTGTTGCCACTAACATGTCCCTAAGTATGCCAAGATAATGTTTACTTGTTGAATATCATGCCCCCAAACAAAACAAACCTTCTTAGCTAAAACTGTTCTATATCCTAATCTAAGGATACTATCTAAGACATTCTTGGCACTTTTAGATGACAGACTATACGTCTCCAGATGTACTAAAAAGGATGAAATTGCGTTATAAAATGGCTGCCCTCTTCATGCATAACCAGAGGCGATGGTTTGAGTCCTGATTTTGTTCTTTACCCATTTTGGAGTCTGGGGAAGCTGTTTCATTGCCTCAACACAAAGACAAAATAAGCTAGAGCACTTGACTAATGTGGAGATTAATTGAGCCAGTTTGTACAAAGCATCTGGCACAAGTAAAGGGCTTCATTTAGCTATTCATATTCCAGGTTGTATCAAACTTTTAAAGTATATGTAAGAAATAATCTAAAATACATGCAATTTTTATGTTCTCTACATAGCATCCTATTACTGTAGACAGAGCAGATATGGTCCTATTTGGCAAAAGAGGACAGATCAGAGAACATCTGTCCCTTCCCCCAGTTACCCATCATGACTTTGTCATGAACCAGGATGTGAATCTAAGCCTTTCAAATCCTAGTGATCTTTCCAGTGACCTGTGGCCCTGTGTAACATCTAGGAAGAGTAAAAGAGAACCTGCCAAGATTCTAAGTTTCTGCACAATGGGTAACTTGGGGATCCCAAAGACCACCTTCAGGGTCCATGATTCACTGGAAGGACTCACAGAACTCAAGAAAGCTCTTGTACATGTGGTGCAGGTTTATTATAGCAAAAGGATACAGATTAAAAATCAATAAAAGCAAAGAGAAGCAGGGAAGAGTCTGGGGCAAATCAGATACAACCTCCCTGCTTTCCTATCCCAGTGTCTAGAAGGTAGAGAGTAATTCCCCCAGCAACAATGTGTGATAACATGTGCAAAGCACTACTGCAGACCAGCGAGCTCATCTGAACCTTGGTGTTCATGGTGTTCTTGGGGGCAGTCACAAAGACATGGGGTACCTGAGCGACTTACCTTAACTATTTCCTCTCCAGGCCTCTAGAGGCCAAACTGATACAGCATGGCCAGGATCCCAGGGAAACAAAACTCGTGCTGACTATAAATTACACAGAATGCTGGCATGGTCCAGCTCGCAGTCAATCATACAAAGACACTCCAGTCAGGAAAGATAGTCCAAGGACTTAAAGACTATCTTCCAAGTTAAGGTCAGTCTTCTTTAGAATGTCCAAGGTTTGGGCACCCCGAGTCTACTGCGCTAACCCTTTACTGCCTAGCAGAGGCTTGGTATCTGGGTTTCCTGAAGACATCAGAGCATGGCAAGAGGCAACTCAGAGGCAGACCTAGCTCAAATATCAGGACCAATTTATAAATGTGGTCGTCTAAGCATTTTCAGCTCTTGCAGGGATTGCAAGAATCCACCACGTCAGCTTTTGATGGTAGCAATGATGGGAACTCCGTGTCTCTACGTTGGGCCCTTCAAGACTGGAGGGGTGTTGCGTGTCCCTCGCTGGCAGACCTCCCACGGGGTCAGGGAGAGAGAGGCTGCAACGTCACTCAACCATCTACTGCAAAATAAGTGCTTTCGGTGCTGACATCTTAAAGTTTCATCCTAAGAGTAAGAATATCAAAAGGGTAGCGCTTAGGCAACAGCAAACTCAGAATGGCTGAGCAGCTCATGGATTTATTATCGCACATAACAAGAAGTCCCACTTAGAACAGCCCACAGGTTGGTTAATTCAACACCTTGACAATTTCATCAACAACCCAATTTCTTTCTTCTGCTCTTCTGTCCCAAGCAAGATGGCTAGCTTTCCTCAACATTAAAAAGAGGTTCTAAGAGGCCCAAGCATCATACCTTCACACTTCATTATACAGACACAAAAATGAGACTTTTCTTTATGTCTCTTTTAAAGAGATGAGACCATTTTTCAGAAGCCTCCCTTCAGAAGCCTTCCTTTCAGAAGCTTCCCCTCAAGTCTCATTGTCTCAGACTGCTTTTTCCTAAGCCCATCACTGGCAAAAAAAATGACATTTTCTCTGTGGGGTTAGTATAAACTTCACATCAGGGACTGGGAAAAGGACCAGCATTCCCTAAAGCCTGTGGTTTCTTGGATGTTAGAACAAATTTATTGCCTGTTAAAAAGAGTAGTAGGATATTGTTACTGTAAGATGGCCAAAGATATTCTCTGCTTCCATGTCACAGGTATTTTAATAGCATATCTGAAGTGATTCTCCGCAGCTTCTGCAACCTCTGGGCTTCAAGGGGAGCCCATTAATCATTTGTGTTACCTGTTTCCTGGAGTTAATTCCTAGGAGAACAAAACAAAAGCCTAAGAGCTCTTTTTGATGTTCATATAAACTTTATTTTCCCACTTTTTGTCCAGATGTTCTCCACAAATACAGCTTTCATTTCACAAATGTATTCATCTTCAATCAGATGTACCTGTCCCATTGACAAAGGTGCTGACTAGATAAGTCTCTGTCACCAGAGGAGCCTCTGCTGTTTTCAGGGCGTGTCACCTTCAAGAGTCTTTCCCTTATTCCATAAGAATTTACAAAATAGGTCTTCCTGTCCTTTGTTTCTCTTTCCCTCTTCCAGTTTCATTTTCCATGATCCACATACCTTCAGGTTCAGTAACATTCCATTGGGAAATGAAATTGCTGAGACTCTTCACCAGTGAAACAGTGGAAAATTCCATTAATCTAACACCCCCTTCAGCTATTCCCAGTCTTTTCAATTTATAGAAATGGATCTATGCTTCCAACTGGTAAAAACAACTTTCCAACTAGTAAAAACAACTTTCCAACTATTATTTCTCAGTTCAGACATCATTCAATTGCTTTCATAATTTGGTATTTTGTATCTAGCTTCCAAACACTAGCATAGAACTGACAATCCATTTCACTTCTCTTAAGTACCTCTCCTCCAGAGTTCTTCTTCTTCATTATGTTTAAATACGAAAAGAGACTTTGACATCCTCACCTCTTATTAGGGCTAAATTCCTTTTTCTTCACACTTCTGCCTCCCTTTGTCAAGTTCCCTGAGAACTGGCACAAATAGGTGCTTCAATTTCTGTCATCTGTCATTATTTCCTTATTCAGCTTTCCCCTGTTACATGATTTGGGATAGCTATCTTTTTATAGGTTGGCTTACACAATAGTAGATGGTTTCTTTGCAGGTGCAAATACGCTTTATAGACTTTTTTAGACAGATGCATTAAAAGGTGATTCTGGAGCTGGTCAACATGAAAAGTCCTCAGGAGAGTAGGAGTAAGGAAAGATTCACAAGAATTCTGTGACGAGGACTTCAACTTCTCTTGCATTGGAGCTTATGGTTTTGGAAGCTTTTGACTTTTTTTTGATTATAAAAATAAGACATGCTCATTATAGAGAATTTAGGAGGAAGAAACATATTTCCCTTATATAAGAGAGGCAGCTATTAGAAGAGATGTGGAGGAGTATAATGAAGCAAACATTCTAATGAATAAGACTGAATCACATACTGTACTTGCTGTTACTCTAATGTACAATTAAGGCAGAAATACAGATCGTCATTCCTTATGCTGGCAATGTGTTATCAATTGACACTGATCATCAACAACTAAATATTAAAGACATATTCTTAAAGAAATATGAAGCAGTTAATTCAACAAACTTTCAATAGCAAATAAATACAGAAAAGTTCCTATTGTTTTAAGTACTTTTCTAGATGAGGGAAAATGGCAGTGAAGATCACAAAATCCTGAGGGAACTTCCATTCTTGTGCCTACGACAGACCAAGAAACCAACATATCAAATGCCTCACCCATGTTGATAAATGAGAGAGAGCATGGCAAGCAGAGCAGGACAGCAGGACCGAGGGACGAAGGTGGAGCATGGGGATTTGTAGAAGGGATAGCAAGAGGCCACTGTGACTGGCTTGGGGTGAGCCAGGGCTTGAGTGATAAGAAGATGAGATCGGAAAACGTAAGGAGGCCAGATCATGCAGTATTCAGAGCACGTAAGGACTTAGAATATGAAAAAACTTCTAATTTGATGAAAACGGTGACAGAGTGAGTCTTGGAGGGTTTTGTGTAGATATGACTTGACTTTATTTTTGAAAGAAATGTAGAGAGTAACAAATAGGTAAATACAAAGGAACAACATAGGTGTTATAAAGGGAATACAGAAGGAAGCATTAAGCTAAGTAATTAGGGAAAATTGTATTTTGACCATATATTGTGGAATAGTAGCTTAGTTCTTCAGAGAAACAAAACTAAGAGGAGAGAAAAGAGAAATAAAAATAGAGAACACCAAGTGGTATCTTCTACCTCTCATGGTGTGGTACAAGAAAATGACTCACACAATTACCAATCAAGGCCGAGTTCCAGGATCTGTAGTTAACTTATGGAGACCCAGAAGAATGGGTGGTGTAGGTCAAGTTTGAATCTGAAGGCCTTCAAACCAGGAGTGCCAATGGTTTAAGCGCTAGTCAAAGTCTGAATGCAGGATAAAACCACTATTCAGCTCAAAGACATTCAAGCAGAAAAAAAATTCTTTCTTACTCAGTCTTTTATTCTATTCAGACTATCAGTGGATTGTCCTTGGCTTCCAGATTGAGAACAATCTAATTTATTCAGTCTACTGATTCAAATGTTAATCTCATCCAAAACACTCTCACAAAACTAACCTAGAAATAGTGTTTATTTAGCAGTATCCCACTGTAGCTCAAGCAGCTAAGGAACATGTTTAAGACTGGAGCTGGAAAAAAGAAAAGAAAAACCCTTGTGTGATTGTAACAATGGGAGGAGAAAGCATTTTTTTTTCAGAGATTTAATGTTCATTCTTTAATGTAAAAAGTCTTTTGATTAAATGCTTGCTAGGTACTTTTTAAAATAATTTTATTGCGTTAATTTTATTGTAAATTGTTTTACAAATTAAAAGAAACTCTTAAGTATAGTTACCCATTTCTGTAGTTTCCCCACCAAAACACCAAGTGTCCTTCACTATTGTCCTGTGGACTCTGCCACCACTTACCAACCACCACACACCTACCTGCCACCTCCACCCCACAACTCATCCCATCCCTGTTGGTAACCTCAGTTCTTTTGCAGGTGTCCATGGGTTGGTTTTGTTTCATCTGTTTCTTTGTTTTGTCTGTTCACATTCCAGCTATGCGTAAGGCCATCTGGTATCTATCTATCTTTCTTCTTTTGATATATTTCACATAGGATAATCCCCTCTAGTTCCATCCATGTCAATTCAAATGACAGGACTTTATCTCTTCTAAGGGCTGTGTAGTATTCCAGTGTGTGTGTGTGTGTGTGTGTGTGTGTGTGTGTGATCTTCTTTATCTATTTATCTGACATTGGACACAAGAAATTCCCGGTTCTTAGCTACTGTGAATAAAGCTTCAATAAATAAGGGGGTACATAAATCTCTGAAAATTAGTGTTTTTGTGTCTTTTGGATAAACACTCAAAAGTAGGATGGCCAGATCATATGGGATTTCTATCTTGAGTTTTTTGAGAAATCTCCACACTGTTTTCCATAGTGGTTGCACCAATTTGCACTCTCACCAACGGTGTAAAAGTGTTCCCTTTTCTCCACATCCTTGCCAGCATTTGTTGTTTCCAGACTCTCAAACAACTGTCAGTCTCTCAGGTGTAAGATGATTCTCATTGTTTTGATTTGCATTTTCCTCATGTGTCTGTTGGTCATCTGTATATCCTTTTCAGAAAAATGTCTCTCCAAACTTCTCCCATTTTTGTTTATTGAATTGCCTGTTTTTCTGTTATTGAATTTTGTGAGCTTATTGTATATTCTTGTCAGAGACATGGAACCCAAATATTTTCTCCCAATTAGTAGGTTTTCCTTTTATTTTGGTGATATTTTCTTTCAGTGTGAAGAAGCTTTTTAGTTTGATGTAATCTCAGTTGTTTATTTTCTTTTTGTTTCGCTTGATGCTTGAGTTGAGTCCCCAAATTCCTCTCTATGGCTGATGTTATGGAATGTTTTTCCTATGTTGTCATCCAAGAATGTTATGGTTTCAAGTCTTATGTCCAAATCTCTAGTCCATTTTGAGTTAGTTTTTGTGAATGGTGTTGGAGAGTGGTCTAGTTTCACTGTGTCTGTCCAGTTTTCCCATCACCATTTATTGAAGAGACTTTCCTTGAGGAGAAAGTATTTTTAAAGAAAAACGAATGGATTTAAAAAAACCAGAAAGGATGTTTATCCAAACATCTAAACACTCTGTGGCCTAGTGAAGTTGATACATACTGCAAGGCTAAAAACAAAAAGAACTACACAGAAATATTTTCTTTGATTGATAAATTTGTTTTTCACTGAAGTATGGGTTAGTGACTCTGAAACTAATTTATGTACATTATAGGATTGTGCAAATAAGTAAATAGATTGTGGATAATGATAACCAGGTACCTTAATAAAGGAGAAAGTTGTTAAAATAAGGACAGTAGTGACTACAATGAAACTTGTGGTGTTGGATTGGAATCACAGATATCATGGTTTTAAGTGGATAGATGATAGAAAGATAGGTTATGGATGGATGCGATGGGTGGATAGATAGAAGATATATTTTAAACAACACACTTGTGAAGAACTGACACAATAATAAACTTTAAGCAAGTCTTAATTAGCAAAAGATTAAGCAGTGTTATAACTCTCTCTAGTAAAAAGAGTGTCTCTCAAACTCTCACATGCATGCCCAAGTCTGTCTCTCAAGATGGAAGGTCAGAGTGTGCTTCCTACATAGGCTGCTTCTCAAATGACTTTAATCCAAAACAATCACTATGATACTTTGCCGTACTTACCCGAGTCTTAACAATACTTAGTCAGTATGGGAAAAGTCCACAACTTTTCAGTGGCAAGATCGGGCAGACACCCCTCTATCCAAAGGATTAAAGTCAACATCACTAATTACGAGACAGAGTAATAGCATGTACCATCTAGAACTGAATAAGGCAAAAATCACTTCTGTAGTTTTCTTGCCAAAAAATGCATAGCTTGAGTAAAATAGTAATGAGAGAACATCAAATCAGCTCGGACTGAAGAACTCTTCAAAATACAAGGTCATGAGAAATAAAGAAAAACTGAAGAATGGTTCCAAACTGAGGGCAACTAAGCAAACATGAAAGTTATATGCAGTGTGGAATCTGGATTAATTTTTGAACCAGAAAAAAAAGACAATTGAATAAATTTGAATAATGTCTGTCTACAGATTTTAATAGTATTATACCATTGTTCTCTTCTGAAACAGCATTAGGCTGCCAGTTAGTAAAAGTTATTAATAAAATGATTACATAGGAGGCTGTAATCAACTGTATTCATTCTAGGAAAGGAGAAAATGTTTAGCATTTTGAAATGGAAGTTATAGCTGAATTACCTACTTTAAAATTATACAGAATGTTCTCATCAATATGAAACAAATTCAAAATGATTCGAGTTCCACATATCTCAAATCTGATAACTTTCTTAATCTCCCAATTCTAATCCTTTAAGTGTAAGCACAAGGAACTACTAGATAGAGCAAAAAGAAAGGACAAGCTATCTATACTGAAAGTGGAAGAAATTTTAATTGAACTTCAATCTCTTAGATTGCCTTTAGGCTAAGATTTTTCCAACCACCTTTATGCATCATGCATCCAGTTTTAGTCTTCCCTCTGAATTATGGAATATATGATATGTAAGTCTCTGAATAAAGAGGAAAAAGAACTATTCTTTGTTTCCTTCAACCAACTTTCTTTTCTATGAGTTGACCTTCCTTTCAAGTTCATTCCCGTGAAGAGACAAACATGTACTGCTCCAGCCTGTTGGAATTTCTGGGCAGTCAACAACCTGTGCCTCTTTACACTGAGAGTCTTTTAGTACATTTCAATTTGTGGTTCAATTTGTTTGTTTGATGAGGTAGGGGCTACTATAGTATATTCCTTTATGTCATGTACTGTGTGTTGTTAGGAGATAATTCTCCAGGATTTCTCACATTTCTGCACACCTTATAAACAAGGCACTGACAGCTCTTGATTCCAAACTCTGACCCCTGAGACTTGTGCCATCTACCAGCACCCACGCAACAGTGGCAGGCTGACTTGATAACTTGCAAATAGGCAAGATCTCATGTCAGTGGCAGGTTTTGACAGTTATTTAGCTCACTGACCACAAGAGCTCATATTAGACACTGGATTTGGGCATTGGTGGCTGATCCCATAACTGCACTATGTGATTTGCCTATGAGCACTACAAGAAGACTCATCTGGAGCAGGGTTAGCACCTATAGAGAGTTTTTCAAAACCACTTTCCTGAAGTCTATTCTCTCCTTTAGCATGAACAGGACCAATCTATGTTTCATACACCATGTTGAGTTACTCAGAAAAATCTGGGTTATCTTGTATCATATTTCTGATTTACTCTGATAATATTTTAGCACCCTTAGAGATTGGTGTTTCAGACAGATAACCTCCAAGGCTGCTCCATAATCTGATTCTGATATCTCTAAGAGCAAATATGAATATGACTGTGTGTGCTGTGCGTGCGTGCGTGCGTGCGTGCGTGCGTGCGTGCGTGCGTGTGTGCGTGCCTCTTTCTACTTCCTTCCTCAACAATAACTCTTGCTCCTGGAATCAGCATGTTTCTACAAGCCTGGAAATTTACATTCATGACATTCTTGCCTGGTTCAATTTTTAGAACATGTTTGCAAATTTCCAACTAGGTCTTTTTTGTTTGTTTAATTTTCGCAGAGCGCGCTCTGGGGAGAAGGACAGTTGCGGGGATATGGAAAGGTAGGGCCAGATTGGGTGGATCACACAGGAGACGGAGGTGATGGATGATTCTTGTGTGTCTCCTCTTAGGAGCAGATGTGTTGCCAGGTTGCAACAACTCGGAAAGATGACACGGGTACTAGCCATGAGCCTTATCTTTTCTGGCAGAGATTTATTGAATAGAAGTACAGTTTGGCACCTTCTTTCATTTGTTGGCTTGTAACCAAAGTAAAATACTTTATATGCCAAAAAGGGCTACCTATTTCATTTAAGGTTTTCTTCACTGTAAGCTGTCCCATTATTTTATGATCTAAGAAAGAAACTAATTTTTTTCCAATTAAACTCTGATACATCATGTATGGGAAGTCACATCCCAATTTCAGAAACATTAAATGTGAAAATAATGTACCTAAGAATGAATGAAATATGACCCAGAAATCTGGGGCTGCAAACTTTTTTGTCTTAGGCCCTTTCATGGTGGTTTTTTTTTTTTTTTTTTTTTTTTTTTTTTTTTTTTTTTTTTTTTTTTTTTTTTTTTTTTTTAATCTGAGTTATCATTTGAGTTTGTGAACCCAAATAAATAATAATAGCTACCAATGGTTGAGCACATAATATATGCCTGCTGAATTCGCATCCATGATCTGCAGTTATTTCAGCTCTACTGCAAAGAAGGGGCATCAAGCCCACTTTACAAAGGGGAAAACTGAGTTCTGGGGGTTAGGCAAGGTATGAAGGGGAAGCTAAGGTTTGAACCAGCTGAGTCTCCTCTCCAAACTGAGACGCATCAGTTACTCTCAGGAATTGCCTCTTTGAAGAAACTGAGTTGAGAGTGGCTTTGAAAATGGTTCCAAATCTAAATATTTGTGTATTGTTTTCGGAACAAGTTCCTGCCCATTACACAATTGTCACACGGCAATAATTGTGAGACTAAGCTCCTCTCAGCTAGAGTGGAAAGTGGAAGGAGGGGTGAGGGGTGGCTGCTTACCTCCACAGAAAACATTATAGACATAATGGGGCTAATGCTTTGTGCAGCTACAAAATGCAGCCTCACCGTTTACCTTCTGTTGTGTCTTTATTCTGAGGAAGGAGAAAGCCCTTGAAGAACTCTCTGCCTTGATAAGGCTTTTGGCCTTTTCAAACTCCTGAAATGTTAAGGGCTTCAAATTCTTAAAGCATAGGGTATTTCTAGTACATTTTTTTAAATATACCTTTCTTTCTTTTTTTTTTTTTTTTTTTTTGCTCCTGATGTGAAGAAGTCTTTACCATAGCCAAGAACAGAATAATAACTGAGGACAAAGATATAAAGCATTAAAGTAATGTTTTTATCACTGTTTATTATTGTATCCAAAGAAGAGACCTTGACAAGTGTTGGCTGCTGCTGGGTTACCATGGCAGTCATCAGTCAAACAGGGATGGGAATTTTCAAACCTGCTTAACCCTTTTCTAACCCACTAGTGCAAAACTAAAATATTTTTATTTTGCAATGTATTATTGGATAAAGTAAATCTGTGCATTTGTAATGAGATGCCAATCTTGCTCTGTGGTCCCTGGGTCATCACACCTCCTCGCAACCTTGCTCTGGTCTGGAGGAATCCTGGGCACTGCCCGAGTATGCTCAGCAAGCATAGGCATACATGGCTCTTTCTGCCTGGAATACACTTTCACACCTATCCCAGTCCCAACTCCTGTTCATGGACTGTTCCATGAAGATAGCACCTCCTCCAGGGAGCCCTCCCATCCTTTTCTCTCTTCACTATGAGCTAAACACACATCCTAAATGCACCAGTGACACTGTATCTCCACCCTAGCACATACCGGTGAAGAACATCGATAGGTGCTCTGCTTGGGCTTGAAGCTCTCCTGTGTTACTTACTAGCTTGATCTTGAGCAAGCCACTGACTTCTCTAACATTCTGCTTCTCTCTACATGTAAGAAAAATAAAGAGGGATATTAATAATAGTAATATTGACCACAGAATTACTATGTGAATTAAACGAGATAATCTAAATAAAATATCAGCATAAAACATATCAGTAAAATCTGTCTCCTCATCGAGTCCCAGTTCCATGAGGGATGATATCAGGGACTATGTCTTTATTTCTGAATATTCAGGACCTAACAAAAGTTGGGCACATGGCCGGCATTTCCTCAGAGCCTATCACAGTGTGTTCAGAAATGGACTTCTCCACAGAAATGAATTTTACGTGGAACTAAAGCTTACCTCGGAACACACACACATACGCACACGCACACACGCACACATTCCTTCTGGCTTCTGATTGAATGAATTAATATCTGTTGGTGGATATTCGGGAAACACAATATTATGAAGAATAAAATAAAAGGCACCATTATCCTACCATCCACCTCAGTGGGTATCTTTTCACATACACCTGCCTCCTTTTTATGAACATGTATACATTTATGCTAAATTATTCTAATTTCATTTACAAAATATTTGTTGAACAATATTTCTCTCTTGATGGACCATTTTTCATTAGTGCTGCAAAGAGCATTCTTGTGTCTTAGCAAGCATCTTGCATTGTTCTTAGAATTTTTTCTTTAACTGTTCATACCATCCAACAGTTTAATAAGCATACCCATTTTACCGTGACCTTATCTGCACTGGGATTTTCTTTAAGAAAACATCTTCGGGGCGTGGGAGTAGGATATGGGGAAAAGTTGGTGGTGAAGGACACTGGAACCCTGGTGGTGAGTATGGTGTAAGATATAGATCGAGATGGAATTTCAATACCCTAAAATGAATTAAAATGAATACAGTATGGGGCAGGGGGTGGGGGCAGAAAGAAAGAGAGAGAGAGAAAACATCTTTGTCAACTTCATAGGTGAAAAATTGTATCTCAATTTGTCCTTTCTCTCTCTGTAAACAGATCAGGAGTTCCTTGTTTAAACACAAACGTTTCATTGAGGTCATTTCTGAACATCAAGCTCTGCAGCCCTTGGAATCTCAATAGTGAAGTTCTTTATTCCTACATTCATGGTCCCAGATGACTAGGCTTTCTTACGTGTCCATCCTTCAATTTTAGTTTCTTCCTGTCAACTGCCATATATGACTTCTTGCTACTTCATCCAGGAAATAGCAACTCTTCTGTCTCTGTTTTTGATTCATTATGTTTAACAAGCATTTATTGTATGTCTACAGTATATGAAGTTTCTGGAAAGATTTTGAAGAAAAGAGGAATACAAATATTCAGTAGACGTAGTGACTTAGTCAGTACCTACCGTGAAAGAGAGAGAGCTATAAACAATTACCCAAAGGAGTCAGCTGGGAAGAAAGGAAGAAGTCTTAAAATAGAATAAGGATAAAAATAAACAGGGTTCCAAAGTGGGATCTAGTACTTCATAAAGCATGGCTGCTTTAAAATTCTTCCCCAGGATACTAGCATTGTATAAAATCTTTTTAATCTGTTGGCATAGAAACCAGATAAATACAATTATTTTAATTCTGTGCTAAATGAGATTAAATAAGCTTTGATTGGGGCCTGGGGCAATTCTCCTGAGATAAGGGCTCCTACCTTGAGGGCTCTCATTCCCAAAGCTTCTTCCACTGGCTCTTCTGGGATATTGTTGCCTCTTTCTTTGGTCTCAGTTCTGTTTCTTAGAGGAGAGTTGTGATGCTGGGAGTATCTAGTTAAATTAGATATTTCTGTGTAACAGAAACAAAGGATGTCATGAATAACATGGCTTCCCTGCAACTGAACAATCTGAGTTTCTTTCTTTTAGTCATCTCTTTCAAAAAAAATGTTTATACAAGGGTGATCCAATAGTTGAAATGTACATATACTTAGATATTTTGTTTACATGTGACCAAAATACACATTTTTAAAACCCTACTTAGGTGTGCCCTGGTGGAGCAGTGGTTAAGTCAGTTGTCTCCAAAGGAATTGCAGGCCACATACCCTTAGGTTCGAGTCCCAGGTCTGAGGGGAAACAACCTTGGACCAGTGTGTACAAATAAGTACAAATAAAATAAAATGCTTCTTCCTCCTATGTCTTCCTGCCTGTCTACCTCCTTGCCTTCATTCCTGCCTGCACCTTTCAAATAAATAAGGCAATCAATCACACATATCTTCTGAAAGCCTGCTATGCCAGGCATTAAATATACACCTATGGCTTAGCAAATGCCTACTTTAAATTGTTTTACTCAACTTTCACCCTGGTCTATTAGCATCATCTAAGTTCAAATGTGTCCTGTAATAGGAGAACTTTTTTTTCCTGTTGCACCTTTGGCATATCTGATTTAGTGAAATATTTATTTAATTTCCCTATAGCATATTATCCCAGACAGTGCTTCATGTGATTGCAAAGATAAAACCATTTTACAACCAATCATGAATGAATGATGGGCAATTATTCTAGGATTGCTTTTCATTTTTGTCAGCTTTATGATGGTTTTCACATTTTCACAGGTCTACTTCCAAAGAGTATATGTACATTGGGAAAACATCATGAAAACTAATTTGGTACATGTTCCTTTAATGACTCTAGAGAGAATATAGATCATTTATTGCCTATTGTTACCATAAGTTTTCTGCAATGAAAGTGTTCATGAGTCTAAATTTCCATGCTACATTTACTTATTCAAGTGCCTACTTATATATTTCTTTTAATTTAATATTTATTGAGGAAAATTTGCTTTGCAAAATAATATAAACCCATATGTGCAGGTTCCCCATTTCTCAGATACATGACACCCCACCATCCCCAGCACCAAATACCTGGCGTTCTTAACCATCATCCAGTAGACCCTGCCACCACTTGCCCTCACTCCTCGCCCCATTCCCTGCTGGTTACTCATAGGTTTTTAGGATTCACTTCTAGATTTGCTATTAACACTTAAAGTGGGTAGCAAAACTCTGACTACTTGAGTTCTGCATCACAACAGCTTGCTGCTTTACTTAAAACAGTTGCTCCAGACTAGACTTTGGAGATTGTTGTGTTCATATTATGCTGTTGCTCAGTAATGTCTTCACCTACTGGGGCATGATACTCTTTTGATCCTCTATTCAACTAAAATGCTTAAAAGAAAGTATTTGCTTGACTTTATAGTATTCAATGAAATGATCAGTTTAATAACAAAGAGGAATCAGATGGTAATAGCTGGGCTTGTTAAAGTCAAAATGTTGTTGCATGATTTCTTTTTTTTTTATTTAAAGAGAGGAGACGAAAGTGCTTTATTTATTTGTATTTAGTTGTTCACGTTGGTTGTTCCCCCCAAACCCTAGGTCTTGAACCCAGGACGGGGCTTGGGATGTATGTGAGATTGCTCCCAGGTGTATGAAACCTCTAGACCACCAGGGTGCACCTGTATGATTTCTTTAGATTACATCTGAGAACACTTCTTTATTCTGGACATCAACTATTTCATCCACCCTCACACACACACACACACACACACACACACACACACACACACACACGCGCGCACACACACACACGCTAAGATTCTGAACAAACACTTCTAACAGCTCAAGGCTACATCCTTGGAATGACCCTTAAGTTCCTGCCTGGGAAATCTCAAGGCTGACAAAATAATTTTGTTTGTTCCAATCAACACCTGAGATAGGACCTCTCTTTTCCAGTCCCTACGGGAGAGTAGGAGCCTCACTTCCATAAGCATCAGCAAACAAACCCAGATGACCTAATCACTTTGCCAACCACCAGTACCCGCTGCCTCACACACATAAACACACACACAAGCCTTTGGTAATTTTTCACTCCCTTTACTTTACTCAAGCCACTCTTCAATCTCTACAACACTACACGGATCAGAATTGAGTTTAGTTCAGTACTGAAGTCCTTTTCCTCTATTGAAGGAAGTCAGACTTTACCAACTTTATCTAGTGTCTGACTCTGTTTTTCTTTAACCTATCTCATCAAAATCTTGAACTAAACCAAATAAAATATGAGTGCGTAGAAACTTAGCTCATCACAGAAACATGTCAATAGCAATAGTCTCTGAATTCCGTATAGTAGAATGTCAACTGGCCACGGTTCTGACCGCACCTGATTTACAACCCATTCCAGCAAGAGAATTTGATGTAATGTTCTATTCATCCAATCATTCTTATCATAAAATGAAAGAATCCAAGCGGGAAGTCTTTTTCCAAACAAGTAACAAATCAAGATAAGCTGTAGGGAAAAAAAAATAGAAACATCTCTCTTATCAAAAGAGTTATTTTTTTCTGTTGGTGATGATTTTTCTTTTGGGCATTCCTGAGGAATTTCCTCACCAACCAACTGGGAAAGTCAAGAAAGAACTGAAGTGGATATTGTGGTTAACTCACTAACAGCCCCTACTCAGATGTTAGTCCACGCCAACCAAACCCCTAACCTGTGACTTGGCTGACGAGACGTAAGGTCTGGTTTGCTGGAGTTGTGTAAATCTCTTGTCTTTGCATCCCACAAATGCACAAGGGCACACGTATGCCCAGCTGTGCTGGTAGCCATATTCCGACAAGCCTTCTAGCTCAAGGGTGTCCCCGAGGGGTGAAACTGCTAGAGTGGGATCTGAGCTGGGGAGATGGTTCCCCTGGGATTGTTTGACCAGCTGCCTTTATGATAAAGGAAGATGGCTAGGGACAGGGCAAGGAGAGGTCATTTTGAAAACAAGTTTGTGAAGGCAGTCAGATGTTTAAGTGTGTCAGCGTTGGGGGTCAGACAGCTTTGGGTGGGATAGAGGGAAAGTGACCGTTAAAGAGGAAAAAAGATGGAGTAACAGAAGAGGATTCTAAAGATTCTAAAGGTTTTCTTTTCTACATCCTAGAAAAGTAAAGATCAGCTTAAACTCAACTCTGAATCCATCCGGTCCTGGTGGTTTTTTCAAATAAACATCTTAAGGCTCTTTCAGTCTCTTGTATAGTATTTGGTCTATTCAAACTTTGTTTTTCTTCTTGAGTCAATTTCGTTAGCTTATATTTTGCAAGAAAATTATTTTTCTCTCAAAGTAGTTTTTAAATATTGCTATTGAATCTAATACTCTAATATGTTCTAATCATTTAATGTCTGATCTGTGATCATCTCTTTCACACTCTTTTGTGTTTTTCTTAGTCAGACTCCAGTTTATTTACCTTTAGGCTTATATAAATTTTCTCCTATTTAACTCTTTACTTTCTCATTCATTATTTTCATTTTTCCACCTTCGTTATTTTTTTATAATTTTTAAAAGATAAGTAAAGCTGTCCTTTACTCTTCAGTCTTTAATCTTTAATGGCAAAGGCATTAAAAGTTATAAATATTCTTCTCAGAGATTTGCACAGTCTCGTTGGTTTGACATGAACTCTACTCCTGTCACTAGTTTTAAAAGAACTTTAATTTTTGTCTTTAGTTTAGTTTTGACCCATATTTATTAAAGTGGGATGTTTTAATTCTCAGGTATTTAGGATTTTTTTCTCATCTTTTACTTATGTCAGAATTGTATCAGAGAATGTAGCCTGTAAAAATATCATTTTTAAAAAATTGTTAGTTTTTTGCAAGTAAGAGCATGACCAAATATCATAAATGCTCTTTGAACATACAAAAATGTTTTCTGTTCTATATGTTCTGCCAAGAAACATATGACCTAATAATTTTACTATTTAATTTCTATTGGTCATTACCACAGATATGTTTGTTTTATCCACTAGATATTGATGATTCTGAAAGAAGTATGTTAAGACATCAATTTTTAATTTGCTGTTTTAATACCTTGCTTTATATATTTAGCAACTATATTACCTAACATATAGAGGGTCAATGACTTGTTTATCTTTTATGTCAACTGTAATTTCTGTCATAATATAATCCTCATCTTCAATGGTGCTTTTAAACTTAGAAATTCAGGTTCATTTGGTATTAATATTGTTTTTTCTTTATTTTTTTTATCCAGTCTTTTATTTTTAAGTCTTATTTTTAAAATCACTTTGTTTGAAATACAAATAGTATATTGCTGGGGTTTATTTCAACCTTTCAAATCTATTTTTCGAGAGAAAAATTGAACTTATTAAATATAAAAACTATTTCATTCATCTGATCTTACTCTATATGCGTTTAGCTAACTATATGTCTCATAAGATACACTGCTTACCGTTTTTGTTTTTCTTCACCTTCTATGTCTGACCTGATTTTCCAAATATGGAATAAGATGATAATATTTTCTCTGAATCTTTGCATAGTCGCCCCACCCCACCCCCTGCAACACTTTTTCTCCTGACAAATGAATAATAATGTCTGTCTGTCTTAGTACAGAACTTCTGGGTTGTGGTTCTTTGCTCTGGTATTATTCGTTCAATAGTTACAGATGACAGAGCCCACATATCAGCCCAGTGCTGCTGCTTTTGTTTTCTGTTTTGTATTCGTTCTTTCTGCCCCTAAATTTATAGGGCTTTTTTTTTTTTAGTCTTCGTGTTCATACATCTTAACAGGATATATTTAAGTGTGTACATCTTGGTAATATGGTCCCATCTAGTACTCAGAGGAATCTAGTATATTCATTTTTGCCTCATCTCAGTTTGTCCCTTTTTTTCTAGTATTAGCATGTAGGTCTCATGAATCTGCCCTGTAAGTCCTTTATCTTTTTGCCCATGATTTCCACCTTTTGAATTTTATTTGTATTATGAGATACTCTACCTAGTGAATCTACTTTGAGCTCAAGCATCTTCTTTAAATTGCTGTTAAAAAGATGAGTTGCCTTTTTTGTTGTTTAGTTGTATTTTGGTTTTGTGAGTATTCTTTTTTTAAGTATTATAAATGATACTCTTAAGTCACTTATTTATTTTCTATTCAATTACTTGCCTCTCCCTCCAGCAATTCTATCTTGATCTATCTCTATCAAGATAATTCTATCTTGATATCTTAATTCTATCTTAATTCTATTTTATCTTGATAATTCTATCTTGAGTATTCTTTTAAGTACTCTAAGTACTCTTAAGTCACTTTTTTTTTCCTATTTAATTGCTGCCTCTCCCTCCAGCAATTCTATCTTGATAAGAGTCTCTTCTTTTTTATCCTTTTTTTTTTTTTTAAGGAAAGATGCAGGCAGGAATAAAGGCCGCAAGCAGAGGCAGACAGGCAGAAAAAGAGGAAGAATCGCATTTATTTGCTACCCTCAGGACTCAGACTCAAAGTAGGATCCCTGGGATGTATGTGGATTGCGCCTACCAAGGTGGCTGACCAAACCACTACTCCACCAGAACAGGCGGGTAAGGGCCTTCTCTGTGAGGGTTATGTTATTACATTCTCCCTCCAATTGCTTGATAGCCTTAGGCCATTTGTTTTCTAGATGAGGAATGTAGATCACCTGGAGATCTGTATTTGGTTTCCTTTTCATTTTATTTATTTTATATTTCTGAAGATCTTTTTTGAAGTAGATGTAAGCTAAGAAGATACGGTATGGCCTGAATGTCTGAATTTCTAACAAGATCACAGTGCTGCCAAAGCTTTGACACAAATGTTTGTTAAAGCAGACATTTCACCTACTCCGAGTTTCTGATGCAGTGGCTATAGGATAACACTTGTAGATTTGCATTTCTAACTAGTTACCAGGTGATGCTGATGCTGCTGGTTCATGGCCCACACTTTGCGAACCACTGGTTTAGGTGGAACTCGGGTCCAGCTGCTGGGGCGCCGTCCGTACACACGGTCTAGTCAGCACTGTTGGTTCTGCCAGGTAGGTGCGTGAGTGTTGTACAATTCCACCAAGTTACAGACTCCTGCCAGAGCAGCCAAAAGACTCCTTCCTGGTAGTTTTCATGGTCACAGACGTTGGCATTTTGCAGCCTGTTAGCCTCAGAAATGCAGCACCCTTACCCATTTGTTCCCAGGAGCACCTTCGGGTGTGCTTTTTCCTCAGAAGTCCACAAATCTCTTCTAGGTTAATGTCTACGAGCCCCAGAGTTCTTTAATGATCATCTCCAGGCTGTGACTGAGACTGAAGGACAGAAGTCCTGTACCAACCACCAGATCTGTGTCCAACTTAACTCAGAACAAAGTCATGCTCCCATCTTCGAGGCTCAGCCTGTCTACCAGCTGCAGAAACCAGTCAGTTCAGATGAGAAGGTCATTGGATGCCCTGGTGGAGAAGGGACAAGGAACACTACCTTCCAAACACAGGTGTTAAGAAGGGGGAAAAACTGGAGCTGGAGGAGTCAGAAAGTTCCTATGAAAGAACAGGATGAGCTCTGAAGAACTGAAAGACTTGAGCAGAAGAAAAGTATTCCAGGCCAGTAGGCCCAGCTTATCTGAGTCATAAGAGCTATATGATGGCTAACCTGGACAGGATTTTGGACTAATATAAAATTGGATCCTGATCAAGGAAAGAATGTGAGTGCTAGACTGATCATTTTTAAATTTGATCCCATATGTGGTACAGAATAGAATAACCTAGTGAAAGAACATGAAATAGGTGCTCAGAAAGACCTGGGTAAATATCTCAGTATGATACATTTCCTGACTTTCTGAATTTGAACAAATTGCTTATATTCTCTGGCCCTTGTCCTCTAAAATCGAGTTAGCAATGCCTTCTCTCATGCTTCTTGCTAGAAGATCATTCTGGTGGAAGTTAAAGATTGGCACATGATGAACTTCTGTCCTTTCCTGGTTTGAGGAAGGGAGAAATTCTCTCCTGAGACCCTAGAGGAAACTGAAGTGTATGTGGGCAAGGGTTCAAGGAGTTGGTACCAGGGAAATATTTTGAAACAAAAGATTGAGAAGCTACCAAGTTGTGCTTGGGTGTTAGTAGGGGCGTTGTTTTGTTTTGTAGATAGGTTGTTGAAAGAGCCAGTAGGGAAGATACACAATAAGGAGAAGAAAAGAACTGAAAAGATGAAGTTAGGTAATAGTAAAATTATCCTTGGCATTTTGACTCAGGGTCAGCAGGTGGCACAGAATAACCCAGTAAGCATTACATTGAATGATTTAAACTATGGCAAGTCAGAGCTTAGGAAAATGATCATAAATATCTTACAAAGAATTCTCAGGTTTTTCATATGTTTGAAACATGAAGGAACCCATCTGTGGGAAATGCAGCAGATACATTGAAGAGTATTCTTATAAAGCAAATAAATATATATGTTAAAATATTTGGCATGATGTCCAACAAACAAGACAAACTCAGTAAATGTTAGGGAAATCCAAATAAATCTTTTAATCCAAATTTGACCCAAAAATACCATCAGGCAGTACTTTGCTTTAGAGCAGGTTTTGATGTTAAAAATAGAACCTCAGTGATAACTATTGCTAATTCAAAGCTCCCAAGCCTCAGGATTACTTGACATTCATTCCATTTTTTCCATTATGTCATTTAATGGGCTACAAGAACATTTCTGTTGCTCCTTTAACAAATCTGATTCCCTGAAGGCATGGTGGATTTTAAGGCAGTGGGAACTGAGATGGCATCTTTGGTCATAGAACAAAGAAGTGATCCCTCCACAAAAGAAGAATTTCCACAGCCTTTTCCTCACTGAAGTCTCAGTGGCCGGAAGATCTATTACATACAGATAAAATTTTTTTGTGCACATGCTCCCATTTGTTGAGTTCTTATTATATGCCAGGTATTTTACAGGCCTTTTCTTATTTCATCCTCGTAACAACACTATGCGAAGGGCACTATTATCATTTTAGTTTTACCTATGAGAAAAGCCAGTATGAAAACGAGTGCAGTGGCAGGAGTTAGCAGAATTAGGAAGCAAACTGACCTGAAATTAAGTCTTGGCCCATTACTCTTGCATTTCCTACCTGTATGGGTCTCACCTTACTGATTCTAACCTTTAGTGGAATAATTCTTAAAAGACTAGAATTAGAAATTGAGGTCACATTGTCTAACAAAAATTTATTAATATCTGCTAACAGCAAGTGGTGGGCATCAAATTCCCAGCATGCAGTTTTGGGAACAATTAACTCAAATTCGTTTTATTTGCTAGATTGTTTGGCATCATGCAGACCTCATTTGAATCTGTGTTACCCCATGAACTCAAACTAGAACCAAATTTTCAGGAACTAGTAATTCCGAGCAGCTCAGTAACTCTCTGTTTTTAAAAGTTCCCTCTCTGCTGTGACTGGTGGAGTAGTGGTTTGGTCAGCTGCCTCCAGCTAAAGCACAGTCCACATACATCCCAAACACCTGGGTTCACGTGCAGGGCCAGGGAGAACAACCAAGATGAACAGTTCAATAAAATAAAGTGTTTCTTCCTCCTCTCTCTTCCTGCCTGCCAGCCTACATGCCATCATTCTTGCCCATGCCTTTCCTTAAAAAAGAATTTATTTTAAAGTTCCCTCTCCACCAACATCCCTCTCCATAGTGCAGGTATGCTGTGTTTTACCTGCCCCCATCTGAAGATACATGAAAGGGAAACTGAGGAAATTTACACATTTATGCTATGTATTTGCCCTCAGATTTGCCATTTCCTGCACTCGGTTGGTCTTTTTATTTTTCTTTGTTTTTTCCTGAAGATCCAGGTTTCTATCTGGTAGCATTTCTTAGGGCAAGTCTTCTGCTAATAAATTCTCTTGGTTTCCACTTATCTGAAAACATTTCACCTTAATTTTTTAAATACTTTAATTGAGAAATACCTTCAGTAAAATGCACAAATCTTAATGGAGAGCTTGATCATTTTTTACCTAGGTATACACCCATGTGGTACATCCTTATAAATATATAAGCATTTCTGCAACCCTAGAGTGTTCTTCAGCAAATTTTTATAGTTACTTTCCTTCCCTCCTCCCCAGTCTTTGACAATCACTCATCTGTCCTCTAGCACTATAGTTTTGCCTTGTCCAAGATGGCATATAAATAGATTCATGTGATGCATACTCTTTTGAGTTTGTCTTCTTCCATGCAGCACAATGTATTTGAGATCACCATGTCATTGCCTACATCAGTAGTCAATTCCTTTTCATTGCTGAGTGATACTCCATTGTACAGCTGTACCAAAGTTTATCCATTTACTACTACAGACAACTATTCCAGTTTGGGGGCAGAACTGTTAGAAAATTATGGTGACGATTTTGCATGAATATGATTTTTACTTACCTAAGGTAAATACCTAGAAGAGGAATTTGTTAAATTATAAGGTAAGCACAGTCATTTGTTGCTTACCAACACTTTAGTAAACAATTTACCACGTATGTAACAGTTCTAATAGACTAAGCCATGAAGCTTAGGTAACCTATACCATCTAGTTTTGTGTAGTTACAATCTGTAACGTTTTCACAAGGATGAAATCACCTACTGATATATTTCTCAGAACGTATCCCCATTATCATTAAGGAATGCACGACTATATATGTTTGATATTATAAGAAATAGCCACTGTTTTTCAAAGTGTATGCCATGTTACATTTCTACAGTCTGTTTCATTTTATTTTAGCCATTTTAATAGATGATGTCTCTTCGTGGTTTTAATTTGCATTTCTCCAATCGCTAATAATGTTGAGAATCTTTCATGTGATTATTTTCCATCTGTGTATGTCTTTGAATTTTTTGTCCAGGTATTTACTAGGTTTTTCCTCATTGCTGGGTTTTTAATCTATATATATTCTAGCTGCAAGTCCTTCAGTACACATACATATTTTTATGTAAATATTTTGCCTCATCTGTAGTCTTTTTTAAATGTTCTTGACAATGTACTTCAAAGAGAAACAGCTTTTCATTTGTTCTTGTGTCATAGCTAAGCAACCTCTAACTAACCCAAGGTCACATAGATTTTTTTCATTTACCCTAGAACTTTTACAGTTCTACATCACATAATTAGGGCTATGATTCCTTTTTTTAGTTTATTTTTATATATGGCCCAAGATATAGTCAAGGTTTTTTCACTCCCTGACTGCATTTTTTCCTTTGACTCTCCATTAACAGTTTATTTCTTCTTTATTATATCTTTCAAGAATTTTATTTCATACCTGTATTGATCAAGAACTGAGTTTTGAACTTTAATAATAAAGTACTTGAATTATTTAAGGAGGGAGGGAAAAGCATAAAAAGCAAGATTCAGAGGAAATCAATTGAAACATCTGCAGGCTGCTGCTGCTGTGACTCCTGACTGAGGGAGAACCAACCTTACATACTTCCCCACTTTAAAATAAGGGCTGAGCCTGAGGTCCTGCTCAGGAAGGGTAGCTAGTTTCTGGCCCCAGGGCCAGGGGCTGTGGACAGCTTAGTAAGGCTAGACAAGGCTTTCTTCTGGCAGAAGATGCCAGGAGAGAAGAAAAGATGGCATTGAATGGGAGCTAGAAGCTAGGAATCTCTCCTCCTTTTCTGTTATGTTCAGGTTTGAATCATTGTTTTTAGTGCAAACTACCTAGAGCCCAGTTGTGAATGTATGTGAACAAAAATGAAATCATATGTGTGAAACTGTTACAAAAGCGGAAACATCACTATCTGAATGTAAGCAGCTCAACAAATGTGAAAGTTAAGAAAAACAAATAATATCACACAATAAATCTGCAGGCAGCTTTATCAGAAGAAACTGCTGGGGCTCAACTTATACTGCAAGGACTGATTAACAGGTATAGTCAGAGAAGAGCCATGGAGGCTCCAACCAGCACAAGCTGCAGCCCGCAGGATGCAGTCTCCCCGGTAGGGATCTTCTTCCCACTGCCAGAGACCCTCAGTAAGAGCGCTGAAGCAGGGTCATTGCACAGAATTTCTGAGTCTTGGCTGGGTACCCTCAGTAGCCAAGGAACTTTGTTCAGACCTCTGGAGGATTCCTTTAGGAATGTTGGACTCAGGCTCCTGACAAGCAGGAAGGAGCCAAGCAGCACTGGTGGTGTGACTCCTGATTGAGGGAGAACCAACTTTACATACTTCCACAGCTTTAAAATAAGGGCTTAACATCTCTGCATTCCAAGCTTCGAGCTCTGCCCACTGCCCACAGCAATACTGGACCGGCAACAGAGTCAACAGGCAGTTTCTGGACTGACTGTGGACAGAGGAGATAATGTCCATGTATGGAACATTTTTGGACTTAGTAGGCTGAGTCATTTGAAACTCCTCTACCTCTCTGTGTGCCCTATATTTGTGTGTGCTCCATCTAGACCCCGTCACCCCTGGCCCATTCACGTTAATGACCTGTGTGCTTACCCTCTGCAGTAATTTCTTTAATAAAAGTTAATTGGAACACAGACTGACTCCTAGTCATCTGTGCATCCATATATCCTGACAAAGGACTTCAGCCCTTGCTTGAACACATTCTCATACGTGAGAAGGTAATCTCTTGTTCTTGCTAAGACTTCGATTATGAAATGTGAAGAGGTCAATATAAACTCAGCAGCCTATTAAAAATAGTGGGCAGTAAGGTTTCCTCATTATCCTCCTTCTATCTGGAAGGTTTTAAAAAGGAACAATCAATCACCCATAAAAAGGAGCAATTAATTAATCACCCAAATAATTATTCTAGCTTCAGCTACTGAAAATTTTTGTCATACTTGGTGGCTAGTACAAGGTGTAGAAAGTCAGAAATGTGGCACATCTGAATTCTTGTTGGTATCATGAAGCAGTCAGTGAACCACCCCATCATGATTAAATTCATCCATCTAAGTGGAGGCCCCTTTGGTTGTGTTACCTTTACTTTTCAGAAGAGGCAGCATATGTTGGCTGACTCCTGTGCCCAGTATTTCACATTGTTCTTGATTTCAGATTAAAATCACAGAAAACACTGGTATGATGAGATATTTGTATATTTCTAATGTATTGGTCATGTTCATCAACATTCTGAATAAAATTGAATTCTCACATACTGCTGTGATCAGCATACATGGTATAAAGTACTCATTCAATGATGTGGTCCTGTTGCTCTAGACAGACCTAACTTCAAGTTGAACTAATCATTTGGAAGTTTGTAAAAAGAGAAGTTTAGTAAAGATTACATATATATGTGTTTCATGAGAGACCTGAATGTTTAAGGGCTCTTGTGTACTGAGCTCCTAAATCAAAGAATTGGAGGTCCAGTGGATAAAGTCTTGTGTTTACTTATGGAAGAGTGCTGGAGAAGGCTAGTAGAAGTTTGCCACAGAGGGACACCTGAGGTGGCCATCCAGCACCCGTTCGCACCCCAGTTTGTTAATGTTGTGATTTTATGTAGTTGAGTACAAAGAAGCAGTTGTATGTTGCTGACTTACTAAGTTTTAAGTCAACCTAGGTTAAGCAGGTACAGAAAGATTTGAAACTAAACAGTACAAAGTGAAGTAATCTAGTCTTGAGAAACAATATCTGGGAGTTTCTGGGTATGTTCTGTTCTCCCCTCCCTACTGCAGCTGGTCAAGTTACAAGCCCAAAAGTCACTTATCAACCAATGGGAAAGGAGTCATCACAGGCCAAGGGGAGTCAGCCATCTTTGCTCTATGGTTGACCTCACCTCAATATAAAACTGAAACAACTACTAAAGCAATTCAGTAAGTGGCTGGATTTTCACTGCTTTCATTGGACTTAACTCATATCATATTTATACCCATCCCCCATGTGCCATGAGCCTCATGGAGAATACTTATGTCTAATTCATCCACACATCATGAATAAGTCTTTTATCCTCAAATTTGGAAGAGTGACTAATCTAGAGTGTGTATTCAATATTTGTTGACTTGGAAAATTCACTGAAGATAGAGAACACAGTTCTCATAGCTGCAAATATTGTATGACCTGAAGAGTTCACATTATTGATGTCGATGACCTAATCAGAAATATAACCTGATCGCAGCAATCTGGAATGTGGGACCATGAAGTCACAAAGAAATTGACAGGAATACAGGTCTACACCCATGTAAACGTTATTTTTAACTGAGTTTTCATGAGTGTAGGATGGATCATTGGTTCAAGAGTTGCTATTTAAGTGAAAAAGATCTAGCTGTTTTCAATGGCCATACAAGTGCGATGCAGCATCTTACAATGTGATGCAATTTAAATGACAAGTAGTAAAAGCTTAGGGTACAGTTTAGGAAAGTAGCACACACTTATTTTACTCCCTAACTGCCAAGTCATGGGTGAGATAAAACATGCTGTTTCCAGTACTAAATAATAAGGGTCAAACTGACAATTAAAGCAATATGGGAACAGATGAGGGTTAACCCCTGGTATGTACATGGCTCTAACTAATTTATGAATTTCTGAAGTCAGTGAGTGAGAGGGGCCCTGTAATTTACTATATAACTAGGAAAATATTTTCTTTGTGGGTTCAGATTGAATTTTCTCTGAGAGATGATTTTTTTCCTTGAGAGACACATCTAGTGAGCTCTGTTAGAAAAAGTGAACATTAGGGGATTAAAGCTGCAAAGTCCACCGAATGTCATACTTGTTACTTATATACCTAATGTCCTTTAAATGCAGCACTTACTCAGGATTTTAACGTGCACAGATGCTGTGGATCCCTCTTTTGTTTCAGATTATGCTTCACATCGCTCGTTCCCCATCTAATGTCAGAAGCCTAGAGTGATTCTGCCAGGACTAGCTGCCACCATGGGAAACTCTTAGAAAATGTAGAATGATTATTGTTTCTCACATGTACTATACTAACAGATGGCATATGTTTATGCATTATCTATACTACAAACTGTAGGCCATATAATTTTAATATATCTAGATGCTGTTACTCATAATTATTTTAAAACATCCCTTTAAAATCCCTCCTCAGATTTCTCTAACTGCATTTTATGTTTTAACAGAGGAGATTTGATCATGCACTGTGGCAAAATTAGATTTCTACTTGAATATAATATTTACAGTTAACATATGGTACTGGATTTATCTTAGGAATTGAGTCTTAGAAATTTAATTTAATTTTTTTTAACATTACATTATCTTAGCAAAGTGACCAAATGCTCATCATATCTGGGCAACAAAACCAAGTTTGATGTAAAAGTACTTATTTACTCTTGGACTCTCATATTGTTTGAGTCAGTAAATCAGTATTAATGTAGATAGTATCCTCATCTCCACAAACTATGTAAGTTCAAGTCTTTTTTTCAAAGGAGCTCATAATTATTTTTATTTGGTCATTATCTAGAATATTGTAATGATTTTAAGTGCCAGGTCATAGATAACTTTATTGTCTAGAATCTCTTTTGGGAATTCAAAAATCTGTTTATCTTTTTAAAATATTGGTGTATCCTAGCTAATGGCTCTTTAAATAGTGTAATTGCTTGGTAATTTTCCCTCTTAAAATATGTCTAGATTTCAAGTTAGTTAAAATCAGGAAGAAAAAAAAAACATAAGGAGGAGAAGTCAAAACTATACCCTGTGGGGAAAGCAAGATGTACTTGAAGCTGATAAAG
Source organism: Solenodon paradoxus (assembly GCA_004363575.1). Taxonomy (NCBI): domain Eukaryota; kingdom Metazoa; phylum Chordata; class Mammalia; order Eulipotyphla; family Solenodontidae; genus Solenodon; species Solenodon paradoxus. The sequence goes on along the minus strand of RJWH01000324.1, from coordinate 312,984 downwards.
AAAGAAGTAGAGGAGAGAAAAATAAAGATTGTCCTTTTGGTGTGGGCCTAGCAGTCTGAGATGCAATATTAGCTATGAACTTGAGATGCCTCCGAGATGCGGGAGAGAGTGACTAAAACTGCATTTTCCTCATGGCTCTGGAGAAGAGGAAAAGGGATTCTACCAATTATAAAACACCCAGCAAACACAAATACTCCTCTGAGGGCACAAAAGGGAATTATACATCCCTAAGAAAAATGACCACAGAGGCCCTTTATATTCAACAAAGGAATGACTAACCCCCAGGCACTGAAAGGGCTGGTGGGCAGTGCCCAACTGAATGATGCATCAAAGGAAATTATATTGTGTGGAGCCCAAGGTGATTAAGTTTTATTACTGCAGAAATCAGAGGAAAAGTTTTCCATCTGGAAGAGAGAATTGTATTTATGCTAATAAAGACAGCTGTAGATAGGTAGATAATAGATGATAGACAGAGCTAGAGATAGAGATAACATAATGATCTTGACTGCTAAAAAAATAGGTGCAATATGAAATGAAGCATGGTGCGCCCTGGTGGAGTAATGGTTGGTGCAGTCCACATACATCCCAAGGTCCTGGTTTGAGACTCAGGGACAGGAGGGAACAATCAAGTGAATAACTAAATCAAATAATAAAGTGCTTCTGGCACACCCTGGTTGGAACAGAGGTTAAGTCAATGCCTCCATAGGAGCAAGTCACATACCCCTGGGTCTAGTCCTGGGTCCAGGGAGAAACAAGCAGTGTGAGCAACTAAACAGAAAAATAAATTAAAAAATGTTTCTTTCTCAATTCCTGCCTGTCTACCCCTCACCTTCATTCCTGCCTGCACCTTTCCTCTAAAAAAAAGTACTTCTTCTCTTTCAGCTTGCCTTCCTTTGCTTACCTTCATTTCTGCCTGCACTTTTCCTTTAAAAAAATAAATAAAATAAAATAAAAACAAGGACACTTATAAGCACACACAATAAGCAAGGGAAAACAAAAGCCTACTGTGCCACCATGCATCAAGGCCAAGTCCAAACTAACTGAAAACGCACCTCTGAAGCAGTATCAATCGAGAAACTGAAATAAGCCAAACTGAGATGTTTTGGACTTCATGCCACTGAGGTTTCCAAGGCCTTCTCCAGATTCGGCAACTGCTGCTGAAGGCTCATCTCAGAGAAGTAACATCTCCCCCACAGAGCTGACACTATAAGTTCTAGATCCCAAGTACCTCCTTTCTTGCACTGGTCACTGGTCTTCAGAGCCCCATCTTTGTTGCTCCTAACCCTCTTTTACTGCCAGTTGAGTTACATGCATATGGTATTGTAATGTGGATTCCCCACAATAAATGAATTGTCTGTGGATTGGGTTGGATTGACTTGAGTTCCAGATGAAACATCTCCATCAGGTGAGAGTTAGCACATGGAGATCTAAATGGTACATTACAACTGCTGATGTATGTGTTCATCTTGTCCCTCACTGCACTCTCCTCACACTTGTGATATGTGTGGAGCCTTCTACATGGTGACTGACATTGGCCGGGGAGAGAGTGCCAAAGGAGGGGGAGAGACGACGATTACAGCGTCTTTGCCCTAACTGATGTCTTAGTCCAGCTTGGGGAAGGGTAAATGAAAACTGGAAACTTACGGACTATTTCCAAAGAGTGTTTGAAAGATTCTGGCCAAGTGATGAGTGCCAGAACAGTGTCATTGACATGGGAGGATTCGTAAGATCCTCAGTGAGGAGAAAGGTCAGAAGCTGGAAGAGAAGAAAGGACTCTGTATGCAATCAGATCTGCTTAAGGGCCCACATGACTGAATGAGGCAGGAATTTAGAGAAAGGACCTTTCTCCTCATGTCTGTGCAAAACCCAATTCACATACTCCAAGGACATGGCAGCTTTGACATGAACACTGACATTCTTAATGTTACCAAAGTTTCTATATTTATTTTTTCCCACCAACTATCAAAATCCATAAGTAAAGAGAAACAGAAAGTTTTATGCATTGACCAAAGAAGGAGAAGGGGACTCATGTTCTAAAGTCCTTCTCAGCCAGAGACAAGGGAAGGAAGTTTATATCAGCTTTCAAGTGAAAGGGGGAGGTGCAGGGGTGGCATTACAGGTCTCTTAATTTACAGTATTCACCAGAAAGAGTTCCAAGAATAAGGCTTTATGCCCATCCCAGGCCAAGATATCTATGAATGTTTCAGAGCAGGGGAAGCCCCAGTGGTCATGCTTCCATGGTTTATGGTCATCTATTCATCTATTGATTCTGTCTTAATCAATTATATTATCCTTAACCAATCCTACAAAGAATATTCCCTGTTGTGCAAGCATGGCTTGGACATCAGTTATTCCTCCCTACTGAGCAAGAGTCGCTCGAGTATTGTGTGAGTCAGCACAGCTGGAGGTATGACTGCTTCAGCAACTACCCTGTGGCAAGAAGCATTTCCTCAGACAGCGGTGGGTGTATCAAATGGCAGACAAAGACAGAATAAGAGCAACCAGCAGGACATTCTGTGAGTAAATGTGAAACTCCTCTTTGGGAAGTCCTCAAAATAAATACGCACAGTTTGGGGTGGAGGGATATTAAGCTACTGTTTGAAAAAATGGAATCCTGCCATAGGAAATTGCATGGACCGATGAGGTTGAATAAAACCATGTTTACACTTTCAAATAATGAAATGGCAGCAGTTGAATATTCCATATAGATCCTGTCACCATTTCAAAAGCTAAAGAATAAAATAGAAAAGGCAGAATGTACCTCAGATGTACCAGTACTGTGAATTTATGTAAGATCAAATCTCTTCATGCTAGGTGATATTAAAATGTATAACTATTGCTTATGAGCGCCCCCCAAGGCAATTGCTTATCACTTTTAATTTTGAAAAGTAAAGAAAAATGAATGACACAAATTTGTATGTAGATGAAACAAATTAAAAATGGAAGAATTGCCATGACTTGCCTGTGAAATACCCAATTCATCAGGCCACCACCACAGTGTAGACCCTAATATCTAATCTCTAGCTTCCCTTCTCTGCTTTGATCTTCTCCATTACTGAAAAGCTCATACAGGAACACGTGTGCCAACATTAGTTGGTCTCAATGAAGTGCAAGAAAATTAACATGGCACTTAAATTGGGACAGCGTCTGCTCAAAGATAAAACAGGGAACCATCACAGCTTACCAGAATATCTGGGAATGCTAGTTGAGGGAGGGGTTTTCATAAAATTTTATTATCAAATGCAAGACTTTTACTGATTACAATAATTCATAATAGTCTTTCCTTTATTCTTAAAGTAGTAACCTCAATTAATTGGGATTGGTGAAACATTCTGATTAAATAATATTTCTGATTAATCATTCTTTGTAAAAAAGAAAGCCAGTTAGTCTGACATGACTGATATTATGTTCATGAGTACAGCCCTTACAATATGCTTGATAATATGAAGCTATTCATTCTCATTTTTGTAGTATCAAACATATTGTTTTTATTTGTTTATAAATCCATTTGACAAATATTGACTGAATATCTATGTGCCAGGAATTCTTCTAAAGGTTGAGAGCATAACTGAGAACAAAACAGACAAAAATCTCTTCTTCCTTGGAGATTAAATTTGAGAACAGTGTTTTACATGCATATATAATGGTTCATATGTATGTATAATGTATATATAATGTTCATATGTATATATAATCTACCTATTCCAATATGTCTGAGGGCTTCCCCCACATATCCAAGTAATTTTTCAGACACCAACTAGATGCCCTACTATTTACTATTCAACTCAATTCTGACACCATCTACCGTGAGACAGCATCAGTGTCTACAGTTCCAGTTCTCGTCTGTGATACTGCTTTCCACTGTGAATGCCAGTACAGTCCAGGTTCTTGACTGTGATGCTAATCATCTGACTATAAATCCGAAGCTCCCATGAATCCCTCTTTAGGTTCAATAACTATGTGCCATGAGCAGAACACACAGAACTCATGTCATAAACTCAATAGATTACTGGTCTATTATAAAAGATATTAAAATATATGAAGTCATAACCAGTTTAAAAGATAGCAGGATGAGGTCCCCAAGCAAAGAAGCAATTGTCCTCATGGAATTTGGAGCCCAGAACAGTGATACATGGAAGCATTGGCACCTGAAAATTCTTTAAAGCCCCTTCTTTTGGATGTTTATGGAAGCTTCATTATATAGCATGATTCATGAACTCATGGGCCATTGATAATTGATTCCCCTCCATAATTGATTCTCCCCATCCCTCCCCAGAAATTGTGGGGGAAGGTGAAAGGGACTGGAAGTTCCAACCCTCTCTTCATGACTACCAGCCTTCATCACTATATGTGTTCCAAAAATTACCTCATTAACATGAACCCACTTGTGGTAGAAAGGGGCTTGTTATGAATAACAAGACTCCCAATTTTCCTTTATGGTTTTGAGCATTTTCAGCAACTAAAGACTAGATGAAATATTATAACAAAATATGCTCCCATTGCTCTTATTATTCAGGACATTCCAAAGGTTTCTGAGCCAGGAACTGTGGATAAAAACAATATATGAGAAATACATTCTGGTCATCTGAATGATCAAATCCATATATTTCTTATAAATCACAATATCACACTCTAGTAGTTGATTTTTGATTAATCACTGAAGTCAGTTAGCTTGATGTTGATGTTGATGTTTTCTCATCTATTTAAATCATGGTTCCTGGGAGCTGAGTTCTGGTCGGGTGAAGGTATTTTCCACTGTACTTCCCTCGACTAAGAAAGAAAACTCACATCTAGCAAAAAAGTTAAGTAAATAATAAAAATTGGATCTCTATCTTTTTTTAAATCTAGGACTTGTTTTCAATCACCTCAGCCTAATTTATCCTCTCTGTTAAAAAAAAATAATGAAACAACTGAGCTCTTTGTCAGTGCAGAACAGAGGACAGAACATCATTACCAGCCATTACCCTTCCGCATGCTTAGTCCTCTCGCGAGAAGCATCTTATAATTACCCCCTTCAAAATCAGAGCTGAATCCAAGAAGATCAGAACTGGGCACTAATAATAGTCCACTCCCACTGATAATGGAAAAGCGGAAAGCTCCACAAACCTCTTCAAAAAACAATTTGATGTAATTTTGAAGTCACGAATGGTTCTGTTTCTATAAGCACTCATTTGTAGAGGACTGAGCTCAGTGAGAAAGTCTTAAGTGAAAAAGAGCCAGAGAAACTTGATAGTTCAGAAGATAGTAGCTGAAATGACTGAAAGCTTGGGAATTCCTCCTAGTGAGAAGATACTAGAGGAACTGAATTTCTCTCTGTTGGCCAGAAGAACTTAGAAGAATTCAAAGGTGCGTGACAGTGAGTCCTGTAAGGAACAGACCTGCAGTCCTGAGAGCTGGCGTTAGGATAATGCTAATAAAACTCCAATGAGTGCTTTACATGAGTTATTTTTTTAAGCCTTTCCGTAACTCAGGAAGCAACTATTATTTCTGTTGTACAGTTGAGGAAAACAGAGCCTCAAGGAACTTATACAAATCGCAAGTGAGTAATGGAAGATCTGGAACTTGAACTCATACTGTCTCCAGAATCCAGCTCTTAGTCACTGTGCCATACTGCTTACTAAGAGCAGAGACATCCAGCAGTCTGTAAGGATGCAAAAAAAAAAAAAAAAAAAGAGGACATATGAACAAGTAAGATTTTAATATGCATCATTCCAGTGACTGCAAATGGAAATGGAATTCCTTATTGGGACGGATGGGGTTCAGATCTACCGAAAGTTTACCTGATGTTAAATGACTTGGGTGGCGGGGGAGTCATTTTCATTCTAGTAATGATTACAAGAATAGGGGTTTTGATCATTATTCCATTTGGAAAATAGATGACATAAATAAAAATAATATTTTGATTAAATAACATCAGATATCTTGGGAGTGTTGACTACCTTGTTAGAGAGTGAACGCTTTTCACTTCAGCAAAGTAGAGTACCTATAATTCAAGTTCTCTAAAGTTGTAATATTCAGGTAAACATTCATGTTTTGGTGAAACTGTTTAAGCAAAAAGATGGACAGAATGTTGAAAATTTCTGAACTGACTACCTAATTCCTAAGTATGTTTTGCTTTGTTGCCTAACAAAAGAGAACTTCAAGGAAATTGTCTTAAACCTTTCGAGAAATCTAAAATGACAGTGTACTCATTTCTTGATATGTGCTCTGTGGAACACTAATTATAGGGGATAAGTTCAAAATGGTACCATGATCAAAGTAAAGATTCACAAGCACATCAGCATCACATTAAAAACTTTGAGAAGGTTAGAGTAATAAAGAAATTGATTTAACTGTGTTTAACCAAACCTCCCCCTAACGTATTGGCTACAGAACCGTTTAATTTTTTTTAAATATCTGTCACCACTCACCAAACCCATGTTTTACTGAATGCACTGTCGTGTTTAAAACTCACATCCTGGTGATTTTCACTACTCAATTTTACACGATACTTTTGTCACCTGCACATCCCTGCTCAGCCATCTTTCGATGTGTACCTATGAGAACCAGGGCTCATCCATCTTTCTACAGATATCCCTCACTGGGGAACAGTCATGTTACAACTTTTGCTTCTCTGAGCATTCTGATGACAATGAAATCATAATAGTGACTCTCGGAAACTGAGGGTCCTGTACCCACTCCGTCCTGCGATTAGCAGAGGGAATATTATGTGACTAGAGCAGACGTAATTCTTCCTGAGGCACAACTGATACTTTAATGAAGGAAATGGACCATCAGATTTTTTATAAATAACTTAATTTAAGTTACATTGCATTATAATATTTAAGTTTCAGGTGTCCATCATTATGTAGCAATATTTGTATATACTATATAGTAAGATCACCACTAAAAATTCAGTTCTATCCTTCGCCATGTAATTGACTCCCTTTGCCTGATTTTTCCAACTCACTTCCCTCTTCCCTTCTGATAACCACTAGAAGTTTATTTTTCTTTCATTTAGTTTACTAGATTGCTTGGTTTCTCTATATATTGCATATGAGCAAAATCATAGGTATTTGCCTTTCTCCAGCTATAGAACCATGAGATAAAGACATGATATATATTTTTTTCATTGTTTAAGTTCTCAATTAGTAAGTGTAGTCTACTTCAAGCACATGTGTGTTTTATTTGGGGTGAAATAGTACTTTGCATGCTTACCCTCAGACACTTGCAGGAAACAGGTTGGAACAGAGGGTGCTGGCGACAACCGTGGGGCGGTGGGGTGTTTACAGAATTTGCAGATTTCCATGACATGAGTGCTTCCTCCGTGCTGGAGTTCAGACTTCCAGGTCGACGTCAGTCCTCTTTCTGGAAGTTTAACCATCTGCTCTCAGGAACCTCTGCCATACAACTGGGTCTATGTCTTCAAGGCAACTTCAGCCAGTATTGTTGTAAAAAAACTTTTAGCTTTCATAAGCCAAAAAAAGAATTTCTGAAAATTAAAGACTTTCTAAAATTCTTTCTTCCCACCCTCCCTTCCTCATTCCTTTCTTCCTCTTTCCTTCCTTTGCCAAGCAAGAATGCTAAAAAATAAATGACAGTCTGCAATCATAATCATTTAATAAAATAAAGGATATTTTGATAACAAAAATGTAAGAATGGAATAACTTCAGAATAAAGAATCCTTTAAATATAATGAATCTAGACCTATGAAAATGTATCACCTTGATTAGCTTTCTAATTTTTTTATAAACTAAGGATATTTTAGCATACCTATCAGGATGTTTTTCGCTACAACTGACAAAACCTAACAGTGGCTCATGAATTTAACTCCAGGGACAGAGATGATGGGGGAGCAGCTATCTGAGCATTTCTACCAAGCAACTCCCAACTCTATGCCTTCTAGAATTCTTAAACATTAAATTGGTTTCACTGAAGGCATATCTGAAACTACAGACTATTTACACAGAGACCAAGTTTTCTAAAGACTGGAGCTTTACAGATTAGAGGAAAGTAATAACTTCTACCGGTATCTTCCTAGACATGGCAGCCCAACTCCCACCTGCCATCCCTTCCAGTTGAACCTATCCTTTATCCCACCTGTTCCAAAAACAGAGTTTAACTGACCAACTGAAATACCTGATCTTCCTGACCATGGCTGTTTATGTACCTTCTTCTCCTTGCTGCTTTCTGTCTGTCCCCCAGACACACATTTTCACAACATCATAACACACTGTAGCATTTATTGTGTGTCTCTCACGCAATAAAGGACTTTGGGAGGCAGCAGTCATGCCTTAGTTTTCTTGGCATATAACACAGTTGAAGGCCTAGTAAGTAGTAGATGAATAAATAAATTATTAAAGGCCAACCCTAAGGGAAACATAACATGTAAATTCTTGAACAGGAACAGGAATAGGGATAAGTAAAGTCCTACATAGAAGCTTTATAGAGGCAAGAATCCAGGCCAGGTGTTGGTCACATTCATTCCTGGTGTATGGAAAACCATGCTATACTGTGAGACAGGAGGCAAATCTTCTTTCAACTAATCTGATTTATGTCTATGAAATTGTGTGTGTAGATGTAGTGATATTCCTACCTCATGTGCAAATTCTGCTTTCCTTCAAAATTGAAAAGACTTGAGTTATTTCTTAGGTAGTTTCAAGACCAACCTGTTTCTTAGAGTTAAGTCTTTTCTTCTCTGAATGCGTACCTGTAGGATAGTAAAAGGGAGAGTATCAGAGTCTTGTAGATATGAACACAATATGGAAGCTCTCATGGTTCAGCCTGAAATGTGAAACATAAGCTGTAGCCATCCAGTTCCACTGTGGTGCTGGAATGAGCAGAGGAGAAGAGGAGTTTAGATAAAAGTGAAAAAAGGCACAGAAGATTGTTGGAAACATACTTATGTTACGTGTTCTCCCTGAAAAACAGACATGTTATTGGTAAAATGGACTTTTCCCAGATCTGGCTCAACAATTGCTGGATGTAGGTGCCAAACTCATGTTCTTTCTTATTGCCCCTTCATTGCATTTTGCCATTTTCATTTCTGCCATTTATTAGGTCACGGTGAACTTTCCATGTTTATTCACAATGTCAAAAAGAATTGGAGGTGAATCTCCCATTGATCCCAGAACCACCTCCTGTTTTTGATATTCACCTCACTTTGCTGTTCTTTTTCATCTCTTTTGCAATATTTCTCATCATTTTTATCTTTTTTTTTTCCCTCCCCTTATTGCTGATATCATTGGTTCCCTACCCCAGACTTTAGAAGTGATCTTAAGAAGTTATCTAAGCAGAAAAGCCTGCGTTGTGTTTTCAGACCTGCAGCCACAGGCTGACACTACTCCACGGGGTGTCTGTGTGTGTACTGGAAAAGGCATCTCTTCTGGATGCAGCCCCACATCAGGGTCATGGCGTGATGAGCACAAGGCACAGTGATTTCAGAACCAACTCTGTTTTGTACTCTTGTGCCATGAACAACCTACCCAGGCATAAGGTACAGCTCCATTCAGAAAGGTTCATAATCTTGTTTAAATAAACCATTACAGCAACATGATGCTCATGATAAAAAGTGTCTTCTTTAAAGCCTATTTACTGAATGACTGGCATTGGACGCACTTTCGTTTCTTCCTTTTTCAGTATTTTACAGCTCCTTAAATACCACTCAAGTTTACATAGTTGGGCTTCTGCTGCCAGTAACATCAGATCTAAAAACCGTCCACTTTACTTGCTGAACCGTCTCTTCTTTTTAATGGTATAGCCAGGCCACATTTTGCCTTCATTTAAAATAATGAATGAATCTGGACTATGAGCCAGACATGTGAATTCCATTATTTCTTTCTCTAGCTTGGCATTTTCACTTCAGCTAGCCCTGTGATAATTTCCTTGACATTTCCAAACAGAAGGCTCCTAAGATGTTTGGCAAGCCCTCAGCACAGCTTTGTACTGCACCAGGCCTGAGATCCACAGAAAAGGCCTCATTTGTCAGTTCCTCCAGCCCTACCAGGCACATCTCTCAATCATTCTCTCCCTCCTCCCACCACACCCATGTACATAGTTCAATACAGTATGCTCAGAAACTGACTTGAAATGAAACAATTAGTTCAATATCATTTGAGGAATCTCTAGGTATAAACTACACAAAGAAAAACAGATTTTATTCCAACAGTACCTTGTTATTTACAAAATACTTTCACATGCATTAGTTCATGTAATATTGAGTTGGAATTATCAGCCAAAGAGCAAAACTGCATGAACTTAGAATAGTAATATTCAACTATTTTTTAAACTGTCTCTTTCTTCCACCCTGTCATGTCTATGATGCAGTTTGGTTCATAAAACACGTAAATAAAAGCCCTCTCCAACAAAGCCCCATTGTCTGGGTCTCCAAAATGGGTACAGATATGAATTTGTTCTGGCTCACTTCATCCTTGCCCTGGTCTCTGAGCCTGTGGCCTCCACATCTCCACTCTGTTAGGCCTTTCTTCCTTTAGGTTCCCTACAGGCTAAGGGTGAGGTGGTTTCCTTCAACTCCCTTTGTACTAGAAATATAAGGTCCTTTATGTCTTGGTATATCTTCAAGGAAAAACTTTTACTGTTATCTTAAAGAATGAAGATTGGGGCATTAACAGGTGCAGGATTATTTGTAGAAATGCTGTCTTTAGAGAAACCAATCTCAATCTGCAGAGTAAACACAAGGTCATTCCTTCCTCATCATGTGAAGACCCGCTCCCTCTCTTCTTGACATCCCAGCCCTTATCCCATATTTCTTAGCCCAGGTATATATACCCTCAGTCTGTCTCATTTCCTGTGGAATTTACGGTCATGGAAATTCTACAGCCATATTTAAATAGAAACCTCCTTTACATGTAGCTACGCAGATTCTGAGTCAGATACACGATTGGTTGCCACAGAACCTTTTTCCTTCCCAAACAACAGTAGTATTAACTCATGCTTATCACTGTCGATGTGAAGACTTGGTACTCTGCTTCACACACATTATTCCATTTCAGCTTCACAACATGTATATAAAGTAGCTGCTAAATGGATGCCCATTTATAAATGAGCAAGCTAAGAGCAAATTTAAGCACTCTACCAAGTAGACTCAGATGACTCTGTAAGGGAGAGGGGTAAATCTTTCCCTACCCCGTTGGGTTCTTTTTGGGCTGGTTGAGAAAGTACATTATCATCAGACAGATTAGAAGAAAAAAAGAACAAATTTAATTATGGGCATATGGTGAATTCACACGGTTGTAAATTCCAGAATAAATGGGATAGACAGAGGGACTATATGCTGAGCTATGGAATGGGATAGGGACCTGGGACATGAAGGAAGGAGGAGGGGGGTCTTCACATGATGAGGAGGGAGTGACTCGATGTTTACTCTGCAGATCAAGATCCGTTTCTCTTTGTTTCTCTAAAGAGGGCATTTCTACAGAAAATCCTGCACCTGAACTTTAACCCCCTCCAATTGTCCTCCTTTGTGATAACAGCAACAGTGTCTCTGAAACTCACAGAGCCTCCACATACAGGGTTGACACGTATGGGAAAAAGCCTGCTCTGGACACTTGAGAAAAAACCCTATCTCAGCGGTTTTGGGGAAGCCGGTCTTTCACTTCAAAGCCCTGAAATTGTCTCTCTGTCCCCTTTATCTTCGGACGGCTTCATATTTCGTACATTTAATTAAATCTAACGTCAGAGGCACACTTTCTGCTTAACAACTTCATGTGAATTCCCAGTCGCGTGCCCCAGCAGTCATGCCAGAGCCGCGAGCGCAGCCCTGGCCACGACTTCTCCTGCAGCCAAACGTCGGCATGTGGGCAGCCTGGTGGCTCACTTTTCTCTCATTTATGCCAAGTGGAGAAAGCCACATTGTCATTACAATTGGGGGAACAAGTAATCACCTTAGGCCTGCAGCTGTCCACACAGTCTTGCAAATATTGGTCATCTGATCTATACCTTCAAACAATGGATTTCAACCCACTTTGCAGCTGAGAACCATCTGGGACTTTTCACGAAGTATGACTGCCGGGCTTCCCCACTTCAGGGAAATGAAGCCAAATCTCTGAGGGTACAGGTGTTGTTATGTGACTGTCTTCCAATAAGAACCCCTGCTTGACTTTCTCTTTGCTCACCCACGAGTAGCATCAGGCCTCCCAAAACTCTTCAGGTAGGCCTTTTCGAGAGCACACTTTATCCAGTAGGTGCCACCCTGGTTTATGGAGCTAAAAGGTGGAGACCTGCGGTTGTTCTTACCACAGGTACTTAGATATGGAATTACATCCAGAGACAACGTTTTTTCTTTTTTTTTTAATCAGAGAAAACTACCTGAGGGAAAAATAATATCGAAGCAAGTTTTTGTCATATGAAATCATCCCCTCAGATGAGAATGTTCTCCTCTCTCCTTGAAGCCCCAGACCTCCTTCCCCTTTGCTCAGCAAAGAATATGTTTTTAGTCTGTCCCATGTATCTTTGAATTTATAGTCTATAAATTCTCCATATGTATTGTCATTAAACATAGTCTTTTCTCCTGCTAGTCACGGTCTGATGACACTTTGTTTAGCTCGTGAAAATCCTGAGTGGAATGTTTGCTGGGTGCTGACACACGCCATTATCATTGTCTAGAGCTGACAGCATTTTATCTCAGACTCTGATGTAGAATCGAGCACAACACTTGCCAAAAAAGATTATTCTTTGCTTTGCTTCTACCTTTTCTCTATGAAATTCTCTCCCGGAGCTCCCATTGATTATGCACACCTCACCACTTCTGGTTTGGCACTACCTAATTTAATTTAAATAATTTAAATGCAATTCTTAAAATTAATTGAAATTCGAATACTCAAATAAGCTCATATTTTTAATAAACCTCAGTTTACCTTCAAATACCAGAGAGCCGTTCTGTCCAGTATTTGTCTGCTCGTGATTCTTTCCCCCTCCCCTACTTCATTTCGTCGTTCAGTCCATTTCCTTGGTTCCATTCCCTCCATCATCACTGCAACTCGTAACCCTTCACTCACCTGGGTTACCATGGGTTACCGTGATAATTAGGGCAGAAGATGGCAAATTTTAACTTTGAAAGCAAGAAGTTTAAAAATTATGGATTACTTTTAAAAACCACAAGCATTTATCATCTCCCTTAGACACCAAAACACATTCGACCCTGAGTAGCTTAAATCATAGTTCTCTGGGAAGTTGGAATTGTACTTTCACCTGCTGACATAACTTTTGATGTGGGAATCCACACACAGTTCTATTCCCATAAGTCATATGAGGCAACCAGAGAGTCTCCAAGATTCCAGCCTTGTTTTCTGATGATTGCATTTCACCAGTTTAGGTTGGAGTGTCTGTCATTGGACGGTAATTGTGATAACTGACTTGTTTTTCTCAGTTGTTTTTAACTCATTTCATGGCTTGTGTTTCTTCAGGGCTGGGGCCTTGCCTTGCTCTTGCCGTCACTAAGTCACACCTCTGGTTTCCTGCCTACCTGCCCAGACTTTGAATAAACATCACATGTTCTTGATGGGTTGCTGCTGCTCTCTGTCACCTATTAGGGACACTTAGTCATGTTCTGTGAAGACATCTTGCAGCATTGGCTTGCCTGTTGCTGCCAACATCCATCAGACGGCATCCTCCTGCTCCTGGAACAGGACTGCCGCTCCACTGCCTGCTTCCTCTCAGGGGTGGGTCTTTTTAGAAGTGCTGGAAATCGTTTAGATCCATGAATATACCTTTGATAGCTATGTATTATAAACACAAGGGAAACGTCTTCAGTGAGAAGGATATCAGTCATTTTTGGCAGATTGCTCATACAAGTTCACCAAGGAAGCTTCTCCAAATATTAAGGTCCCCAGCTCTTCTGGGAACTGTAGAACAAAGTACTCTAGTTAATATTCACAGATGACCTGCCAAGAAGAAAGGTCTCACTGGTAGCAACTCTCTGTGCTATTTAAAGAACAGACCTTCCTTAGATGAGAAAGCAGCAATACACCGCCAGGGTTTTAATGAGGCAGGGAAAGTGACAGTGTGGCAAAATTAGTAAATGAAGTTGCTCCACTCAGAAATAACACTGGCCATTTATTCTGCTTTGTGCTTCTATTTAAAGTTATTGTCTTCATTTTCAGTATTGTGAATTATTTATTAGCATTATTGCTTATTTAGCTTGTTATGTGAAATGTGTTCGTGGATGAAAGAAAAAGAAACCTGTTTTAGTCTTTTGGAATCAGCCCTTAATAATAGTCCTAAAAGTTTAGAGCTGTGTCTCCAGGAAGGAAATGAATAAATCTCTCTTCATATTCGTTTACAATTCAATTCCACCTGAATAATTAGAGGCTATAAAGTAACCCCTCTCCCCCCCACTGCCCTCCTTCCTCCTCTGATAGCCTTTCTAAATTCACTCAGAGGCAGCATCTGCCCCAAACTCTATGATAGTATGGTAGAGGAGGAGTGAGTATCTTATAGTGTTACCGTTTTTGGGAGAAACCAAGCGAGCACTCCTTGGAAGTATTTTAGGCAGATTTATTACACGCGTGGTCTCAGCTTGGATTTCTTCCCCAAAGAGCTGAGCCCCGGTGTCTGGTTAGAACATGCTTATATAGGCTAGAGCAAATGTGGGAAGAGAGGGATGTAAATCAGGGGAAGGGTTTTCAAGCGTGGGAAGTTCTTTGTCTGCTGGCAAGCAAGCTCAGGTTACAGGAGGCGTCATGGCTTTTCTTTATAGTTGCTGGAGGTAGTAGGCAGGCTTCTCCACAATAGAAGGTATAGTTCATGTAGATTGAAAAACAAAAATGAGAAGACTGCACATAGTCATCCAAAACATTTTAATATCAGATACAGAAGTGAGTCAGGAAGAACATCATTCCTGAGTCCAACAGACCCATCTGTTCCCACTTTTTCCATTCTGTACTTCCTCACTTATACTCACATTTTTTTTTTTTTACTTAGCTGTTTATCTTTCACCTTATTATGCCCATACAAATAGCATTCACAACTTAATGTTGAGTGCACTATGATTAAGTACTATTTAATGACTTCATCTTTTTCTAGAGTTATTCCATTGCCTTAAAATGATTAGTTTTCCTTGTCTCTGTTACAATCTTCTCATACTTTCAAATATTCTATCCGTTTAATTTTCCACAAGATCAGTCACTCAGTATTGTATCAATTCCAATTTCAAACTGAATGAGTTCTTTTAAATTTGTAAAGGCTATGACATAAAGCTCTCTGTCATGAAATGTGAAGATCTTTACATTTGCAAAGGAGAGTGCTTAGGAGTGTCTTTAAGAAATGCATGAACCATAAAAAAAGAGAAAGCATATGCAAATCATACTCTCTTCAAATGAGAGCACTTCTCCAGGAGGCAGTAGAGCAAGAGGCTTTGTGCCAGGCAGCAGAATGGGGAGCTTCAAATCCCAGCTGTGTGCCCACCTGAATCAAGAAACCCACTTATCTGTGCCTGTTTCATTTTCCATAAATGGACTTAATAGAACCTACCACAAGGATTGTTTGCTTTTCAAACTTAGATAATATATGTAAGTTACTTTATATTGGACCTGATGCATAACAAGTAACTAGTAAAAGGTGTTATTTAGCACAAAAAACCCAAAAGAATTTATCTTAAGCTACGTATAAAAGAATATGAAAAGGAAAATAATAAATTGGAATGAAAATATTTACAGCATGTATACAGAGAAAGAGGTTAATGCATTTACCCAATACAAAGCCTTAGATAAAATAGAAAAACAAAGTACATAAATTGGCAGTTTATCAAAGAAATAAAACTGGCTATAGGATGCATATGTGCCCTTATTTGTAAAAAGAAATTACATATCAAAATATAATAATATCCGAAAAAAGAGAAGACACACATTAACATCAGAAATGGAGTCATTACTATTAATCCTATGGACCTTAAAAGATTAATTAAAGAATATTTTGAACAAAATGGCCACAAATATAAAAACTTAAGTGAAAGGGATCATTTCTTTGAAAAAACAATCTACAAAAATTCATACCTACAAGAAATAGATAATTGGAATAAAGCAATCTATTTTAAAGAAATTAATCAATAATTAATAGCTTTCCAAAATAGAAAGCACCGAGTTCAGATGCAATCACTGGTGAAATCTACCAGACATTTAAAAAAGAAATGATACCATTTCTCAACAATCTCTTCCAGAAACAGAAACAGAAGGTATGCTTCCTAACTCATCTTATAAATTCAGCACTAAACCTAAGAGCAAAACCAGGCAAAAACATTAAAGAAAGAAACACTACAGACTGTTAAGCTGGCTCAGAAAGATGGGACAGCGGGCATGCCCGGCAGCCAAGCCCGGGAAAAAGGTGGATGATGTCAGAATAAGGGATGCGACCCCCACAGCTGGATTCACGGGGCCAATCCCCAATCGTGATATGGGAAGCCCGCGAAATTCCTCTGCTTAAAAGAGCCGGTCCCCCTTTGTTCTGCGCGTGCCTTCCCCAGGCCCGTTTTGCGGACTTGGGAGTTTCGCCCGGGAGCGCAAAGTCCAATAAAGCCCTGACTATTCTGCTTTCTGTCTGATTGAAATTTTCTCCTCGCGGAGCCCAGAAAAACCTTACACAGACCAACGTCTCTCATAAACAGAAATCCTCAACAAAATACTAGCAAATCTAATCCAACAATGTATATAAAGGAGGTATGCATCTATCATAGCAAAGCAGAATTTAGTCAAGTCTGATTCAGTGAAAATCAATTAATTTAACTCACCACACAGCAAACTAAGGTTAAAAATCATGTCTATACACATAGAAAAAATTGAAAAATTCCACCACCATTTTGATTTAAGAAAAACAAAAACAAGAATGTTCCCCTGTGGCTCAGTGGTTAAGGGACAGACCATGTAAAGCCCACAGACCTGAGTTTGATATCCAGAGCCAGGGGAAGGAAAAATAAACACCTCAGCAAGCTAAGAATAGAGAGAAACTTCCTTAACTAGATAAAGAATATCTACCAAACACCTACACCTACAATCATACTTAATGGTAAGAAACTAGATGTTTTCTCCTTGAAGTTATAAAGAAAGCAAGGTCCCCTCTCACCATTCCTTTTCAACATTGTACTGGAATTCTTAAAGCAAGATTTATTTTAAATGAAGCAGTAGGTATACGGTTTTGGAAGGAAGAACTATTGTCTGTGTACAAAACCCCAAAGAATCAACCAACATCATCATGGAACATACAAGTGATTTTAACAAGGTTGCAAGAAGGACACAGGTTAATATACAAAAGTAATTTATTTCCTATTTACAATCAATGACTAATTGGTACTTAAAATTTTAAATACAGAATTATTTACATTAGCACCAAAAAGAGAAAAAATGTACAAGACCTATATGATGAAAAACACAAAACTCTAATAAAAGAAGATCTAAATAAATGAAGAAGTATTCCATGTTCATGGATAGGAAGACTCATAATTGTTAAGATGTCAGTTTTCTTTTTCAATTTGATCTATAAATTCAATTCAATTCCAGTAAAGGTCCCAGAAAGCTATTTTGTTACAATAAACTGATTTGAAAGCTTATATGGGGAAGCAAAAAATAATAACATTGAACGTAATATTGAAGTCAACATAATATAAAGAACACTAACAAAATTGGAATGCTTCTATTATCTGACTTGAATTCTTACATAAAAATATAATAATGTGGTATTGAAGAAAGAAAACAAGACGAATCAATGGCACAAAATAAAAAGTCCAGAAATAGACACACCCAAATTTTTCACCTAATCTTAAGCAAAGGAACAAAGGCAATTCTGAGAAAGAATAGTCTTTTCAGCAACTGGTGCTGAAACAACCAGAAATCTACATGCCAAAGTAAATAAAAGAAAGAAAAGCAGATCTTAAACCTTCACAAAAAAATTAATTCAAAATGGATCAAAGATCTAAAACTAAAATGCAAACTCTTAGAAGATATAATAGGAGTATATGATGGTGTTTGGTAATGAGTTTTCATAATCAACAACAAAAGCACAATCATGAAAGAAAAATTGGTGAATGGAACTTTATTAATATTGAAAACTTCTGCTCGACAAAGGAAACTGTTAAAAGATTGCAAAAACAGGCCTCAAACTAGGAAAAATTACTAACAAAACACATACCTGATTAAGAATGTATCCAAAATATACAAAGAACTGTCAAAATTCAACACTAAGAAAATAATCTGATTAGAAATAACCAAAATAATTTGAATATTGACAAACAAGCATAAAAAAGATATTCAGCATCATATGTCATTAGAGTTGCAAACTAAATCAACAATGAGCTATTACTATCAACCTGTTAGAATGACCAAAATTGAAAGCACTGACAACACCACATTCTGGTGAGGATGTAGAAGAACAAGAACTCCAATTCATCCCTGGTCAGATTATAAAATGGTACAGACACTTCAGAAAACAAGTTAACAGTTTCATACAAAACTAAACTTCATCTTGCCATAAAATTCAGCAATTACCCTCCTTGGTATTTATCCAGATTAGTGGAAAATTTATGGTCACACATAAACCTAAATTTGAATGCTTATAAAAATTCTGCTGTAATTTCTAAAACTTGGAAACAACCAAAGCGTACTTCAATAGACGAATGGATAAACTGTCATATAAACAAACTATAGAATAGCAAAAAGAACAATACTTGCCAGAGTTTCTAGGAAAGGGGAAAATAAGTGGCTAGAGCTACCATGCTACATGGTGACTACAAATATAGTTTTGTCCTAACCCATAGAATATACAACACAACTGTTCACCTGCCTGCTTGCCTAAAACCTAAAGCCCCCAGGCCCTGCCAGCTTGAGCTCCCACCCCCAGGTCTATAGTCTGCAACCTGAAATCCTCGCACAAGGGCATAACACCAAGACAGGGAAAGAAAGTCCTTTAGCTTAATCTAACGGAATAAACCAGAGTGCCGTACAAAATGAAGAGAGGTGTTTACTCTAAATAATGGATCAAAACAAAAATCCCAGAAAACTGCGTGAAGATTTAAAACAACAGTCGATGATGGTCACTGAAATTAGAAAAGCAGTGAGAGAATAATGTAAGATCAGCAACAGATAGAGTAAACATGAGAAAGTTCCAACTAGGAATCAGAGATCTTAAGAACACAATATTTACGATGTTAAAACCGAAACCTAAAATCAGGGAAGTAGTCATTGTTACTCTCCAACATTGGCCAGGCAGCCTGCTGTTTGAAGTATGATTCCTTGTTCACATGAAAATGGCAGAGGAGGCTACCTATGCTGGCCCCACTTCCATCTTAGTAAAAGCTACCCCGATGTGGATGCCATTAAGAAGCCATTAAGAAAGGCAGGCATCCAGGTCCTGGACTCCTTTCAAAAAATAAAGAATTTGCTAAATGTTTGGTCTAAGAAGCTAAAGGAAGGTGAATTGCAATTGCTCTATATCAGAGCTATTAGTGCCAAGGATTCAAACTCAGGCATGGCTTGTACTTCCACTGCTGGGCTATGCTAGTACAACTTGTAGAGCAAAACAAAATAAAACCTTAAAATGTTTTCAACTTGCATCAGAAGCAGTCACTGCATGGGACTGGGTACTGATCTGACAGAATCAAACCTGTATGAGAATGGACATTCAGATGAAGACAGATGGAAGGAGCTTGAAATTGACTGACAATGCTTGATGCAAAGACAGACTTAACTGCCTTATAAGTAATATAAATATTACTGAAAGAACTTTCTGGACCTGAACAGGACAATGGTGGCACCACAGAATCTATTAAAGAACAAGAAATGAAGTGGAGATCCAGAAGAAGAGAAAGAAAGGAAAAGAAATCTTATTTAAAGAAATAAATAAGAATTTCCCTAACCTGGGGAAAGAAACAGACATCCAGACATCCAGATCCCAGAAGCTCAGAGTTCCAAACAAAAGAAACCCAAACACAACACGCATTGTAATTAAAATGACAAAAATCAAAGATAGAGAAAATCTTAAAAGCAGCTAGAGAAAAAACAAGTCACATACAAGGGAATCCCCTATAAGACTGTCTGAGGACTTCTCAGCAGAAAGGGAATGGAACGGTATATTCAAAGTGCTGAAAGAGGCATGCCTGGTGGAGTAGCAGTTAGGTCAGCGCCTCCAAAGGAGCACAGTTCACATACATCCCAGGGAACTAAGTTTACATCCCAGGTAAAGGAGGAACAACCAATGTGAACAACAAAATAAAAATATAATGCTGCTTCTCCCCTCTCTTCCCGCCTGCCTGGCTACTTGCCTTCATTCCTGCCTGTACCTTTCCTTTAAAAAAAAAAAAAGTTCTGAAAGAAAAGAACTTCCAAGCAAGAATTCTCTACCCTGCCAGGTCTCATTTAGAATTTATGGGACTGGTAAAGCGTTTACAGACAGAAATAAGTTCTAAAGAAATACATTCCCATTAAACGAACCTTGTGAGAAAATGAAAAGACCTAAAGCAAAAGACACCAAAAACATCAATTGTGTGTGGCAGGGGGAGAGTGATAATGTGAACTCTTAGAATGAACTCTAGATTAACTTTCTATTTAAAATAGGTTTTAAGAAAAACAATGCGATATTAGCTCATGCTGTGAGACTGACTCTTACCCTAAAGCCTGGAAACAAGTATTGGTAAGACTGCAGAAAAAAGTAACCGCAAGCACTGCTGGTGGGAGTGTATATTGATGCAACCATTACAGAAACGAGTAGAGAGATTCCTCAAAAAATTGAAACTAGAAATTCCTTATGATTGTTATCCATAAACATGGATATTTATCCACAAAATATGCTAATTTGGAGAAAAATATGCACTTGCATGTATATTACAACATTGCTTACAATAGCCATGAGTGGGATGCCGCTCAAGTGCCCATCAACAGATGGGTAGATAAGATGTGATATATATACACAATGGAATATTACTCAGCTCTTTAAAAATAGGTAATCCTGTCATTTACAACAAAATGGATGAACCTAGAGAGAATTTTGCTTAGTGGGAGAAGTCAGGAGAAAGACTAACAGTGTATGATTTCACTCACATGTGATACATAGAAAAACCAAACAAACAAAATGAGACAAAAATATTTTGTTAGTCTATAGGACCAAATTAGTGGTTACTAGAAGGGAAGGGGCAAGCAAATTGGGTTAAAAGGGATCAATTAGATAGTGAAGAATAAAATTGGATTTTTGGTAATTGACCTAATGTATTATATATGTACCGATGCTGATTTACAATGATGCACACCTCAGACTATAGAATGTTACAATGCAATAAAATGTTTAAAATTAAGATAAATACAGTTTGCCACAGGAATCGGTATTCAATAGCACCATCTCATTTTCCATTTTTGATAAGAGTGGGAAATTGTGCCAAAATCTGTCTATGAAAAAAGTCCTCTAGTGCAGAAACAGATGAGTTTTCAGACTATGTGAGCCTGCTGTTACCCGGGAAACTGTTGCTGGTTTCTGATATAGCTAGAAGGTAAAATGTTTCTGAGTCCAGGATGGTTTCAGATTTCTCTAAATCTTGTCCCATGCCTTCTGCAGCCTTCACTGTTTAACCCACTGTTTGTACCCGCTGCCCCAATTTGATCTGATTCTTTATTGTCCCTGATTCTAGATGTTTGCTTGAATTTGACTTCACTGTTTAGACAGCAGTAAAAATCCAGCATATCTGGTAGCTCAGGTGACTAAGCTTAGGCATGTAAAATACACAGACCTGGGTTTGAGACGCAGGGCCAGTGGTAAAAATACATACATACATACATAATTTTAAAGAAGAAAATAACTGCAAAGCTGTTTGGCTTTACTTACATAGTGATTTTTTTAATTAGTGCTAAAATCAATATGGATTTCATAAATATCTATATTGACAGTGTTTTTTTTTCCTTTTCCATTGGAACATCTGGCAATAATGGAAGTATATTGCCTCATGAAACAATCTGCTGATACAGAGAGGCCACTGCTCATTTAAACGGCACATGTGTTTTTCAGTTTGCCACAATGTTCCCTGTTGACACAATACTGAGGCTGAGTATTAATTTTCACTTCATTTACTACCATAATATCACATCTACTAGGTTTTTTGTTTTTGTTTTTGTTTTTTTTCCATTATGGTAGAGAGGTATGTATCTTTGTGTAAAAAATAACATTAGCAAATGGTCTATTTTCAGCACAGAAATGTCTGGGCTTGAAAAGTAGGGCTAGAGAAACTTGCATAACGGCTTATTGCTATGACAATAGTGTAGGCCAGATACCTGGAGAAAGACAGGGTTAACTAACAAACCGCTAAGGTAGGGACGCCTAGGCAAAATAAGTAAATTAACAAGACGGGAGTACACAGACCCTGGGTACATGACAAAAAGCAGGTGGCCTAGAGGGGCTTCCTACCAAAGAGAAAACAAAGGGAGGTGGAGCCAACTGAAGTCCGCATTGAGATCTACCAGTCTGAAGGGCTGCATTTCAAACTAATCCAATCAAATGAAAAGTTACCTTAAAGGGAAATGTTAAAACCTAAGCAAAGTAGGGGAAAGAAAGTATACCCTGCAGTACTCAGCCAGTGAGGAAACAGGGGAGGGACCTGTGCTTTAGGGAATGAAACGTTTATTGTAACCCTTTCTAGGTGTGCCCCAATAGATAGGCACCAGATCTTGCAAGACTGAAAGTAAAGTCCTGCTTTTGCTGTGCTTCCAGTCTCTGAATCTATTCTTGAAATTTGGACAGGCGAGGGTTTCTCACACTTTGCTGAGTACAGATGAGATGTGTCAAAACAAGAGAGATAAGAGGTCTAAGACTTGCAAGAAAAAGAGCAATGTACAGATTCAATACAATCTCTAAGAAAATACTAATAGCATTCTTCACAGAAATTGAACAGCCCACTCTAAAATTTGTATGGAACCCCCAAAAAACCCTGAGTTCCCAAAGCAATCCTTAAGTAGAATAAAGTTGAAGGTATGATTCCTAATTTCAAGCTAAATTACAATGTTGTAGTAACTTTTTTTTAAAGTGTTGGCATAAAAGCACATAGAGTGAGGGGGATCTGGTCCCAAGATGGTGAGCTGTTAAAATCTGAGGCTTGCCTCCTTCCCACAGACACAATTAAAAAAACACCTATTTAGCAACTATAACCTTTGAAAAGAAAATGAAATGGCATCAACATCTCTACAGAGAGGAGACACACACCACCATAAATGATTTGAGAAACTGGTCCATCTCAGTGTCTCACCACCCTGTTCAGAGACCCCAGGGCCACAGAGAGAGATCAGTGAAATCAACACTCTCCTGGGACGGAAGGACTCTCTCAACAAGTGCCTCCATACTGGGACCTGGCTTTCAGCCACTAAACCAAAAATCTCAGCATTGGGTGGAAAGAGGGCTCGCCTCCTTGTGAACAGAAATACTACTTCCACATGGCGCCAACTCTACAGGCCACCACTGCAGGAAAAACCCCAGGGGCGAAAACCCACCTCCTTCACCATTAGCACACTTGTGTGGAACTATTGGCACTTACACTGTGTGGAACTATTGGCACTTACACGGTGGGAAAAGGCCTGCTTATCACTTCCAGCAAAGTGGTATGAAGCAAAGCCATGATGCCTCCTGTAACCTGAGCTTGCTGGAATGTAGCCAGCAGACAAAGAACTTCTCACGCTTGAAACCCCTTCCCCTAATTTACATCCCTCTCTTCCTGCATTTGCTCTAGCCTATGTAAGTATGTTCTAACCAGAAACTGGGGCTCAGCTCTTTGAGGAAGAAATCCCAGCTGAGACCACACGTGTAATAAATCTGCCTAAAATACTTCCAAAGAGTGCTCACTTGGTTTCTCCCTAAAAACTGTAATATTACTACTGCCTTTCTGAGGGTTGCCATAGACAGACAAGTTGCAGTACCCATGCAAAAGTTGACTGGTTTCTGGCAAGTAGCATTTCATTCTAGTCCCTCACAAGGAAAATAATTGAAATGATTCCATTAAAATGGCAGTTCTTGTCAGCATGGAGCTATAGCTAAACAGCTTCTCTGGCCCTCTCTTCCTCTCTCCCTCTCTCCCTGATACTTCTTGAAACTTCCACCCTAGACCTTAGAGCTTGTTTACAGTCCCCTGCTGGAACCACTACTCCTCTGGATGACTGAGGGATTTTCACAGGAGATTGTACATTGATAAGAACAAGCCCTGGCTCTCTCTCTTCTGGCTTCTGAGGGGACTGTGGCCTGCTTGCAGACAGGGGCAGCAACTCTTGTGCTTCTTTTCTTGTACTTTGTTGTTCATGCCTGTGACTCTGGGGAAACCTTTACATTCCATACACCAACTTTAAACCTGGAAGCTGGACTCTAGAGCTTCAACATTCCTAACAAGTGTTAAGATCTGAAAACTAAGGAAGCCCTGCATTCCAGACCAAAGCCCAGGACTATATTGTGCAACTCAATACCCTAATACAAGGTCTTTACACTAGAGAAGCATAATCCATAGAAGAAAACACAGAATGCCAAATATCCCAAGGAGACAAAAATATACATGAAATGATGGACCAACACAAAATCCCAGGAGAAAATCTGAGTGCAATAGAATTAACTACCTGATGAACAGCTTTAATGATACTCATGGAAATTAGGAAAATAAGGAGGAACAAAAAAAGAACTACAAAAAAAAAATAAAAAAGAGAAAATATTAGACAGTTCTAAACTTCATGAAGCTGAAGAACAAAAAGCTGAGCTAAAAGAACAAAATAGAGGGGCCCCACATTAGACTGGAAGAAGTCTCCGATCAAACTGGCAAGGCAAAAAGACAGGGTAGTGGAAACCACCCAAGCAGACCAGCAAAGAAAAAAATGAAAAGAAGCAAAGCACGTGGGACCTATGTGATAACATCAAGAGAAACAACATTCACATCACAAGGGTCCTAAGAGGAGAAAAGAGAGGGACCATAATAGCTGAGAATTTTCCTAACCAAGTAGACCTCAAGACCCAGGAAACTCAAAGAATTCCAAAGAAACCCAAACAAAGACACATTGTCATTAAAATGAAAAATATATAAGATAAACAATCTTAAAGTGTCTAGAGGAAAAAAAGGGTTACATGCAAAGGATCCCCTATTACACTGTTGGCAAATTGCTCAGCTAAAACTTTACAGGCCAGAAGGGAATTACATCATCTATTTAAAGTGCTGAAAGAAAAGAATTTCCAACCAAGGACATGACCCTGCTAGATTTTCACTTAGGATAGGAGGAATGATAAAGAGCTTTATAGACAGACAAATGTCTGTAAACAAACCTTACAAGAAATACTAAAGGAAGTTCTATAAAATGAAACCCTCCTTAAAAGCAGCAAGACATTCAAAATATAAAACAGAAGAGAAGTGTAAAAATGTGAACTGTTAATATGACATCAAGACTAACCTGCTTTCAAGTTAAAACAGGTTGAAAAATAGAAACTTTTATGTAAACTCCAGGGTAACCTCAAAACATAAACCCACAGATAAAAGAGAAAATGAAAACGAGAAATCAAGTACAACATAAATGCTTTCAAAGCACCTGAGAAGAGAAAGACATAGGACAGTATTAATCGTTATTTTAAAATATCTTACAATTCTAATGCTATAGGAAGATCCTAAGAACTACGTAGCATCAAGCAAGCAAGAGGATGAAGGAAGGAGAGAGACTCTACCCTGTGACCCCGGGTGGAGCTCAGAGGTGCTCTCTGTGCTGGGATCTAAGTGCCCCTGGCTGGGAAGGGCCCAAACCTGCAGGGGACCCCAGGGTCCTATCTGAGGCACTCTGCCCTCCCCCTAGGGACCTGCCACCCCAAGAGGGAACCCTGGCACTGGCTGGCCTCTGGGGGCTGTCGGGAGCCCCAGAAGCATGAGGCTGGAGTGGAAAACACTGGAGTGAGGACTCGGCTGTGGCCGGCACGTGTCTGCTGTGGTCATTCCCTCTCCTCAGCTCCTGGAGTTTCCTCTACTGTGACAGCAAGGCCTCCTGGCTGTCCTGGACTCTCTTCTCCAATAGGAATTTCTCCTCATCCTGGAAGGTCTAGGCCTTCTGCAGGTCCCTGCCTCAGGTCTCAGCCATTGCCCTGCAGTGACTGTGGGTGTGGTGGGTGGAGATCAGGGTCCCTTGGGCAGCTGTGAGTGTCCACTGGACCAGCAGGCAGTCGGTCATTTTCTGCAGCTTCAGGAGCCTGAATTTGCTGTTTAGACTCCAGGTTCGGACTCTCACCTTCCAGATGGGAATTTGCAAATATGCAAATATGCAGAGTGGTTATTTGTGCTTCAAGCTTCTTAGTCCTCTGAGTTTTTTCCAACCTGTCTTGGTACCTCTTCCTTTTTCTCTGTGGCAGGGCTGTCAACCAGCCTTCATGAAAATCCCTCCTCAATCCCACCTGTCTGCTCACCTGGCTGTTGAAGGGGTGGTTCCCCTCCTCTGTGGTGCTGGTCCCTGCTCCTCCCAAGAGCCCCTTCTCCACCCGCATTCTGACGGGGACCAGCTCAGGCAGGAGCTGCAGCAGGGCCCCCACGCCCCAGGTGCAGCAGGCCCTGCATTTGCTCCACATCCAGCTGAAGACTCAGGTTCAACAGCTGCGTGGGGCCTTTCTCCTCCACCTTCTCTCACACTCTCAGTTCCCAGATGTCCAGCTCCTGGGTCAGCATCACAGGCCAGTCCTGCGGGTCAGTGCTGTGTGTGCTCCTGTCTGCAGCCCTGCTCCCAAGGGCTTCTGCACCAAGACCCTTGGGAGTCTTTGGGTCCCTTGGGGAGGTGGGCTCCTCCTTTCTCTTTCCAGAAAGGGAAACCTGTGTGAAGCTGGGGAATAGCTCTGTCTCATTCACTGGGGACAGAGAGAGGCTGGGTGATGTGAGGAGCAAGGCCTCCCCCTATGGCTGCCAGGATGGGTTCAGGTTGACATCAATGATCATATCCCTTCCAGGCCTCTTCCCTGGGCATCTTCCAGAATCACCTGCCAGGCCCTCTTCTTTTTCTCCAACCTGATTAACTGATCACTGTCATGTCACCAAGTCAGCACAGGCCAGAATCTGCAGGGATCACCCCAAGTATCCTGATGTACCCTCACTCTGTCGAACAGTGTCAGCAGGGCCTCCCACAGCTGCTCCAAGACCCACAGGCAGACAGCAGACACCTGCGTATCCACCATAGGGTCCTCCTTGTCTCAGGAGGGCCTGGTTACCCAGCCAGTGATGCCAGCGACTGCCAGAGTCCAGTGGTCACAAAGGACAAGGGTACCTTGCCGTGCTCCATCTCCAAGGACACACGTGCCTGGCAACTGGGCTCCTCACAATGGGGCTGGGGGAAGGGCGGCCCCGGGTTCTAGGAGCCTGTGCCCGCTCCCTGTGCTCACCCCACAGATAGTGACGCGTGCACAGGGCTTGTGGGGAGGCTGAACACAGACCGAACTTGGACACTCTGTTTCAGCTATTCCCCCAGCACTCCGGAGGGTCAGCTAGTGTCCTGCCCTGTCCTCTGCAGGGAGTGTCACCACAGTGTGGCCCATTCCCAGGAGACACATCACGATCAGTTTATAGGAGGGTCACCTGGGGTCTGGCATCAAGCCTTTATCCTCTGAGCCAGTCACACAGTGAGTGTCACTCCTGACAATGCCCTGTGCTCATCCCCTCATCCCCCCTCCCCTTACCTGACACTCTGTCCCCGTCAGCTCTGACAGCTCCAGACGCCACAGCTCTCTCTAGGAGTGTGAGCAGACTGGGGCCTTCGCCAACCCTTTCCTTTCATCTAACTGGATCTGTCTTTCCAAGTTACTCTGTTACCCACAAAAGGTAATGAGGAAAGCACGTCGCAGCTGAGAGAGGCAAAAGCTAATTTTGCTTGCTCTGCATCCTCTCCGTTATCTGGTTTCTGGTTTCCTGAGCTTTTTTTTGTTTTCGGTTTTTGTTTTGTTTTGTTGTTTTGTTTTGTTTCAGATCCTAGTTAGTGTGTTTGTATCTTACTGGGTTTGAATTGAGATTTTCCTGATGATTTATGTGCTAAGATTGAACATCTTTCCATTTGCTTTTTTGCCATTCGCATATTTTCTTTTTTGAAGTCTGTTCACATCTTTAGTTCATTTTTTTTAAATTGGGATTTTGAGGGTTTTTGATTTTTGTTTTGGTCTTATTGAGTTGAAAGGTTCTTCATATACATAAACACAAGACTATTATCAGATACTTTCTACCCATCTTTTGCTTGTTTTTATTTTCTTGACCCTTTTCTAGTGTATCCTTGGATACTTTTATAGCCAATGGGTTTTGTGTCCTTTTAAATAAACGCTTGCCTAATTGAAGGTCACTTAAATTTCCTCTAATGTTTTGTGGAAGAAGTGTTGTCATTTTTCAGGCTTATATCTCATTGTCTTATTTTTCCACGTGGTATTAAAAGAGTTTTGCTTGTTGGGTTTTTTGTTTGTGTTTTTGCATCTCTGTGTCTAGCTATTTTGACAGTATTTGCTGGAAGGGTTATTAGTTTTCCATTGAACTTACTTGGCATCTTTATCAAAAATAAGTAGACCATATATCTATAGTTTTGTATATAACTATTCTATTTAATGGTTCTGTATGTCTAACACACCTTGGTTAAGTAGTTTTATAGAAAGTTATCAAGTAAGAAAGATGTAGTCCTCCAAATACGTTTTTCATTACAAAATTATTTTGATTATTACACATGTGAAATTATTTTGATTATTACACATGTGAAAATTTTAGAAGTTCTTATCAATTTCTTCAAAAACGTTGCCTGGAATTCTCTGCTTGAGTAGGTTTGGAGTCTTTGGAATAGTCTGAGTATTTACATCTTAGTAATATTGAGTCTTCTTATCCTTTAAAATGATATATTTCTTCTTTATTTAGGTATTCATTTTTTTCTTTGCCTTGATTTGTAACTTTTAGTGTATATGTTTTACACATCTTTTGTTAGATGCATTTTATGATACAAATGGCATGTGCTTTGCAATTTCAAATTGTGGAAATACGTGGCAATCCAATTGACTTACATATTCAGCATTGTGTTTTGTAATTTTGCTAATATTATTTATTCCAGTAAATATTTTGGATATTCCCAGGGATGTGTACACACATATATGCATATATATGCAATTATGCTATTTGTGAATAAAGATATGTCACTTTTTTGTTTCTAAAACTAAAAAGTAAATACAATTTGATTATTAAGAACAGATTTGGTATATCCTGGGGGCCCAGCAGATAAGGTCACCAGACACAGTCCACAGACATCCCAAGGACCCAGGTTTAGGACTTGGGCCGGGGGGACAGCCACAATGAACAGCTAAATAAAATAAATGAATGTTTCTTCCTCCTCTTTCTTCCTACCTGCCTCGCTACTCACCTTCATTCTTGCTGGCAGGTCTCCTTTAAAGAAAGAAAGACATATAGATTAGAGGAGCAGAATAGATAGTTCAGAAATAAATCAACATGCATATGGTCAGTTAATTTATAAAAAAAAAAAAAAAAAAAAGAGCAAAGCACATGCAATGGGGATAGGTCAGCCTCATAAATAAATTGCGTTGGGGAAAATGTACAGTCAATGCAAAAGAATGAAAATAAGTCAATATCTTATACCATACACAAAAATAATACAAAACAATCACTTAACTGTAAGACTTCAAACCATCAAACTCCTAGAAGAAAACAGAAGCAGTAAATTCCTTACATCAGTCTTAAAGGTAAAACCAAAAGCAAATGCAAGAAAAGCAAAAATAAGCAAATGGGACTACATCAAATTCAACGGGTTCTACATAGCTAAGTAAAATAAACCATCAATGGAATTAAAAGGCAATCTAAAAGTGGGGAAATATTTGCAAATCACATATCCGATAAGGAGCTAATATTCAAAATATATGAAGAACTCATATGACTATAGAAAAAGCAAACAATCTGATTAAATTGGGCAGAAGCTCTGAATAGACAGTTTTCCAAAGAAGGCATACAGATGACCAACAGGTACGTGAAAAGATGCTAGCCAACACTAATCACACAGAAATGCAAAACAAAATCACAATGGCTATCACCTCCTAGAATGACTGTTATCAAAAAGGCAAGTTATAGCAAATATTGCTAAGGACATGGAGAAAAGGTAAACTGTGTGCACTATTATTGGAATTATAAATTGGTGTAGCCATTATGAGAAACAGGATAGAGTCTCTTCAAAAAGTTAAAAATAAAACTACTGTGTGCTCCAGCAATTCCCCTTCTAAGTATTTACCTTAGAAAATGAAAATACTAACTTGAAAACATATACACACCTTCATATTCATTGTAGTATCCTCACAGTAGGCAAGATATGGAAACAACCTACGTGTCTATGGATGTACAGATAAACACGTGGTATGCATTTGTATGTACAACAGGGGTATGTTCTAAGAAATGTGTCATTAAGTGATTTTGTTGTATGAGTATCATACAGTGTAATTACAGAAACTTAGAAGGCATAGCCTACTCTCTGGTATACCCAACCTACCTAAATGGCATAACCTGAACTATATGGTATATAACCTATTGGTACCACCTTTATATATTGGTCCATCTTTGACCAAGACATCATTCAACAATGTTGGCTGCATATGGAGAAATAAAATTCAGCTATTAAAAGGAATACAGTTTTGTCATTTGTGACAAAATGGAAGATATTGTGCTAAGTGACATAGCCAAAGAAAGACAAATACGATCTGATTTAGCATGAAATCTAAAATCATGAGTTTTTATTTAAAAAAGACAAAAGTTAAAAAAAAAAAAAAAAAAAAAAAAAAAAAAAAAAAAAAAAAAAAAAAAAAGAAAACCTCATAGATACAGAGAAAAGATTGGTGGTTGCCAGGGGCAAGGGGGTGGGCGAATAGGGAGAAGAGAAGCAAAAGATACAAATTTCCAATTATAAAACAAATAACTTGTGAAAGTCTGATGTACAGCATAGTGACTATAGTTAATATAATCTATTGCATATTTGAAAATTGCTGGGAGTAGATCTTAAAAGTTCTGATCACAAGCAAAATAATTTGTAACTATATCTGATTACAAATGTTAAGTTGTCTTCTGTAATGAACATTTCACAATATACATAAATATCTGAAATTAATATAATATTATATGTCAATTATACCTTGATTTAAATAAAGAATTTCAAGAAAAAGTGCACAATATAGGTATCTCTCCCAATATGTTGTGGGTCTGGTTTCAACCATCAAAATAAACCTGAAGTCGCAATCAAGTGAATCAGAATGTTGTTGGTTTCTCAATGTATATAAAAGTTATGTTTATGCTATACTGTAATCTATTAATTGTGCAGTAGAATTATGTCCAAAAAATTAATGTGCATACCTTAATTAACAGATACTAAAATATTTTACTAAGTAATACGAGCTATTAGCTGAGCTTCCAATGAGTCATAATCTTTTCTCAGATCAAGAGTCTTGTCTTGATGTTGATGACTGGTGATGGATCAGGATCATGGTTGCTGAAGATTGGGTTGGCTCTGACAATTTCTTAAAATAAGATAACAATGACGTTTGCTTCATTGATTGATTCTTCCTGTCACAAAAAGTTCTCTGTAGCATATGATGCTGTTTGATAGCATTTTACCCACAGTAAAATTGCTTTCAAAATTGAAGTGAATCCTCTCAAAACTTGCTGTTGCTTTGTTATCAAATAAGTGTATGTAATATCCAAAATCCTTTAACGTGATTTCAACAATGTTTAGAGCATCTTCATCAGGAGTAGATTACATCTCAAGAAATCGCTTTCGTTGCTTATCCGTAGGCAATGTCTCATCTATTCCAGTTTTATTATGAGATTGCAGCAATTCAGCCATATTTTCAGACTCCACTTTTCCTTGCAGTTCTCTTGGCATTTCTACCACTTCTGCAGCTACTTCCTTCACTGAAGTCTTGAACTTCTTAAAATCATCCATGAGGGTTGGAATCAGCTTCTTCTAAACTCCTGTTACAGTTGATAATTCACTTCCTCCCATGAGTTACAGGTTTTAATGTCATCTAGAATGGTGAGTCCTTTCCAGGGGTTTTCATTTAATTTTGCTCAGGTCATTAGGAGAATTTCTCTCTATATCAACTATAGCATTATTAGATGTATTTCTTCAATAATTAAGACCTAAAAGTTGAAATTATTCCTTGATCCATGCATTGCAGAATGGATGTTGTATTAGCAGGTAAGAAAACAATACTAATCCCCATCTGAGTTCATGAGTGACAAGGTGTGTTTTCAATGGGCAGGAATATTTTGAAAAGAATCTTTTTTTTATGAGTCACAAGTCTCAACAGTCATCTTAAAATATTCACTAAAAAATGTTCTACCCTACAGGCTCTGTTGTTCATTATAGAATGCTGGCAGAGTAGATTTACCATTATTCTTAAGGGCCCTAGGGTTTTGGAATAGTAAATGAGCATGGGCTTCCACTTACCTTAGTTATAACTTCTGGATAATTTGCAAGCAGTTTCTACGTCAGCATTTGCTGCTTCACTTTTAGGCTGTGGAGACAGCTTATATCCTTAAACATCATGAACCAATAATCATGTGTCAGCTTCCAGTTTTCTTCTGCAACTTCATCTCCTCTCTAGCCCTTCACAGAATTGAAGAGCATTGGGGTTTTACTTGAACTAGGCTTTGTTTTAAGAGAATGTTATAACTGGTTTGCTCTTCTATCCCAAAAGTTTTAGTGATGACTTTCTCCATAACAGCAATAAGGCTATGTCACTTTCAGTCATCCATCACTAGAAGTAGCACTTTTAATTTTCTTCAATAACTTTTTCTTTGCATTGACAACTTAACTGTTTAGCGCAAGAGACTTAGTTTTAGGCCTATCTTGGATTTCATGCCCTCCTTATTAAGCTTACTCATTGCTAGCTTTTAATTTATAGTGAGAAGTGTGCAACTCTTCCTGTCACTTGAATATCAGAAGCCATTGTAGAACTATTAATTGGTCTAATTTCAATATTGTTGTGGATCAAGGAGTAGGGATGCCCCAATAGAGGGAAAGAGATGGGAAATTATTGATTGGTGGAGTAGTCAACACGCATACAACAATTATCGTTAAGTTTGTTGTCTTAGATGGGTGCAGTTTGTGGCACCCCCAAATAATTACATCAAAGATCACTGACCACAGATCACCATAAGAGATATAGTAACAATGCAACAGTTTGAAATACTTCAAGGATTTTCAAAATTTGTCAGAGACCCCAAATGAGCATACGCTGTTGGAAAAATGACATCCAGAAATTAACTGAATGCAAGGTGGCCACAATCCTTCCATTTTCAAATAAGAAATAAAAAATATCACTATCTGCAAAGCACAATAAAATGTGTCTGTAGAACTGTTGTAGGAAGTAGACCATTCCTACATGTTTAATACGTATTAGGAAATGAACCTGCTCACAGACTCTTTAAATCCCAAATGCAACTCCAGTCTGGTTCTCAGACATCTGGGTGTTTCCTAGAGCGAAAGTTCTCTTCTGGATTTTCTCCCCATCCCACTCTGTTGTCTAGAATCTTTAGTCCACCTCTCCCTGGAGACAAGGAGAAGTAAGCTACACAGCTACACTAAATGTTCTACAAAATTTCTCCTCTTCATTTGCCTCCCTCTCTGTCTCCAAATAAGCTGATTTCCACAGAAAAGTTATAACATTTCCTTCTAATTTAGTCTTAGTATAAGAAAAGGTGAATATTCTAGTTCAATTACCTGTCCAGTCATTTACTCTTCTTTATAATTCAGGTAATATGTAAATTATGCTATACCATCAGGTAATTTAATCAATGGTTTGGTTTTGTTTTTTGGGGGTTGGGGGGTAATGAAAAAAGGAAAGAGAGGGAGGCAGAAGAAAGGTTAAGGAACATACCAACACTCAAATGTTAACCATAATATTGTCAATAGCTAAAATCAAACCTAGTGTACTTTTCTCTACCTTCTCTTTCCTTGGTAATTCCTTCAGTTTACTGGAAACAAAGAGGAAATGTACTTTCATTTTCTGTACTCTATACTGATCATATTTTAAGTTTTAGGTTATTTAAGGGGCCTGTATGCTGGGCAGAAACTGAGGAAACAGATCTGAGTGTAGTCATGGGTACCGCTCTTCATCAACCTCCCACTCCATACCCCCAAATCTCAATACCACTCAGGTGATTGGACAGCTTAGGCAGTGTCTTCTCCCTCCATACGCAGATTGGTGGCTGAATGGCCAGAGACTTTAACAGATTCTACTAGAACTGGAGCTGGTGCTAACTTTGTTGCATCAGAGGAAAATGTCTTACTGCTCAGGTTGGAAGGAGCTTTGATTGGATATTAGCAAATAGTCAGAAATTCCCAAACTTTCATTAGGGAGTATAAACCAAAGCTACCCTGGTGGTAATCTGGTGAATAGCATGATATCAGTATTGGGTAGAATTGGTTTTAATAAGCATATCGGATTGGTTGAAATGAAGTAGGAACTGGCAGCTGGGCTCATCTGATAGGACAATAAGAGTAAGCCTCTACATAGTAAACTCCATAATAGTTTTAGCTCTGATCCACCCTTCCAGAGCCACCTGCAGCTGCAAGGCCATGCTCTCCAGTTGGTTGAGACTACTGTCCTCGCTCAAGTCTGCTGACTGAAGTGCTGTCTCTCTCAGAAGTGTCTCTAGGGCAAAGATGACCCAGCAGATGGACAAGTCATCAAGAGGATCTCCCAAATGTCTTTTTCTCCTCTCTACATGGGTGACAGTGTAGCTGGCCCACTGACCTCTCTTCCTTCCTCCTCTGACTAAGCAATGGAGCGACATGGCAATAAGGGAATCTTCTCTGCGTGGTCAGGTATACCTGCATTCCTCATCACCAGACACATCCACAAGATACAGAGCTTGCATCTGGCTTGTGAGCCGGGTCCTGGCCCCTGGCCATCAATGATTCCTCACCTGTATTTAAAACATCCACCCAGAGAACTTATTCAGAAGCCAGATTGTGGGTCATTTTCCATTTAAAGAAATAATAAGCTCCTCTAGTTTTCTTTCACAAACTAAGCACATGACAGCCAAGGTTTACAGATTTCTTAAGCCTACTTCCTCCTAAAACTGAAGTCTCTGATTAATCAGGTAAAAGACCAGTTTCTCTTTCAGGCTGGTCTAGCTCTCTGAATACAAACCCACTTCTTTTTTTCTTGAGGAGTGTAAGCAATCAGGAAAAAGTGTAAACAAATGAGGCATAAGACATTTTCCCAAGGTCACAGAATCTTCTGTGACCACCAAATGTCAAGGACTTCTGAACCTGCTGTCACCAGACATGGACCTGAAATCAAAGAAGTGACATCTTAAATGATGAAATTGGTGCTGTCAACTTGGCACCGATCTTTGTCCCTCTAAGGTAATAAACCAAACAGCCAACTTGGCTTTGCTACAATATTCAGATTTCCATGTGGCCCCAAGAAGAGCCACTGCACAGGAGGCGGTGAGTGTCTGGTGCAAGGGGTAGGCAAGTGGCAGGGACAGGCTGATGGCAGCTGGTCCCAGACCTGCTAGGTCCTAGCTGACTGGCTTAGGGTGAAAGCTGACTATCTAGAAAGTTCTTTTTTTCATTTCATATCCCTCATAGATACCTACCTGCAAGATAACTTAAAAGGTAATAACTAACAGACATATGGTGTCTGGATGTCGACTTCCAACAAATGATCGCAATAATTATTGTTGGTTTTGTAGAAAGAGTTAATATATTTAAAGTGCTCAGAGAAGTGTATTCAGTAGGTGTTGGCTTATATTTGCTATTGTTATCTAAAAGAATCCAGGTATCAATTTTAGACCTTCCAGCCTCCCTGAGGTGATGCTACAAACTTGGCTAATATGCCTGATAAAGCAAAAGCAAATGGTTTGACATCTTCGGAAGAAGAAAAAAATTGACACAGTTTAGCAGGTTCAATTCAGTCTTTGAAAGGGAAGAGGAATTATGCAATAGGCATCTTAGAGCCAAGATTGCAGGGTAGAGAATGAGGTGGATGGGTAAGGATCATGGAGAGATAAATTAGGAAGCCACAGCAAGACTTCAGATTTGAACTGAGAAGCTGTAGGGAAAGAAGTCAACTGATCAGAGTGGCTAGAAGATAGCATTGAGGTCAATCGACCCCAAAAGAGCAAGCCGCATACCCTTTGGTTCAAGTCCCGGGCCCTGGGGGAAGCAACCAATGTGAAGAACTAAGTAAAAATAAAATAAAATGCTTCTTCTTCCTGTCTCTTCCTGCCTGCCTGCTGGTCTTCATTCTTGCCTGCATCTTTCCTTCCAAAAAGAAAAGAAAAATAAAAGGTAGCATCCACTCTACTCCTAGTGGATGAAAGGGAGGAAAGACTCTCAGCTGATCTGGAAATTTCTGTCACGGAACAATTTGATGACTATTGACTTCACTTACTGAGAGGAGGAATAGATTTGGGAGGAGAGGATAATTAGCTTAGAATTCATTTTAAATTAGATCTTTATAGTCACAGAGTTTATTTATTCAAGCAACAAGAAGGAGACATTTCTTTATTCTTAGCTATTTTTGTCATGTATTGTAAAACTGCTTGGTGATTTAACTCGCATGTATCACCAAGAGTAGATATATATATAAAATAAGCAGTCTTTTGTTCTGATAAGCAGTGTGATTGAGTCTGCAGCTATTCGACATTTAAAAATGGTACCTAAGAAAATAGGATATAGGCATATGATTCAAAGATTTATAATCATAGGTTAATTAAACTGGCAAATACCAGCTGCAGAGAAGTGAAAGTCATTGAGACTCCTACCTCTTCATTTATTTAAATGCACTTCAGAGATTCAACAAAATACATGAAAGAAAGGAATGTCCTAAAGGAAAAAAGAAATGAAGGCAACAAAATATAATCAGGAGCATTATTTTTGTAAATGATAATTTGGGGAAAAAATGTTAAAGCCTACTATTTTACCAGTAGCATTGAATGGGGATATACCTTTGATTTATAAAAGCAAGTAATGTAATTTGGGACAATTATCTCATTTGCAAAAAATAGGTACCTCTTAGAAGTCTGACAAAAAGCTACTTTTCAGAGTGCTATTTTGAGTCATTTTCTATAACATTTTAAAGCTACCTTTTTAGCAATAGAAGTGATACCCTAATATAGGTCTTAATTAGATTTCCAACCGAAGTAATAGTCATCTTCTTCTGGGCTTTGTGTCACTGACCGTGACCTCCTAAACACAGAGCATATGTCATACTTGATCTCACACCCTGGGTGCTGCACATTGTACCCATCCTGTGGGAACACTCAGTGAGAGTTTACCTAGTGAAGGATAAATTAAATTTTTTACATGTAAAACAGAGAAGAAATTTCTACCTCCCTGGACAAAGCAACTTCATGTTCAGGAATTCAGCATTCATAGCACTAAAATTACTGAAACGCTTTCCTTTTTTCTATCGAGGTAACATTTACTTACAATGCTACATAAATTTCAGCACAGCTTCTCATCTCATCTGTATATGCTCCACCATCCTCAACCCCCAAGGTCTAGTTTCATCCAGTCTGCCCTCTACCCATCTCAGCTTCCCTGCCCTCTTCCCTCTGGTAGTCTCTATTCTGTTATCACAACTAAGGGTTTTCACTTTTGCTTTCTTTTTTTGCTTTGATTGATTCTTTACCTTCCAGGTATGAGTGAAATCATAAAGTATTTGTCCTTCTTCATGTGACTTTTTTCACTTAGCATAATCCCCTTGTCACCGTGGCAAGATTTCATCTTCTTTTCAGTAGTGGAGAAGGATTCAACTGTGTATATACAGTCACACATTGCTTAATGACATTTCAGACAATGACGGACCACATTTACAATGATGGTATCAATAGGCAATACCATATAATCTAGGATGGAAGTAGACTATACCATCTAGGTTTGTGTAATTACACTCTTTGACATTTATACAAAGACAAAATCACCTAATGACAGCATTTATCAGAATGTATCCCCTGTATATTACAGCTTTGTTCATTCATATGTAGATGGGCACCTGGGGTGTTTCCATATTTTGCCTATTGTGAATAAGTTGCAATGAACATAAAGTTGCATTTATCTTTTTGAAATAGTGTTTTCATATACTTTGGATAAATATCCAAAAGTAGAATTGCTGCATCTTATAGTCGTTCTATTTTCAATTTTTTGAGGAATCTCATACTGTTTTTCATAGTGGCTACACCAATTTACATTCCCACCAACAGTGCACACGTGTTCCCTTTTCTCCATGTCCTCACCAGCATTGTTGTTTCTTTTCTTGATAAAAGTCATTCTAACAGGTGTGAGGTGATATCTCACTGTGGTTTCAGTTTGCGTTTCCCCTAATGATGAGTGATTATTGGTTATTTATATCTTCTTGGCTGAAATATCTACTTAGATCATCTGCCCATTTTTGAATTATGTTTTTGTTATTATTGTTGTGTTGTATGAGTTCTTTATGTAATTTGGATATTAACACCTTGTCATATTTGCAAATATCTTCTCCTTTTTCATTTTATCAAGTGTTTCTTTTGGTTTTAGTATTTAGTTTTAGTCCAATTGGTTTTCTTTGTGCTTTTGTTTTCCTTGCTATTGAATTCACAAAGACATCTCTAAAGCTAATACAAGGAGCTTACTGCCTATATTTTCTTCTATGTATTTTATGCTTTCAGGTCTTGCATCCAAGTCTTTATCCATTTTGAATTAATTTTTGTGTTTGAGGTTAGATAGTGGTTTAGATTAATTCATTTGCATGGACCTTTCCAGTTTTCTCAATACCACTTATTGAAGAGATATTTCTTTCTCTGCTGTATTCCTTTGACACTTTTGTGATAAATTAGTTGTTCTTATATGTGTTAGTTTATTTCTGGACTCTGAATTCTATTCTATTGATCTCTGGGCCTTTTTTTTTAATACCAATATTATATTGCTTTGATTACTCTAGCTTTGCAGTATAGTTTGAAGTTGGGGAGAATGATTCCTCCATCTTAATTCTTTTTTCTCCAAATTTCTTTGACTGCTTGAGGTATTTTGTGGTTCCATACAAATTTTAGAATTTTTTTCTATTTCTATAAAGAATGCTTTTATTAAAACATTTTTCTTCTTATAAATGTAACATGACCAAGTTAAAAATAAAGACAGTCATTACATCCACAGTCCTATCATGCAGATATATGAAGTTAGCATTTCAATTTCAGCAAAAATTATTATCACTGTTATAATGAATTTATAATGTCACTTTAAAACATACTTTATTTGGAATGTCCAAATTTTTAATCAATAATATTTCAAATATTTTCTTCAACTATGACAAGTTGAAAAGTAAAATAAAAGGCTTTCTTTTTTAATTGTTTAAGGAAAGGTGCAGCAGGAATAAAGGTGAGTAGGTAGGCAGACAGGAAGTTTTAATCCAGACTAATTACCCAGATTCAGGATCTCAAACCAGGGACACTGGGATAGATGTGAATTTTACCCAGTGAACTAAACCACCAGGACAACAGGATGTGCCTAAGGAGAAATTTTTTAAATGTAGATCATGAATGTGAAAGGGAAAGGAAATGCTTTTTCAACCTCTGGTTGGGAGAGAGAACATGCTTTTAGCATTTTTTAGGTCTAAGATGGAGCTTCTTAATTCACATAGTTTATGTTATTATGAGTCTAGGAAAGGAGATTTTCTTGTAACGGATACATAGTTAAGTCAACTGACCTATAACCAAAAACATCTCAAGTAGAATAACTGAGAACCACTGACCTGAAATTTGACAAAGCTCTGTTCTTATAGGGTGTGGCAGCCAGGAGAATTTAAGAAAACTGGGCAATGAAATTATTCATTATCATTCAGTCTTGAAAAAAAGAATGGAGTTTTGTCACATACTACAACATGGAAGCACCTTAAGGAATTGTGTGAAGTGATATAAGTCAGTCACAAAAAGACGAAAACTGTATGATTCCACTTAGATAAGGTATTTAAAGCAGCTGAATTTGTAGAAGTAGAGTGGAACGGTGGTGGCCAGGGACTCTGGAGAGTGGTAAAAGATGAGTTGGTGTTTAGTGGACATAAAGTTTCAGGTCTGCAAGATGAAAAGCTTTGGAGATGTTTCACACACACAAAAAGCTAAATGTAGGTAATATTACTTGCTGAACTGCAAACTTAAAACACGGTTAAGATGACAATAAGAGAAAGAAAAAGAACTGGAATCAGAATACCAAACCAGTGATTTAGAGTCTTCCAATATACAATTTAATATTATTGATAGGTAAAGGACATGGCTCAATAATTCAAAGCCAAGTTCTCCTAGTTATTAAATTATTTTTTCTGAAAATGAATGCAGCCTATTTTTTTTTTCCTCCTGAAATTTATGAACCCTAGTTCTTGGACAATGGGGCCAAGGTTGAGGAGGCCTGGTCTTTAGTCCAAGCTCAGTGGTTAGCCTGGCTGTGTGGTTTGGGCAGTTACTTGACCTTCCTCAGTCTTGATGTGACCTGGAGATGATTTGCCATCCCCTCCACCCACTTTGTGAGTTTACTCTGCGGGGACAGGGGCACACCAATCCATTGCTGCTGCACCAATGAACAAGGTACTTGTCAGTGTTTCCATTTTATTCAGTGATTTTATTTATTCATTCAAAGTCTATGATTATATTACTAAATTAGTAATGGAATTCAGTAATTCTATTACTAAAGCATGAATATGTACATCCTGAAATCTAAAATAAATTGAGTATTTTACTAAATGCCAAGATTTGTGCTTAGCATTTCACATATTTAATCTCCAGAACTAGAATTACCAGAGATGTTTATTAACTTTCCCAAAGTCAAACAGCATGTGAGTTTCAGACTTGGGACTGTGAACCTAATTTTTCTGCCTGCAAAGGCTATGCTCTGAACTAGTAAATTATACTGCAACAGAATATAGAGCTTGAATAAATGTAAGCATTCTAAGAAAGTTTATAGAAAAGTTTAAGAATCCTGACAGATTGGGGACTTTTATAAATTCAGTTTTCTCATTCCATCTATCTTGGTGAAACCACCAGTTTATTCTAGACCCATAACCTCCCAAGAGCCAGTTCTAGCCTTGCTCCTTAGCAGCAACACAAAAGCTTGTATACACTGATTTACTGCAAAATTTAGCTGTTACTAAATTGAACATATGATTTTAATTCTGAATCTCAAAAAACATTTCTTAAAGGAAAGGTGCAGGCAGAAATGAAGGCCAGAAGGCAGGCAGGCAGGAAGAGAGAGGAGGAAGAAATACCCTGCTTTGATTTGTTTTTTAAATTTAGTTGTTCACAGGGACTAGAACTCAGGGGTGTGTGGCTTGCTCCTTCAGAGGTGATTGACGCAACTGCTGCTCCACCAGGGTGCCCCAAATCTCATAATTCTTAATATACTATCAGAGACTTTGAGCTACGATAGAAACCAATTATTCATATGTACTTGAAAGTGCTAAATAAAGTGCTTTGAAGAAAAGTTATCAAAAACACTAGACTGCTTCAAATCACACAAGCAAAGAGAATGCATATTGTTTGGTGATTTGCCAATGTGATTCCTTTTTTAAGGTAGCCAGGCATAGATTTAAACACAAACACACACCAGCTGGCTGAAATGAGTGCACTTATAAATAAATATTTAGTGAACTGAATTCTGGCTGGCTTGAAGCAGTGTTTCAAGAAGATAAGAAAAAAAAATAGCAGTGTTCCTTGAAATAGAAAATGTAGATAAAATGTTAATGATGAATTTAAATTAATCTGTGACTAGAACTGTCAAAGAGCTGTCAATTTTAAAGGAACATTATTTTTGCTTTTATTTTCAAATATTTTTCACTGTCTGTTTTGATGTACCTGGTTTCAAATAAATCATGATGTAAAATAAATTGCGAAGATACATTAATTGAAGCCAAAAGGCAAAATCCCAAACTAAATCCCTGACTAAATACAAGTTTGTCTGCTCTACATGTGTGCCCATGTGACCCAAACAGATTCACGAAAACCAACTGACCATACAGACACCGTGAACCCAGGTAAGGGCTCTCCAACATACATTCCATCTCCTTGATGACTACTGCTACCTTCTTCTTGCTTCTCAAATATCTAATTCCCCATTAGCTTTTAAGTTCAACTAGCGACCTTGACCTTGCTGCCTTTCATTGAGAAAATAGTAATCAGGAAAAATTATACAAGTTGTACCTCCATTCCTGCCCAAATACTAGCACCATACACCTGAAGTTGGTCTTCCCAGCCATTTCTCCAGTTAAAATGTCTGTGCTTCTATCAAAGGTCAACCCCTCCTGTTTTATGTAGGCTGCAAAATTATGATCAGAGACTGTGACTATCTTTGCCAATAATTTAGCTAAGTATCAGTTAACTATAGCAATTATAATTTATAATAATAGTAACATAAGCCAACCATATACTGGACAATATCTCTTAAGTCAGTAAAGAAATGACATACTTCAAATCTATGATGGATTAATTACATTGTTATTCTAGACAAAAGGGAGCTGAAAGAAATAAAATCTGGATTTAGCTGACACTTAACTTTCTACAAGCTGGTTCTTGGGAAAGTTGACTTTAGCTACCCAGGAGCTGACTGATGTCCATGTCCACACAAAGTGCAAGTTCTTTGTTGCTAGAGCTGGGTGCCCTAGAAGGGGTGCCAGTGTTGGCAGACAATGGTAAGCAAGACAAGCTCCTTCGCTGTGCCACTGTCAGCAAAGATCCATCTGGCATCTGCAGGAGCAAATACTTGAGGCTTTAGAGAGCTTTTTAGATGGGCAAAAAAGTAGCCTTGACCAGACCAAACATTCTTAATAGATCCCCACTTAAAGTTTCTCGGTACTTAAAGTTTCAATACCCATCACATGATGGACACCACTGCTGTTACTATGGTGCCAAGATCATGGGGGTCCTCTGTGCTCCTGCTGATAAGCCCTCGGGAACCAGTAGCACAATTTGCTGACATCATCTTGCTTATTATGTTCATATCAACAACAGAGTCCTAACATTCAACTTTTAAAACAATTTCATCAGAACAAATTATTCAAAATAAATTTAACCACAAGCAGCTTTATTCAAAATAAAGTTTTTAAAACATGGATTGGAAACTCCTTTTCATCAACTCAAGGACATTGTTCCAGCAATTCTTCCCTCTTCTTCCTGCATCATCTTTTTTCCCTGTTCATGGAATCATGCAAATGTGCTATTATTATTCTCATCTTGAAAGAAGATAAAATCTCTTACCCCTACTTCCTCCTCCAACTGCCTTCTCATTGTCTGTTGCATTTATTGTAAAATTCCTAGAGACTGGTATTATCTCCAGTTCTCCCATTCTTGGCTGCACGATCAGGCCATCAAAGTCATGCACAATGCTACGATGAACGGCCAAACATCCCACTTGACTTTAACTATTTCTAACAGATAATCCCTCCTTTGAAAGGTCCCTTGAAATACTTTTCCTCTTGGTTTTCCGGACCTTGCACTCCCCTAGTTTTCTTCTCTTTTACTGACTTTCTTTCGGGTTCCTTCTCATCTTTCTGAACTCTTCTACCTAGAGTGCCTGGGGGCTCAATTCTGGACCTCCTTTCTTCTCTAGTTTCACCTTCGCCATTGGCAACAGCATTTAAACCAAAGTGGTAACCTCCAGCCTGGATCTCTCCCCTCAACTAGGTCTGTACATCTAAATCCTCATTCAATATTTCACTTCAAATGTGTATAAGGAATCTCTTTTAAGCCCAAAGCAGTCAAACCACCAAATGAAACATTGACCTCTACCCTGAAACGTATTTCTCCCAAGTTTTCTCCAGCTTAGTAAATGGCAACTTCCTCCTTTCCTTTGCTCAGGCCCAAAACTGTGGAGTTAGCCTGTCTTTTCTCCTTTTCTTGTATCTAAGCTTCTCTCTAAGAGAAAATTCTGCCCCTTTGCTTTCAAAATATATCCATAATCAGACCACTTTTCACTCCTCAGCTCTTACCAATCTGGTTCAAGTCCCAATCCTGCACAATTCAACAAACTCCTAATTGATATCCAGCTTCTAGTCTTCCCCACGAGTCTGTAGAAAAATGTTGCATGATTTCTGCTCAGATCCCTCATAATGGCCCCCAACATAAAAGCCCAACTCCTTCCAAAGACCCACAATCTGCCTTTGTGGTCTCCATGCTATACACCCCCTATCTTCTCTGACTACATCTTGTGTCTCCCCTCTCTCTGTCATCCCAGTCTAGCCATACTCACCTCTTCCTTGTATTCACTATTTATCACCTCCCTCTGGACTTGCTCAAATGTCATCTCAGAGACCTTCTCCAGACCACTTTTGGGGAAGAAAGTAAAGTCAAAGCAGAATCAATGTAACATAATTATGGTTTGGCTCTCAATGTGCTTGCCATAGCTCTGGGATAAACCAAGTGAGTATTCTTTTGGAAGTATTTTAAGTAGATTTATTATGCACGCGGTCATCAGCTGGGATTCTTCCTCAAAGAGCTGAGTCCCACTGGCAGTTTGGAGTACACTTATATAGGTTAGAAGTGGGGGGGGGGGGGCCGCGCATAAATTAGAATGGGAATTACAAGCAGAACCCAAGTTAGTTATTTGTAAATTCTTCACATGGGCAATACACACAGGATTCAATTTGCCAGACACATATCTGCAAGATACACACAAGATTCCATTTGCAAGTAATAAAGAAAAGTCCTTTATCTGTTGGTAACTTATTAGGTGTCTCACAGCATTCCGGTAAGCTCAGACCGCAGAGCACCTGTCAGCCTGTTGAGTTTACAGCTGGCTGGAAGCTATGGACACGGCTTTTTCCTTCACAATCCACCCAGGTAGAGAAGTTTCACTTATTCAAGCTGATCATATATATGATTTATTGGGGAAAACCCACATCATAATACTTTAAGCATAAAATTTAATTGAC
Organism: Solenodon paradoxus; assembly: GCA_004363575.1. Lineage (NCBI taxonomy): Eukaryota > Metazoa > Chordata > Mammalia > Eulipotyphla > Solenodontidae > Solenodon > Solenodon paradoxus. Next base: position 268,122 of record RJWH01000324.1, on the reverse strand, counting down.
AGCAAAAGGGCCCAGGGGTTTTAAGAACCACAAAGATGAGCATCCAAAGACCAATTCAAAGTTGCCTTCCTAGGGAGAACTTTCCCTAGGGCATCAGTCAGCTCCTTATGGAGGGGAGTGCTGCTTCTCCTAGCAGAGATGCCAAAATCTGGATGAGGCTTCAGACGCCTCCAGGGGAGAGAGTCTTTATTTAGTTCCTGTATTTACATTTCTGCAGAGGGGGTATTATCAGATCCTCCCAATAAGCTTTGGGGCTTGGCCTTTCTGCTCAGACTTTTATCAATCAGTACCAAACTTAGTTTTTTAGTATCTTGGCACAGAGAACTTCTATCAATGTTTGTGTAGGGTGCCCCAAGGCCTTTTTATCTGTCTTTGCTTAGTCTGTTTATCAGTGCCCTCTCAAGCAAGTGGCTGCTTTCATTTTAAATTGTCAGCATAAGTCATTATATTTTAATGGCAGTCAATTCTTGATCAGTCAGGATCATTACAATAACAATACATATCAAGTTAAGTAATCAGAAGAGTCATGCAGCCATAAGTGACAGATTCAGGTTTCAAACCCAAATCTGGTCGGGAAGCGAGTGATCTGACGTTTTACTTTATTTCACAGCATCATAGCTCTGCCTTCAGTTCACATGATCAATACACATGCAGCCATAATATCACAAAGCTATCTCAGAATTTCTGAGTGGCCTCTAGATAAGATACCAGGGATCATGGGCCTTGGTCATTCACAGTGTCACACCATCAGGACAGCTTTGCTGACCCCCTGGGCAGGCTGTTGTGAGTCATGGATTTTTTCCGCCATTTCAAACATCTAAATGTTTGAAACAATCTGAATGATCACTCCTCCAAAGACTTTGCAGTTAATCACCTGTTCTAAGTGGCATTTGTAGCCTTTCCAGACAGCTATCTTAAAAAGGGAAGTTGACTCTTTAAAGAAGGAAGGAAGAGAGAATAAAATATTTCAGAGGGATATATAATATTTATGTAGAATATTTCTAGTAGACTAGACAAGGGCTCAATGACAGGTGTGCTTCTAAGAGGAAAAACGAAGGATTAATAGTCCGGAAAGGAGGGAGACTGACTCCTCACTCACGCCACTTGTACCTGCGGAATTATTGTGCAATGTGCCTGTCTGGCACTAACATACAGGTCATGGAAATCAGCAAAGTGGTTTCAAAATGACAATGATAGAAGTGTACTCAGTCTGGTCATTCACTGAGAGCGTGAAGAGGACACACTGCAGTCAGTAGAACTCCATTTACCTGCATGGCTCCATCAAAGTGAACATCAGTCAAGCTCTTCCAGACCTCAGTGTCACCATCTGCAAAATGGAGAGTCATTACAGCTTGCCCTGCTTGGTGCACAGGAATTTCTCAGAGATTGCCCCTTCTAAGGGTCAAACTTAATGTGCATTAGGTTGCTTTATCCTTTAGGGAAAAGTCAAGTTTCTTGGCTAGGAAAGGAAGCCAACTCATGGAACAAGAAGTGGGGCCAAAATAGCAGTAGTATCTGTCTCCATCTCTCACAATAAGTTCTTGGAAGTAAGAAAATCAGCAGGAAATCTGTTGCTTGGTCTCAAACAACTTTATTTTAAATGTAAAGAGTCTAAGCAAGATGATCATTTGCATGATGACAACTCCTCTGTTCTCTGGTTCTGATGATTATGCAAATTTTAGTCATCCTCGACTAGACTGTTCTTTTATTCTCACCATGCACAGACTAGCTGTGATCTGGAGAACTGAAAAGATTTGCAGCTCATTTACAGAACAGCTAGAATCAAATAATTGCACATTTTCAAAGTTATGTAATAGACTCTGAATTTTAAAAATAAGTTAACAGTTGGGTTCTAGAGGTAGCCCTTCTTCCTTCAGACATAATAATGCTTATATTAAAATTCACAGAAAATGCAAAGTAAATGATGGATGGTTGTAAAGAAGAAGATAAAAACAGTGTGTAATGTGTGGGATCAAATTTTAAGCCACACATTGAATAATGACATTTTTCAAGAAAAGACAACTGTGTCCCTTTTTCAAGACAATTTACCTAAATAGCATAGTATTTAAAAGTCCCCAAACTAAGCACACAAGGCATGTAATTCAGGACTGTTTTGGAATTCTCATTTGTTAGCCACGGTATACCATTTGATGCAATGGAGACATGTCCTGTGCTAAAGTATTTAAAACATCTATAGAAGTTTCATCGCTTGGAGACAAACTTTTTTAAAGCTTCATTTCCTCATTTTTTCTGTTTCGTTTCCTTCTCTTTCATCTTGGTATTAGTAGGGGAGGAGCTATTCCTCCTCCTGCAAAGTATGTCCTTTCAAACAAAAGAAAAACAAGTCTATGCTCATCTAATCCATCAAAAGACCAGTTAGGAACAACTTTCCCCTTGTCGGTAACTGCAGATTTCCAATGGGTTAAAGGTGGAGGGAAGTTCTTATCCTGACTTCACCACTTTCTGCATTTACCTGCGACCTGCAGTGGAGACCTGTAGTGTTCTGCAGGGGCGGAGTGGGTTTTCCGCTACCCACAGGGTGGTGGGAGGAGCAAAGCTGCTAACAAATGCATCACATGAAACTGCAGGATTGCTACTAGTAAAAAGTAAATAGAAAGGGAACAACCTTCCCCTTATCATCCCCCCTCTTTTTCTCACGTCCCCTTTCTTCTTCCCCCAACCCTCTCCTTCGTTCCCCTCCTCTCATAGTCTTTCAGCTGTGAACACAATCCACAAGCCAGGCTCTGAACCGTTCAAACAAAACCAAAGAAGAGTCCATGTAAATTACCCCCAAATTACTGAGAACTGGGAAATGAAAGCTAACGCAGAGTCAGATTCCTGGAAGATGCTGGATTTCCTGACCACTCTGAGTTCAGATTTGCCATAGTCTTCTAGTTTCCATCGTTAGTCTTGCACTTCCTAATGCAAGAAGGTAAATGCTGACTCGTGTCATTTGCTCCCGGTGCCACCGGAAATGGCATGTTCTCACCAGACACTGGCTCACAAACAGAGCAGCATCCAGTGGTGCTCTTCTCTGCCTTGCAGTCCAGACTCTGGGCTCTCCCACCTGATGCTCTGACCTACAGCTCAGAAGAAGTCTAGGGAAGATCAGCGGAGAGGTACCATTTTTACTCGCCAGTAACTTTAATGAGTGAGTACTTTCAATTTCTCCATTTTACTTTAAACGTTTGTTTTGCATTTCTAACCAGCCTTTCTTGGATTCTCGTTTCCTACTGTAGCAAGGAAACACTATCTGCCCACTAACCCAAACAGCCCTAAAGAGAACTGTTTTTGTGTAACAAGAAGGCTTTGTAATTGATAAACTACTAACTCTTTAAAAATGCACAGTTGATGGTATGGAGACCAAAAGGGAAATTCCCTTTACCCCTCTTGGTTCTTTTCGGACTGGTCAAATAATCAAAACGGCATCAAACAGCTTGGCAGAGGAAAAGACACAGTCGGGAGAGATACGGTGGTTAGGTAGGTGTCACTTTCAATGGGGCAACAGGGTTTAAATCTTACACTGAAGAACATGGTAAAGGGACTGGGGTGTCAACACCAGAAAAGGGGACAGAAAAAGGATGGTCTTACCTTTATCCTAAAAGTAGAAGTGGGCTTCTTGGATCTAGATGAAGACCATCCCAAAGTACAATCTTTTAGGTGATAAGGGAGCAACACTTCTGTGGAAGAAAGACAGAGGCTAAAGGTGGGGGTGAGGTTTCTTTGATTAAAAGGAAAAGGTTAGGAGAGAGGTTGCAGATACCCTCCCTTTCTTTCAGTACAACATAATCTGCATGCCAGACTCGGGTCTCTACAGACATTTGGGGTGCTGTGTCTGAACCCCTTTAAAAGGACACAGCACATGTGAACTGGAAAAAGGGTGTGAAGCATCTTTGCGCGATTTTGTTTGCTATGGTTGACCACAAAGGCTTGGCATCAGTTTGCCTCTCAACTCTGCTTTTTATAAAATGTATGACCTTGAGCAGATGACTCAGTCTTTCAAACTGAATGTTCAAATGCGTAAAGATGGAGCCAAATGAAGGCCCAGTGTCATAGGATTTTTTAAGAGTATTAGATAAGCAGGTAAAACAACATGCTATTGAAGGGGGTACTGCATAATGTTACTAAATCATTAGTGTTACTAAATACCCAGTTAAATTCTTTTTGTTAAATAACAAGTGAAATATTTCATTTAACTGGAAAGCTCCCTTAACTACTAAGACCCATCCCTCATATATGCTGAGGTGGCTCAGAATAAAATGAGCAATTCACTTTCATAAAGTTTACAGAGCATTGTATTTCCACAATTAGCCCTAAGAAAGGCAGTGCAGCAGCTCTGTTGATTTATTTTTCTTATTGAGGGTTGAAGGAGATGCTGTTGGATAAAGTAATAGAAAAAGCCACCCACTGACCCACACTTAGAGCTAAGGGAGGAAAGCCAGGACTTGGGAAAGGTCTGCCAGCAGAAGGTAACTCACACACTCATTTCTCCGGCATGGATTCTGCTTCTCTCAGCTTTCTCATCCATGAAATAATCTTGATGTGAGAACACAAGTGAAAAGGTTAACAAAAGAGCTTTATTCAGAGGCAGATGTCAGAATTCAAACCGGGGGTCCCAGTCACCAGAGAGAGTTCTAGTAAAACTTCGCTCCATTTCAGTGATGATTGACTACGGCTTTTATACATTTTCAGCTAGCAGGCTATTTATAATAAAAAGTCACATTAATCATTCCACAACAAAGTCTGCAGCAAATGTGAGCAACTGGTTATTTCCTAACATTTCTGATCAAAGACAAGAGGTAGGGCAATGCACTGCATACCTCCAAGGATTTATTAACTCCAGTGATCACATTTAAGAGATGTAAGAATGGGCTGCTAAATCAATTCTACTGAGAATGTTGGAGTCACATGTGGGGGTCCTGATCGCAGGGCCAGGGGCTCTATTTTACTTCTTTCTTCTAGTCACTCGCAAGGTGGCATGGGGTCAGATTTATGATGTTGGGTCTTTTCTGGGGTCAGGCTGCATGGCGCCCTCACGGCTGGCTGCTCACCTGGCTGACTTTATGCTGTGCAGTGTCTCAGTGTTCCCAGAAGGTTTAACCATATGACTTCTGTCCACAGCATCCAAGACTTCTGGATCTTGTCCCTCCTCCTGTTTCACACCTTGAAATGAGGGAAAGCCTCAGCCCCACTGCCAACAGAGAGAGGAGTGAGAACCTAGGTCTTCCAATTCCTCCATGAAATCATGTCAGTAGGGACCACGGCAGACAGGAATTGGCTCTTAGCATCCCGTTTTTAAATTAAAAAACTTCTCCCCCACAGAAACACTACTGCATTTAGTATTCAGCTACTACACTGGTAATAAGAATAATAATTATCACAGTAAAATAACATCCCTTTTGAAAGCTCTTTAACACACAGAGGTAAGTGAGCACTGTGGGATGTAAAAATCCCACATGCTCATCAGCCTAATATTTCTGTTACCGGTTGAATGAACCTTTTTTTTTTTTCTTTTTAAGGAAAGGTACAGGCAGGAATGAAGGTGAGCAGAGGCAGGCAGAAAAAGGGAGGAAGAAGAGACATTTCATTTATTCTATTTAGTTCTATTCTCCTGGACCCCAGATCTTGAACTTTAGACCTTAAGATGTATGTGGACTGGGCGCAACCCCCTACTCCACCAAATGGACTTTTGTGGCCAGTCCTGGAGACAGAATTTTCAGAACCTGACTTATTCATCTCTTGAAAGCCGCTAGTCGTTATTAGTTCCTCAATCGCCCTTCCTTTTCAACCATGGGAATTTTTTATTCAACCACTGATTAAAATCTAGAGGAGTCAGCAGAAATATAAAAGGTTTGACACATGAATATAGCTTTAGTCCAGCAGAGAGTCTCCGGTGACCTGTTAAGATTAGCTAACTATCAGAGTGACGAAAATGGAACCAAGTTGACTATACGCCTGCTTTGTTTTTTCATGGAAATATGTAACAGTGCACTTCGTTTTGTTTTTCAATGAAGAAATAAAAAGGAACGTTACATACAAATATTTTTCCTAAATAGGATTCTTTTCCCCTTAACTTCAACAAATTTTTAGAGCTAAGGTTAAAAGCTGGGGCTATTTCCTCTTAAAGAAACCAAACTAAATCTTAAGCTTATCTAACTCATCATAAGATTTATTGTCTATAAGCTATTATTAGCTGAGCAACATCAGGAAATTTGCATAACGTCTCCAAAACTCAGTTTACTCATCCATAAAATGGGGATGATAACAATAGTTCCTACCTCACTAGGCTGTGAGAATAGAATAAGCCTGGCACAGAGTAAAAGATCAATGGATGCTACCTGCTACCCTGGGCATGAGGGGCACCAGAATGAGTAGACATGCTACTCTCATAGGCCAGAATCTTCTGGGGGTAGAAAAGCATTTGAGCAGTTAGAGCACAAAGCAGAACCAAGTACTGGCTAGAAGCATCTGACAGAGGGAGAGGAGACTTTTCTGTCTGGGAAACTAGGGAAGTCTCTCCAACAGAATGTACTTTAGACTAGATTTTAGAGAAGGAACAGAACTTCAGTGATAGAGTTGTAGACATTCATAGCCAAGTCACACAGCAAACATTAAGGGTGAGAAAAAGTCCTCTGGGTATACATAAATACTATAAATCATCCACAGGTTTTGAGGAATTTAGCAGAAGGATTATATTCTGAATTTAGAAATAACATTGGGAAAAAAGTCAAACAAATAAACCAAACAAATAAATAAAAATGCTTCTTTCTCCCCTCTCTTCCTTAAAAAGTTTAAATTGTCCTAGGTCTTTTTTTCCATCCACTCCCACCCCCTGCAAGTCTTACACACACATACACACACACACACACACACACACACACACACACACACACACCTTTGGTTTTCATAGCCTGGGCCTTATCTGCCTAAGCCACAGATAGAGGCAAAAACAATGTTTATAATATGTTAGAGTTGCACTAACATATCGAATGAATGTGGATACAAAATTTTAAAAACCTGGATGACAAAGTTTTGTGATAAAACATATAAAGTAAATGCTGTATCATTTTAGAATGCGTTTTAACAAAATAAAACACTCCTTTTAAGTATTAAGAGACATTTCTGGAAAGTAAAAATGCCGTTAAGTAGAAACGAGGTGGAATTGGTCATTGTTACTGAGCTTTCTAAAACATATTGCCAACATCCTTCTCCCTAATGTATACTTTAAACGTATGTTTAATGTATATTTAAAAAAAAGTATAGTTAGGTAAATATATATATATATGTGTGTGTGTGTATATATATACGTATATATATATATATATATATACATATAGTCAAGAAATAATTGAACTGTTCTATATCCATCCTTGTTCAAGGACTTTGGCATTTAAGGAATAATGGAAATGGTGATCATCATGAAAAATAAAAATGACTTGACCCAAGCAATTCAGAAGCAGAGTTTATTTCCCCAGCCAATGTTTCAAGCATAAATTACATAACAGCTCTCTGAAAATGCATGTCAAGAATTTGCTGCCATCAATGATCAATATTTACATTTAGAAGACTGTTCAAAGGTCACAATAGAATTATCTTAAGAATTCAGAGTTTGATGGGAGGATAAGGAGAGTCTAGAGAATTTGGAAGTGATAAGAAGCCCACACAGACTAAATTACTCCTTGCTCCCTGCCTCTCCTCTTTTCTGAATATGTTTGCAAATCAGAAGACTTGTGTGGCCGGCTAAATTTACTGAAGGCTTAGGAATGTGGCAGGTCTCAAGCTAATTACTTTTCATAAGTTCATTTAATTCTCACTTCTTAAGAAATTCGTAGTGTTATTATTATCGACATCAGTTTGACAAGGATTCTGTCACAGGGTGATAATGTAATCTTGGGAGCGGGTCAAAGGTGAAACAGGATGTACTCCCAACGGGCTGACTCCAGGGCCCTCCCTCTCCGCCTGAGTATTATCACCTCAATTCAGCCATCTGCATGCAAATGGCCATTGACCAATCTGAAATTTCCATCCGAACTGGGAGGGGGACTGTTGACTCTGCTGAGAAAACCAACAGTGGAGAATAATTTGGGCCAATGAGGACCAGGGACCACTTTTTTGAGGGACTCCTGGAGAGCGAATGAATCTACCAAGGGAGGCGAATCTCGGAAAATAGAAAAAAAAAGAAAAGGAACTGGTTAGTGGGCCTCGAGAAAGACCAACATGTGGGGAATTGCCAGAGAAAGACACTCACAAAGGACACTGGGGGAGGTCCGGCTGGCGACCGGGGGTCAGACTCTGGGGCAGGTGGTAAGTGGCAAATAGTGGTACCGGCCTCCCCGAGTTGGGGGTGCTGTCGATGTGATGAAAGACCAAGAAGTATCACTGGGAGGCACAAGGAATTCCTTGTGTTTCACCGAAAACACTTCTGTGGGTCGGTGGACTTGGAAGCCAAGTTAAAGCGAAAGTTGGGGGAGGCGAGGACCTAGAGACCGCCGGCGCAGACAACTCTTATTTTAAAAAGTGGCCTTGAAGGGGAGGCGAAAGATAGGACTGACCGGAGGTGGAGTCAGAGAAGTTTTCTTTCTGTTGAAGCTGGAAGCTACAATGCGTTTGAAGCTTCCAGGAAGGAGCCTGCGGGCTGAGGGCAGAACAAGTGGCACATAATTACCCCCCTCTAGGGGGCAGCTGGACCGAAGCTCCTGAGGACGTGGGAGTGCGGGCCGCCTGGGCGCGAGCGGCCCTTTCACCCGCGGAGGTACAGCTCGGCCCCCGCGGGCGGGAAGGCTGCAGGCTGGAGCCGGGTGCGGTCGCGGGCTCCGGCTTTCTCTAGCGTGGAAGCGGGAGATGCCGCTGCGTCCGAGGTCGCGGCCGGCACTGTCCTAGGTCCGTCCTTGTCCTCTTCGCAGTCATTGCCCTCTCTTGTGTCTTGACGATTATTCAGTGAGGTAGACGACCTCACCGCCGTTTGACACTCACCGACACTAGCCCAGATCGCCGGCCGCCAGCCCGAGCCCGCAGCTGCGCGGGGTCAGCCTCCACCTCTGACTTCACGGTCTCCGCGAAGTCCGGAGGGCCCCCGCCTTCCGGCGTCTTTCCTGTTCGTTAGACGGGCGACAGGAAGTTAGCAACGCTTCACTAGTGGCCCGAGACCTCTGTTTGGACGTGTGTTGTAGACTGTGTGTGCTTGAAACCGTATTTTGTTTATCTGAATGGCTTTAATTATTTACTTTAGGCGATCCTTTTGTAAAACACATTTTTTTGTACTTTATTGAAGCGGTGATTTGAATAAAGGCTCCTCCGTTTTAACTTTTGTTTTTAAGGAGTTTTGGAACTTGACGATTGTCAGATTCTTGGAGTGTGAAATTCTCCCGTGGGTATTTTATTGAGAAAAATACCAATTTAATATTCGAGGGCGTTACAGTTATGTCCACAGTGATTCTGGCCTTCACAAGGAGCCTGACTGGCAGATCCCTATTCCAGTCTCAATTTTCCACTTATGATTTTAGATGTATGGTGTCAGAACTAACTTAAAAGTCAAGTTATACACGTGGGCTGTTTGATAAGATGCGAGATATGGGGACTGGGTAGAGGAACTGCCTTCGTTTGGGGGGGAATGTGAATCAAATTCGCAGAATGACAGCATCACAGTCCCAGATACAGGTGTTCTCTAAATTTTTCTTGAATTCACTAATGGGCTGCAGAATTTAGGCCTATATAAGAGATTAAGTTGTGTGGGGGTGAGAGATTAGAATCAGCTTTTCCTTATGACCAAGGTTGGGAAATAATTTTCCTGTTGTATTTTATCATTGTATCTCACAGTACTTTTGTTTCCTAAAACCACTTTTTAAGATAGCAAGCTTGTATTATTTCCCCCACTTCGGTATCTTATGGAGGAGTGAATGTTATTTGACTTACTCTAAATCAAAAAATGAATCTTGAGACTGCCTAATTCACAGATCATTCATGCAGCTTTCGAGAGGTCTGAGTTATTTCCTTGTTAGTAACTGTTAGTGGACTGCATCTGTGATTTAGGATTCCTCTGCAGGGCTGGAGCAACTGACCTATTTCTATGCCACTCATAACTAAAAATCTGTAAGAAAAGAAAAAGTTTAAAAATATTTTTTTTACAAAACATTGATTCATCAATATCAAATGTCATGTGTTTCCTTTGTGATCGTCATAAAGCAATAGCCAATGATTTGTAATTCATGGCTTATGAAGCTATTAAAAATGAATTATCCCCAGAGAAATTAAGCAAGATGCTTGAAATTAATTTATTACGCTAGCCATTATTAAGGCACATTTCTGTCAGAGCTTAGGCAAAGCCCAAATTTTACTTTGAAAGCAGAAAAACAGAACTACTTAAACAATTATTATTTGAGGAATTTTTTTTTTAATGTATTGAGGTTGGAATCACAGATGGCACTGATCCTCATAGATTTCCCGCCCACCCCCTTGTCTCTTCCTAGTTTTCGTTGCTTTATTTACATTCATTAATTCTAGGGGATAGCTCCTTTGATATTTTTAAAGAGTTAATTTCCTTACCCTTCTTGAGAGAGGAGACTTCCTTTTAAGAAACTCTTTGCACCTAGCACAATTTCAGGTTCTCAGTGATCACTAATGAATGAATGAGTCAGTCTATTTATAAATCAGTCACCAAAACTAATGTGAGTTTAGCAAATTGGAAGCAGAGAAAGAAGCCTAGGTTCAAGAGACCACTGATCTGTTAACAAATCCCTTTTTTTGTTTCATTTTTATATATGAAAAGCTTTGAAAATGAGTTACCAAACTGTTTTTTGGGGTTTGTTTTTGTTTTTAGATCGGAGATTTAGCTCTCCAAACTATTCTCCACTCAATCCTAAAGAAGTCCCTTTGTTTTTAGTGTGTGGCATCTAGGCTGAAATGATTCTTTCCCACCGTGATAGTCTGGAGAATGTCTTGATTTGTTAATCCTGTTACAATTGTGTCTCTCACTATCTAGAATTCGGTGAATTTCCTTTTCATTTATCTTCTAACGGGCTTGCCTCTTCCCAGCCATTCCCCCCACCCTTCTACTCTGCAGTTCTATCTGCGTGTTCCATTACAGAACAATAAGACGTTTTTAGGTGGGCATTTTCGCCTGATTTTGGCTCTGAGACCTTGGAGCAGCAGCTGGGTGGGTTAAGCTTACTACTCAGGATGTACAGGGCAGCCACAACACTGGAAAACATAAGGCCCCGGAGTCTGTAAAATGCTGTTGTGATTCTTCTAAAATCCCTGGTTTGTTTGTTTAAATTGTCGCATGTTTCTTGTTGGAGATTAAAGTGTGGGATAAGATGGTCATACTCTGATTCACAGCCCCACCCTCTTAAATACACACTCACCTACCCCCCACAGGCAGAGTAAATGGCTGCATGTCTTTGCTGAAAGGCATACCAAAGAGCCTTCAGTCATCCCCTAGGTTATCAGATCTGCCAGCCTTGGGAGAGAGAGTTACAGGAGGGTGGGGGGGGGGGGGGTATGATGTTCAGTACCCCATGGAGACAGGGTACAAAATATGTCCAAGTGCTAACCCAGAGAAGGCAGTCAGAGATATAGTGGCACCTGAACCTGGAAACACACTGAAAAAAGTTTCCCCCTTTACATTTTGCACTTTGGAAACAGGAGTCTGGTGTGGAGACCACTGTTCACAGACTTGGGATCATTCACACCACCTGTTCATTCTATTTTATAGTGTTTAACATTCTGCTTAGTATTGCAGATATCAAAGAATATTTCTGATGTGCTCTTGAAGGATGAGACCATGTTGCATTCATTTTTATATCCCTCTTATGGAGTCTGTAATAGGTGTTTATTAAATGTGGGTGAACATGCTTGAGCCCCAAAGGGATTTGGAGTGTGCTTTAATTATATCTTATTGCACCATAATGAGTTAACTCCTATTTTTAAACTTTTCTTCTGACAGCAAAAATATTTGAATAAAGATTTTGGGGGGAAATGTGCCAATATTTGCAACTATTTTCTCACAGCGACTTCTATATTCTACATATTTTCCTGTTTTTCTTTTGTACTTGAACCCATTTAAAACCACAAACAGTATAACTTTAAAAAAATCAAAGCGTAACTCAACTGCTATACATCCACACCTATTAAAATACTTATGAATGTATAAATGTCTACAGATATCAAGTCTTGGTGAATTTCAGTGGCTACTGGATAACTGTCCGAACTGAAGGCCGTGTTTCTCCCTGAGATTTGTTACTGGTAATGAAATGTGTTTATATTTTTTATTCACTAATGAATATGTGTTGTAAAATGGCAGCTTGATTAAGCTTAGTTTGATGCTTTGAAGATGTGATTCACAACTTTTTGACATTTTATTCAGTGTGCCAGGGAGGAATGATTTTGCCTTTACTCTGTGGGGTTCAGTGTCTAGGGCCTTGTGAATTAATTTCAAAAACAAAAACAAAAACAAAAAAAAGCATACTTTTTATTAATATCTTTATATGCATGAGAGTTGACAGAAAAGAATGATATTCAAGTGGTTAGACTGGGGCTTTATGCCATTTTTAAAAAGAGGCAGAGTTTACGTGTCAGGGGTTGATAAGTGGTGGGGAAGTGACTAGGAAATATAGGGGGAGCTAATGGAAAATAGGACTATTATAGTGAGGTCTGTTTGGCAATCTCATCTTTGTGTTGACTTTTCCCTGTCTTCCTTAACTCTTCTCCTTGGTAGAAGAAGAGGCTTCTTCTTCAAGGGAAGTGTATGCCCTGCTTCCTGTCTCGACTGAGTCTCAGTTGTCTTCTGCTCAAAATAATCCCCATGTTAAAGTGACATATTTAAGAATGACATATTTTGATCTTCAAAAAGAAAGCAAAGAATAGTACAACTTAAACACATGTGAATTATTTCCAATTTTATTCCTTATTTTACAAGTCCTGTTGTTAAGAAATAACTGCTCCTTGCTAAAGAAATTTGTTTTTACTGTGTTTTCTGAGGTGGCACATGTACTCTTCTGATGTCTGTTGCATTTCATTGCATTCTTTTTAAGCTATTAAAAGTAATGGTAGAATATATAAAGTATATTTACAAAATAAGAGGACAAATCTTCGGTAATCCAATTGTATTCAAAATTATGTTTCTGCTTGTTTTATTTCTATGTTTTTATGTATATCTATTTTATGTTGTTTCAGTGATGTGGGGCGCACATTTGTTAGGTAAATTCTTCAACTTAACCTTATGTCACGAACATGCTCTTGCTTACTGACAGTCTTTTATTTAGCAACTGCAAAGGTTGCCTAACCAGTTTCTAAACATCAGCCCTTCTGGCTGTCTTGGAGGCTGCTGCTGCCCCTCCAGCCTTGGGGTGAGGGTAGGTGGGTTCCAGTTGGCTCTTACTGGCCAGGTAGAACGAGGGCCTCCATGAACCTTGGCAGGTTGTTAAAGAGTCGAGTCTTAGACCTAAGCAAGACCAGACCTAGCGAGGCTTCCGATTTCAGGCTCCCTTCTTGCTCTTTTCCCCACTCCTAGGTTTCAGGTGGCTGGAGTCTCCAGACCAAAGCTCCATCCCCTCCCCAAGCCCTGCCCACAACACAGACCTCCCAGCCACTCTCTTCCTGTCCTAGCAATCCATAGACCCAGCGTGTGCAAAGGAAGGGACTAGGCCGTGTGTCCTGGGCATCATGGTCCACCTGCTGACCTCGGAAGTCCAGCAGCTGCTCCACAACAAGTTTGTGGTCATTCTGGGGGACTCCATTCAGAGGGCCGTGTACAAGGACCTGGTGCTCCTGCTGCAGAAGGACTGCCTGCTCACTCCCAGACAGCTCAAGGCCAAGGGGGAGAAGAACTTCGAAAACGACGAGTTGGTGGACGGAGGAATGTTGCATAACGGCATCACCTACCGCGAGGTCCGCCAGTTCCGCTCCAGCCACCACCTGGTGCGTTTCTACTTCCTCACTCGCGTCTACTCTACCTACGTCGAGGAGATCTTGGATGAGCTGCAGTTGGGGGAGCACACCCCGGACCTGGTCATCATGAACTCTTGCCTCTGGGATCTCTCCAGGTACAGCGCGAACCCGTGGCCCAGCTACCTACAGAACCTGGAGAGCCTTTTCGGTTGCCTGCGCCAGGTACTGCCTGAGTCCTGTCTCCTGGTGTGGCAGACAGCCCTGCCCGTGGGCGAGAAGATCAACAGCAGCTGCCTGCAGCCCCCAAACCAGTCCTGTGCTGACACCCTGAAATCCGGAGTGGTAGAAGCCAACTTTTACAGCTCTACCGCGGCCAACAAGCATGGCATCGACGTACTGGACTTGCATTTCCACTTCCGCCATGCGAAGCAGCACCTGCAGCAGGACGGCGTGCATTGGGACGAACACGCGCACCGACACCTGTCCCAGCTGCTGCTGGCCCATGTGGCCGACGCCTGGGGTGTGGAGCTACCCCATCGGGAGCCAGTGGGAAAGTGGATCACGGATGGCCTGAGACCGGAAGGACCTGACCTGGGACTGGAGCAGCTGGCAGCCCACAGACACCAACCTGGAGAGCCCCAGCACCACCCCTGGCCGCTGCCCATGCACGGCCCGCTGCTCCCTCCCCCTCCCCCACAACCCCTTTTCCACCTACCCTTGCCTCCTCAGTTTCCCCTACAACCTCATCTTTCACCTTTCCCCCCACCCATGCCCTTGTCTCTGCTTTGTCCTCAAGGACCCTATTTTCCCTCAAACCATTCTTTCCAGCCGAATCAGTTCTTTGAGTTTGGTTCCCAGCCGTCTATGCCCCACTTCCACACACGCTATTATCAGCACCAGGCCCCTGTGGTTTATAGAGGATTTCCCCAGCTTCTTCCTCGTGGCCCCTATGCGCACGGGCAAAGGCAGCCCAGACCTTTCAAAAGAAAGGCCAGGGTCTACTCAAAGTCAAGGCCATAATAGCCTGACTTCGCTTTTTTCCTGCACTTGAACTGGATGGTCGCTGATCTTGCTAGCTTGGACCACTGGCGATGCCTCCTCTGTTCCTCCTGGTACACCACTCCTCGGGAAGAGCCCTCTGACTCATTCTTATTGGCTGTCTTCTTCCTCCACTCTCCGTGAATGACCATGTGTAATTCCTGCCTCCATTCCCTATTTCATCTTTTTATAAACATTGTAATAAAAAAAAGGTTGTTTGACAGAGATAGTTATGGATTTTGTGTCTGTATATTGAATGACGCCTTTCCCACCATTAAACGATTCTCTCTGTGAAAGCAAGGACAATATTGCTGAATGAATAGCTATGGCGTTTCATAGACTATTCAAAATGGAACGTGTCTCCAAGAATCCTGAAGGTTTCCATAAAATGGATCTGATGCTTTAGATATAAAAGAACTTTAACTTTTTGTGATTCTATTTTCCAGAGATTCTTGATAATCATTACATTTTAGAACTGGGCATAAAATTTTACATCTACAAACAAGTAAACTTTTCAAAAGAGGTGAGTGACTGATTTGAGGTCACGCAGAAATTCACTCCTAGTTGACGCTAGTTCCTAATTTATATTGACTTTCAAACCACAGGACTGATTTATACTGCAACAAATAATCAAAGTAGGAGAGCAGTTTAACATTTTTCTATGCAAGTGATGCCGAAAACCCCCACTGCTGTATAATTAGAAATACTGCAGCAGTGGCCTGATCACGACCATTGAGGACTCTAGAAAGTTGGTGCCTACTTTGACCAGTGTAGATATTCTAAATCCATGGAGAAGATTTGTGTATCAGACTGAGATTTGGTAACACAAGTTATCAAGATGGGACTTCATTCTGGCTTTGCATTTCTCAAACAGGATCAAGCAGCATTTAACTGTTGATCTGAGTAAGTTGACACATTGAGAATTTATACTTCCATGAATAACTAACACATTGGTGTTGTGGTTTGTCTCTCCTGAGTTAGGTTAGTAAGTATTCTTAATAAGACTAGCCTGATTAATTAAGGACAGTGAGTTCTTAGACATACAGTACTGAGTAACAGTCACTCAGTGATAAATTCACTGTGTTATGGATTAAATTGTGCCAATCACTTATTTCTGTTTCTCTTAGATGAGTGGGAGTACAGGTAGACATAGAGACAATCTTTTTCTTCCCAAATGTCTTCATTTCTGTGGTTGTTTTAACAGATAAGATACCAGAAACTTGGTGCCTTAAAGGAGCACCTACAATTCTTTTACAGTTCTGGAGCACTAAAGCCAAAATTCATTGCCCATAGTAAAATCTTTACTATGTCCTACTCTGTCCTCCATAATCAGGCTTTTGCCTACCCCTGCAATGTTATCTTCTGGAACTCTCTTCATTGCAATTTATGCTTTCAGACTCACAGAACTTATGAGTTTATTCCTGTCAACTCACTCATAACTGGAGTCTTTGCACTTGCTCTTCCCCTTGCCTGGAAAGTTCTATACCCCTATTCTCACTTCTCTGGATAGCTAAGGCGTCTGCTCTCCATCTACACCTTCAAGTCTCTTCCTAAAGGCCTTCCATGACCACTTAATTTAAATAAAACTGATTGATCAAGCTATCCATTTCCTTAATCTTGTCTACCCCGCCCAGCAGTGGCTTCGGGAGTCACTTGTGTGTTCATCTCCAGTTCGAACATAAGCTCCACAACTCTTGTTCACTGTGGACTTCCCAGTGTCTGCTGACACAGTGCCTGGTAAATTAGTTGTTCCTGTGTCTTTACTTCATTGATATGTTCAAGAAGATAGTAAGTCACCTTGTGTACATAAGAATGCAATTTGTACTCAACTTGATTACTTTTCTTTAGAAAATATTGCCCACAACTTACACTACTGCATCTTAGGTGGCTAACACCCCCTGGGCACTCCTACTTGGGCTAAGAGCTTGATGTCACCTTCAGTGGGTCCTTACACTTAATTTCATACCTTTCATGGCCTTTATCTTCTCGTGTAGCTCTCTCTTCTTTGCCCAGTTTTGCTGTTGTCCTTCCTTAATAAGCCTAGCAATGCAACAAAGCCGTTGTCTGGCTAAAAAAAAAAAAAAAAAGAAGAAGAAAAAAAGGCAAAATATTGAACATTTGCAAGAGAAAGTCTTGCTTTATTATGGCTTATAACGCTGGGTACATTCAGCCTATTTTCCAGCTCAAGAAATGACAGGACTGAAACGTTTTTATATATGACTCATTCCAAGTTTTCCGAAAAAAGGGAAAAATGGTGAAGTTCATCAAATCATTAAATTTATATTATACTGAAGAGTAAAACTTTAAAGTGTTAGCTATATTTTTCCATGAATTCAAACAAAGTGAGGTCCAACAGTCAAAACAAATATGTTACATGCTGCTGTAGGATTAGGATCTATCCCCTCTCCCTCTGACTGGCCTTGGAGCTCCTCCTTGCTGGCTTCCTGCATTACATCACTCCCAAAGCGAAAGTCACATTAAATTCCAGAGGAGTTGCACGCCACAGAAGGGCCACCTTGGATAGCTACATGTACCTGAATTCTGCAAAAGTAAGTAGTTTGAGAACTTAGATGATAAAGACACGTGTCAGAGAAGGGATTTACCCATATTTTAATATAGTTATATATTTGTTTCTATAAACTCTAGAAACAATATTCTCATTCCCACAACTTCAAGAAAGGTTTCTATCACTACATGCTTAATTTATAGATTTCTAGCAACACTATCCATTCGGCTTTTTTTTTTTCTAATTCAAGTTTGATCATTTGGCATTTGTCCTCCTTTTGACTTACATTAATTAGCATAATCCCCTCCAGTTCCAGCCATGGTATTGACAATGTCATGATTTTTAGGACTGTATAGCATTCCATTCTTTATCCATCTGTTGATTGGTACTTAGGTTGTTTCCATTTCTTGGTTTTTGTGACTGGTGGTGCAGTAAACATAAGGGTACATATATCTCTTCGAATTAGTGTTTTTGTGTTTGGGGGGTAAATACCCAGCAGTGGGATAATAGGATCCTATGGTGTTTCCATTCTCAATTTTTTGAGGAATTTTAGATGGCTTTCCAAAATGGTTACAACAACTTACACTCCCAAAAGTGTTCCATTTTCTGTGCATCCTTATCAACATTTTTGTTTCCAATCTTTTGGATAATAGCCATTCTCACGAGTGTGAGGTTCTATCTCATTGTTTTCATTTGCATCTCCTTAATAACCAGAGATGAAGAACAGCTCTTCTTGTGATGTTGGCCATCTGTCTGTCTTCTTGGAGAAATGTCTATTCAGATAGCCCATTATTTTATTGGATTGTTTTCCTGTTGAGTTTTATGAGTTTTCTTTTTTTTATGTCACTTGGATATTAATCTCCTGTCCAATACAGGATATACAAATATCTTCTTTTATTCAGCAGAATATCTTTTCATTTTGATGATAGTTTCTCTGTGCAGAAACTTTTGAATTTGATGTAGTTCCATTGTTTATTTTTATTGTTGTTTCCCTTTGCCACTAGAATCTCCAAAGACCTCTGATGGCAAAGTCATGGAACAAAGTCATTATGTTTCCTTCTTTGTATTTTATGGTTTCCCATCTTACATCCAAGTCTTTAATCTATTTTGAATTAATTTTTGTGTATGGTGTTAGAGCATGATCTAATTTCATTCTTTTCCATGTGGTTGTCCAATTTTCCCAACACTATGGGTTGAAAAGACTTTTTTCTCTAGTATATGCTCCAATTCCTTTTTCATTAATTGACTAGCCATATATGTGTGAGTTTGTTTCTGTTCCAATGCTCTGTGTATCTCTTTATTTTAATGCTATAAAGTTTTGATTACTATCACTTTGTAGCATAGTTCGAAATTTGATAATGTGATACCTCCACTTTTGATCTTCTATCTCATGATTGCTTTGGCTATCTGGGCTGTACGTGATTTTATACAAATTTGAAATGTTTTTATTCCATTTCCTTGAGAAGTACCAGTGGAATTTTTATGCAGATTGCATTAAACCGGTATATTGCTTTAGAGAAGATGGCTGTTTTAGCAAAGTTAATCATTCCCTACAATTAATATGGAATATTTTTCCATCTCTATGTATTGCTTATTTCTTTGAACAATGTCTTGTAGTTTTCATTGTAAAGGACTTTGCTGTGTTTATTCCAAGGTTTTTATTATTTTTGTTTCTATTGTAAATGGGATTTTTTTTCCCTTAATTTCATACTCTTCTCTCATTAATTTTTTTTTTTTTTTTTTTTCAAAGGAAAGTTGCAGGCAGCAATGAAGGCAAGTGTAAGGCAAGCAGAAAAAGTTCTTTTTCTTTGGTTGTTCAGATTGGTTGTGCCCCCCAGCTCTGGGTCTTCAACCCAAGACCTTGGGATGTATGTGGGACTCCTCTCTAGTATACTAGACCACTAGGCCACCAGGGCATGCCCTTTTCTCTCTCATCTTTACATACAAAAATGCAACTGACTTTTATATATGAATTGTGTAGCCTGTCACTTTACTGTACTTGTTTGCTAGTTCTAATTTAATTTAGAGTTTTCTACCTATATTTTCATGTCATTTGCAAATTTTCCATCTTGTGTTTTTTGTTTCTTCTCCTTGCCTAATTGCTTTGGCTAGGACCCTCCAGTAAGCTGTTAAATAGTAATGTTGAGAGTGGACAACCTAGCCTTTTTTTCCTGATTTTAGAGAAAATGCTTTCTGTTTTTCACCATTGAATATGACGCTGGCTGTAAGTTTATTATGTATGGCTTTTATGTGTTGAGGTATGTTCCTTTTATTTTATTTCCTTTGTTTTATTTTTATTTCCTTATTTTATAGAGAGTTTTTTAAATATAATAAATGGGTATCGAATCTTGTCAGATTATTTATCTGCAGTCATTGATATGATCATGTGGTGTTTTCCTTTTGTTGATGTAATATTTTCATTAATAACTTTATGTATGTTGAACCATCCTTTCATCAATGAGTAAGTCCCAGTTGGTCATGATGCATGATCCTTTAGATGTTTTGTGAATTTGGTTGGATAATATTTTGTTGAGGATTTTTGCATCTGTTTTCATCAGCTATTACTCTACAGTTTTCTTTTCTGTGATGCCTTTGTTTTTGGTATCTGTACCGAAAGTATTTGGGAGATTTCCTGTTGTTTGATTTTTTGGTAGAGTTTGAGTTTAGGTATTCATTTTTCTCTGAAGATATGGTAAAGTCACTAGTAAAGCCATCTAGTCCTACTTATTTTGGGGGAGAATTTTGATTACTTCTTCAATGTCCTTGCTTATTATTGTCTTGTTTAGGTTTTTTTATTTCTTCCCTATTCGGTCTCAGTAGGCCATGTGAGTCTAAGAATTTGTTCTCTAGCTGTCCAGTTTTTTGGCATGTAGGTGTTCATAGCAGTCTCTTGATGGTTTGTATTTCTGTGGTAATTTTTGTCATTTCTATTTTATTCCTAATTCTAGTTATTAGAGTTTTTCTCTTTTTTTTTAATAAAAATTTGTCAATTTTTGCTTAGCTTTTCAAAGAAACAGGTTTTGGTTTCATTGATATTCTGAATGTCTTTTTTTATTTCTACTTTGTTTATTTCTGCCAGAATTTTTATTTTTCCTTCCTTCTACTGACTTTCGTCTTCTATTCTTCTTTTTCTAGTTGTCCTAGGTGTAGGGTAAGATTATTTGAGTTTTTTGTTGGTTTGTTTCCTGAGGTAGATCTGAATCGCTATGAACTTGCCACTTAATGGTGCTTTTGTTGAATTTCCTAAGTCCTGGCAGCTCATGCCGTCTTTCTTGTTTGTGTCCAGGTTTGTTTGTTTTTTCTTAATTTCTCCTTGATTTCCTCTTTTACTAGTAGTCATTCGGAAGCATGCTGTTAGCCTTCACATATTTTGACTTTTCCAGCTGCCTTCATGTGGTTGATTTCTAGTTTTATGCCATTGTGATCAGAGAAGAATCTTGTTATGATTTCATGCTTCGTAAATTTGTTCACACTCACGTTGCTTCCCAACATAGGTTTATCCTTAAGAATGCTCTATGAGCATTTGAGAAAAATGTGAATTCTGGAGTTGGTGAGTGGAATATTCTGTAAATGTCTATTAGACCCAATTCTTCTATTTGTCATACTAGCCTGTTATTTTCCTGTTAATTTTCTACTTGCTCTGTTCATTGTAGTAAGTGGGATGTTGAAGTCTCATACTATTGTATTGCTGTCAATGTCTCTCTTTAATTCTGCTAATGATTGCTTTATGTGTTTTGATGCTTCCTTTTCTGGTGCATATTTATTAAAAGTGTCATATCTTCTTGTTGAGTTGACCTCTTAATTATTATGCATTGTCTACCCCTGTGTGTTGTTATCTTCTTTAGTTGGAAGTCTGTTTTATCTGATGTAAGTATGGGTGTCCATTCTTTCTTTAGGTAACCATTGTTTTTAAGATTGTCTTCTAAACTTTTACTTTAAGCCTATGTTGTCCTTACAACTTAAATGGGTTTCCTGTATGTATCAGAAAGTTGTTTTTTTGTTTTCATTTTTGAAGAGAGGAAGGAGAGGAGGAGGAAGCACTTTACTTACGTGTTTATTTATGGTTATCACCACCATCATCACCTCCTGGTCCCTGAGTTGTAAACCTGGGTCTTTGGTCCCTGCATTGTCTATGACCAGTTACAGGCTTAGCACTTGAGGCACCAGGGAACACATTAAAGTTTTGGTATTTTAATCAATTTGGCTACCATATGCCTTTAAATTGGTGAGTTGAATCCATTAAACAGATGATTAATTATATGTAACTATTTAATGCCATTCTGCTATTTGTTTTCTGAGCATTGCTACAAACTGTCAATGGACCTTTGTTTTTCTTTTATTTTCTTCTGCTTTGAAAACAGTTATGTTGTTTGTGGTTTCCCTTTTCATTTTCATCTTTGTTTTGTTTTTTGTTTTTATATGGATTTATTTTTGAGTTGACCCTGGAATTTACGTATAAGTTTCTATGTTTATGACCTTTTTTTAACTTGAAATCAAGCTCATACTAACAGTCCTCATTCTTACTCTCTTTTTCCACCACATTTTATATTTTCAGTGTCTTGGTGCTTCGATGTCATTATTTTTTGTAATTGCAGTTCCTTTAGTATTTCTTTTAAGGGTAGTTAAGGTGTAATGATTTCCTTGAACTTCTGTTCCTGTGAAGATCTTTATCATTTCTTCAATACTAAGTGATAATCTAGCAAGTAGAGGATTACTGGCGAAAATCTTTTTCTTTTAGCACTTTGATCTTATCATTCTGTTTCCTTCTGGCCAGTAAGGTTTCTGCTGAGAAGTTCCAGATAGTTTTATACAAGAGCACACGTCTATGCAACTTGTTTTTCTCTAGCTGCTTTTAAAATTCTCCTTGGCGTACCCTGGTAGAGTGAGAGTTTGACCAATCATCTTCAGCTGACTCAGTCCACCAGGGATCCTGATTTGCATGCTGGGGTGAGGGGAATAATTAAAATGAACAACTAAATAAAATAAATAAAATGTCTTTTCCTTCTCTCTTCCTGCCTGCCTGACTCTGTTTGCCTTCGTTCCTGCCTGTGTCTTTTCTTTAAAACAAAAAAAAAAATTATCTGCCTTTGTTTTTTGGGTTTGTTTTTGGGTGTTTTTTTTTTTTTTTTTTTTTTTTTTTTTTTTTTTTTTTTTTTTTTTTTTTTTTTTTTTTTTTTTTTTTTTTTTGTCATTTTAATGTCGATATGTCTTGATTTATGTTTATTTAGGTTTTTTTTTATTTGGTTTATTTTTATTTTGTTATTTGTTGCATCTGGATGTCTTTTTCTTTCCCCATGTTAGATAAGTTCTCAGCTTTTATTTCTTTTAATAAGATTTTTTTCCCTTTCTCTCTCCTCCTTTTGGGACCCCTATGATGTGAATGCTGTTCCTGTTAGTTTGCTATCTTCGTTTCTTTCCACTGTTTTTTCTCTTTGCTGGTATTCTTGGGTGTATTCTACTGCCATCTTTTAGCTCACTGAATGTATTAGGGACTTCTAGTCTACTGTTGAGTCCCTCTCATGTGTCCTTAGCTCAGCTATCACGTTCTTTGGCTCTATGATCAATTTGTTTGGCACCACCTCATAGTTTCTGTATCTTTGTTGTATTTCTCTTTTCATTCCTTCATTGATCTCCTGATTTCAGTGAGCATCACTAAACCTGTTGTTTTAAAAAATATTCAGGTCGATTACTTAGTTTTGTTAGATTAAGATTTTTCCCTAGCATTTTATTTTAGACTATAATTTGGGGTATATTTTCTGTCTCTTCTGTTTAGTGCTCTGTGTTTATTTCTTTGAGTCAGGCTAAATAACTATAATGCTTTTGGGTTAAAGTATCAGGTTGCAGACTATAGCCTTGTGTGTTGGCCTGAAATGCAGAACTGTCTATTGTTGCATATTCTCTGCACCACACAGAATTGTTGGAGTTCTAAAGTCAAAATGTGTTGAGGACTGAGAGTCTAGTTCTCCGGGATGGAGTTGGGACAGGAAAGCAAAGATTTATCCCCAGAGTCACAAGCATGAGTAGCAAGGCACAAAAAGAGAGACCTAGGAGGTGTGTGCCCAAGACATATTCCTAATAGAGACTACTGGTGAGAAGGATTTGGCTCCTTGGGAGCCTGTCTCAGCAAAGGACACTTCCTCCTAGGAAAGACTAAGTCCTCTAGCTAGACAGTAGCCCATCAAGAAGTTGCATATAAGAGCACAGCGGCCTGTCATTGAGGCCTCTAGCAAGTAGCAGGCAAATATACAAAGCTGTTTAACAGTAGCCCCAAATAATTTGAATCTCTTTTGCTGTAACCCCTCTAATGATTCTCCCTAAGAGCTATAAGAACCCTCTTTGCAGGAAATTGCTCAGCTATGTAAACCTGGGTTGCAAACCTGGCTGCCAGTTTCCAGACGTACAAACTATTTGGCACTGCAAGTGAGCTAATGGCAAAGGGTTAGGGTGGTTTTCCCTTGGGGGTTTTGCTGCACTGTGGCAGCCTCCAGTGCTGGTGCTAAGTAGACAAGGGATCTTGGGTGAGGGTGTCCAGCAGCTTCTCAGTTCACAGGGAGGCTACTCTTCTTTCTTATTCCCCGTGCTGAAACTTTTGGCTCAAAAAGTCCTGCATTCAGTTCTAGTCACACTTCATCTATCAGTTCCCTGTGCTCTTCGTCTTGTGTTCTTTGCTCCCTAGGATCCTATTGTTCAACAGCAGCAACAACAGAAAGCCTCTGTTCTCTACTTCAGGCTTTTACGTGCTTGTTGGTCAGTTCCCAAGTGTAGGGGCACCTGCTGAGGAGGCAAGTCCTTCAGTCCAGGAAGAGGTCACTTGAGCTTGAGATCTTAATAGCCCACCACCTTGAAACCATGCCAGCAACTTTAGTTTTAAAGAAACATTTCCTAAACTATGCCCCTTTAAGCCATAATCTTTACTCCACATGCATTTTATGCACAAGGATGCTTGCTAAAATCTTTATTAATAATTGCCCATATGGAAATTTAAAAAAAAAATTTCTGGATTAGAGATTCAGAAATATTGCCTGAAATAAACTTAATCAAATGTATTTAACCCCATATTTTGCAAATTTATTCATTTTTATATGCACTTTCTTTAAAAAGCATTCAGGGAAATGTTCTAGATAATACCACATAACATCATTGGGGTAAGTGAAAAGAAAGTTTGTTAAGATAATTTATAGAGAATCTTTAATTTATAATAATCTGTGCTGAAATATAAGCTAGTATTTGTTACATAGACTTGAGAGAAGCCTGAGATTGACTAGTCAGAGTGGAGAGAAATGAAACATGAATGACTGTTCTTCCTCTAAGCTGGGGAGGCACAAGGATAGATTGTTCCCGCTATATAAGATGTGAGCAGTGTAGATCTCACTCCCCAGGTGTTTGACACCTGGCACAAGGTCACAGACTATCCCAAGACACATCCATGTGGAGCATGGTCATGGTAAGTAGAGAAAAAACAGTGTTTTGAAGCCCTCTGTCAACACTGAACCATGTTAGGAGCAGGACTCAAATCTCTAGAAAAGGAAGAACCTGCTTTAGAAGAACTGGAACATTAGCAGGAGCTGCTGTGGCAGAGCCAGTCTCCCCCAGCGAGGAAGAGACACGTGAGGCCGGCCACGTGGTCTGTTACATCTAGTCTGGGCTCTGGAAGGAGGCCTCCATCACACTGCAGAGAAGCCTCTCAGACCCAGCTGGTATTTGGCTTACTGAGCCTGGCTTCTTATCTTCACTTCCACTCCCTTGTCTACAGAGCATGGACTCATTTTGGCAAGTAGTCTTTGATCTTATACTTCATCTCAGTAATGATGTCATACTGCCAGATTAATACTTTATTGGTTCTCGAACGTAATTTAAAGTGCATTGCTGGTGGGCTTGTTAAAACACCATTGCTGGCATCTCTCCTTGGAATTTCTGATTCGGTAGGTCTAGAGTGGGGCCCTAGAATTTGCATTTCTAGTAAGCTCCATACTTTGAAAACTACCAAAGAAGCAAAAATATTATAAAGAATCACACAGTCCACTCATGTAGCCATAATCTAAGTTTATAATCATGTCAATAATTTACTACATTTTCTTTATCTTTTTCATTAACATATTTTCATTCCGAAATATATCACATGTGGGAAATAAGGAAATTTTTCTACATAACACATCTGACAAAACTAACACTAACTTGTTTAGGTCATCTGATACTATTATGAAATAAATGTTTGTTTCCCTAAAATTTATATGTTGAAATCCTATCCCTAATGTAATGTTGGTGGTGAAGGACATGGGCCATTGGGAGATACTTAGGATTAATGAAGTCATGAGATTGGCGCTCTCAAGAATGGGATTAGTGCCTTTCTATATTATATAGGAATCATGAGAGAGTTTGTTTCTCCTCTTGGCTCTCTGCCACATGAGAATACAACAAGAAGTTGGAAAACAGGGTCTTCAACAGATTCCTACCATAATGGCACCCTGATCTTGGATGTTCAGCCTCCAGAACTGTGAGAAGCAAATTTCTATTGTTCATCAGACTCATCTATGGTACTTTCTTAGAACAGCCAGCACTAACACACATATTCAGTCCCAAGGATGTTTTCTATAAATATTCAAACTGGGATCCATTAAAGAATCATGCTTGCTTTGCTTATTATGTCTCTGAATCTTTTTTAACCAAGAAGAGAATGCAGCAAGACTTTTTTTTTTTTTTTTCATGACATTGACTCACTGTAAAAGCTTCTATGGTTACAGAAGAGAAGTAAGAGCTGGGGTGTGCAAATTGGGCAAAGGTGAAAGACAATTGAACTGTTAATAATGAACTTAATATAATATATACAGATGCCATTTACAATGATGCACACCTTAACACTTTATCTAATGTTATAATGCAATGTTACTTCAATAAAAAAAATTTTAATGAGAATATCCTATAGAATATTTAACTTTCAGGTTTGATTTGATTTCTTTATGATGTCATTTAATTTTTACCTTATCCCCTAGCAAGTGAATACTAGATCCAAAGGTTTGATTCAAAACAAAGTAAGCATTTTTGGTAGAACACTTCACAGGCAAGGCAGCATTTGACTTTACATTGCACAACAGGAGGCATTTACGCCAGTTTCCCAGTGTTCAATGCTAAGATTAATCACCAAGTAAAGGGCGACAGTTGGAAGCCTACATTTTAAAGTTATGTTTTCCCACTGGCAACCAGCAAGTGTCATGTGGGTGGTACATTGGCACCATATCAAGATTTCATTCCTCACCATCTTTCATGTAGCACCTTTAGCTCCATTGATGATTCTTACTTGAAACTGATTTCATTCAGGGTAAGAAAAATGGTGATTTCATGATTTTATCATTCCTTGTGCATTTCTTAGCACATTGTTTTTTTCAGAAGAGATATTTTCATCTACGGAAGCTATTTGATTGCTCTGAGATGTGCTTCCTACAGCGAAGCTGTGTACCATGAGAAATGATAAGAGGCACAGGCGCATACTACTCATAGTTAGAGTTGCCCTCAATCAGTTGGGGTTCTACAGACAAGGATCCAGGCACGGAGGAAAAGACGTGACACTGATGATCTGAAATGTGTTCTAGAGAGAAACCAGATCTTTGAGCCCAAGAACCCCTATATCAACATTGGGAAATAAGGGCAGAGTCAGATAGGCAGCGAGGATATAGACCAAATGGAGAACTTACAGGCAGAGGATGAGTAATCTTATTTTTGCAGATGGAAAGATGTCAAACTGTGGGGATAAGAGTTAAGACTCTATAAAGTCAACCCAATAGGTCAGTTAACCAGTGAATGATTTGTTGATTTACAACTATATACAGTTTAAACCTATATAAGGTTAACATAATTTTTTTCACAGAAAAAAATGGATATTCAGAGTGGGAAAATTTCTTTGCATATGATATTCTCTTCATTTTGGCATTGTATCATACCTAATTGGCTCATCAAAGTGAAGGTATGTATCTATATATTAGCTGGCAAATGATGTAATGATCTCATACTAGCTTATTGGCAAATGCATATTTGCTAACTCAATAAGAATTTTATTTTGTATTAGTACATTTCCATGGCTAGAGATAAAATTTAGATAATAAAGCCATATTATATTAAACAATTCAAAGAAATCATTACTTGGATGAATTAATTTAAGAATGATTTCCTGAGTGATTCCTTAATACCAAATCCTCAGACTTTGCCACTGAAATGCCTCTCATGGTAGAGGAGATTCAGCTTCTATCTGTAAAAGTTCTGGCTGCAGCAGCGTACACCAAAGATTACACTGATCGCATGCCTGATGTTAGAATATTAACTGGCAGAAGCAGTGGAGAGGCTGCACAGGTTGTGGTGCGGTATTTAGCAGACATTACAGAGCCTCGATCACAGGCCCTGTATCAGGCGCTGAGCACTGCAGAAAGGATAAGCAGTTGTTGAGATGACGCGGAGCATTTCCTAGAGCACTGCCATCGCGATTACCTAGAATGTCCCTTGAAAAATGCAGCGAACACCGTCCCAGATGTTCAGTGTGAACGCTGGGGGTGGATTTTAAACAAACATTGATTCCTTATGTAACTAGAATGTGAAAACTATTGTTTTAAGGGACATAACTCAAGGCTAATGTCCTTTTTTCCTTACAAATTTGTTTTTTAATAATTTAAAAAATATGTAATCTGTTAGACGGCATGTCAGAATAGCTTAGAATTTTGGCTGGAAGAATAACAAACGCATCCAGTCACTCCTAACTCTGGTGACAGGTTGTAACCTGGGGAGTCTTAAAAAAGAAAATACTAGTACATGGGCCCCACCTCAGAACAAATGAGAAATTCTGGGGCAAGAACATGGGCATAGTGTAATTAAAAGTTCTCTAAATTTATTTCTAATGTGCAGCCAGGATTAAGAATCACAAATCTGGTCTGTTCTAATTTTGCAGATGAGGAAATAGGAATCATAAATGAAATAACCTGCCTAAGGCAGTGAGGCACTCTTCAAAAACGTAGCTGTGTAAGATAAACTAGCTATGTACTATACAAGATTGTGAAAATGACATAGTGCTTCCTGACATGTGTTTTTTTTAAAAAAAGTAAAATAGAATAGGAGATATCAGAGTAATCATAATAATAAAAAGCAACTAAAAAGATATCAAGTAGTAATGATATTATTGAACAGTGTGTGTGTGTGTGTGAGTGTGTGTTCCACATATTATAGATTATTTTCAAAGAAGTTACAAAGTCCTGCTCTGGAATTTCCTTCTAATTCTATTATCTAAGGTTGGAAGTGCACATCTGTGTCCAGGGGAGCTATCGCTTCCTCCTCCCAGGTAAGTAGCCCACGGGGAGGGTTTGATCAAGAACACGAGCCTTGGGGTCAATTCGGTCTGTGCATCTTGTTGGTGACGACAGTTTGTGACAAACCTAAGCTCTAAGACACAGCTACCTCAATTTTAAAATAAAAATAATAGTACCTACCTCATAGGATTGTTGGGTTTAAATGGCATAATATCAATAAAACATTCAGCATAATATCTGACATAGTAAATAGTCAACATATACAAACAAAAATGCATCATGAACTCTCATTTCCTGACTGTGAGGAAAAAACTATTGAACTTTCATTTCCTGACTATGAGGAGAAAACTAAAACTGAACCAAAATTAGAATAGTTTTTGAAGGCATGTATACCCTTGGCTCTAATGTTACTTTAGGATTAAAAACATAAAAAATAGCTAAATAAATTACTTTGATAAACAAAATATTAATAAGAAAAATTTTCTATTTTCACAGAACTGGAAATGATGGTGCCACGAAGATTCCGGTTTATCTTGGAGATAAAAACATTCCTTTTTTAAAGGAAAGTCTTGCAAATGGATAAGCCAAATGTACCCATAGTCATTTGATGTTGTGACTTGTTTAGTTTCATCCTTAGTTTCTTTCTAGGAAGAAAGCTATTGATTGGTATCTGCAGGGGGAAAAATGTATTGCCTTCTTACCTGATGACTGGATTCCAAATGAAATGAAAATTCAGACTGTTGGTCCACGATCTCCTCACTGTCACCCGGGACCTCATATTCCTCTCGCTGCTCTGATCCCTGGCAGGGTATGGGTGCTGACAGTTCTAACAGTGTTAATTCGTGATTGCTGACTCCCTGTGCTTCATTTCAGCCTCCCCACCACCTGGAAGGTGCCCTCCTGGCTTGTAGACCAGACAACTGCGATTTGGAGAGGAAAAGAGTACATACATATCCAGATATTCCCCAGTGATGTTTTCCAAGACAAGATTATTTCTGTACTCTAGCTTGTAATATTTTCAAGGTTTTCTATGTCTGCTTATCCAGCAGTTTGAATTAGAATTTTGTATACCAGCCATGTACAGCTACCTCTTTGTATTCAACTATATAAAACCATTGTACTGACAAACCAGATGGCTTCTCGGGCCTCTCTGGCACCTACTGCCAGAATAGCCACTCATGTCTCTCTGCTGGGACTCCAAGTGCCTCAGGTTACAACATCAGCACTTGCAGTTCCTTAGGGATTTGTGTCTCTTGGATTACGCATGGACACAGGGGTCTCAAGTACAGCTTTGCACATTTAATTTGCATCTCCTGCATCAAGAAGTAACTCCCCCTACCATCTTCATCCATTTTTCCACCTCCGCTTTGTGAAGGGACAAATGCTCAGGCTGTTTGTTAAAAATAGACGTACTTGACATGCTTAATATTTATGTAGCAAATAATGAAAAAAACCTTCATTTTCTCGTGAGGGCAGATTGTGGTTTGATAATGTCATTTGCATGTATGCATATACACATGCACACACAATACACATGTGAATATATACCCACACATGTACATGCATGCATGTATTTACATACACACATAAAGGCCTATGATTATATGTTAAGTTCATAAGACATAAATGTCTTGGGCTAGGCATTGTAAAAGATTTAGAGATTACTTGTGAAAGTGTAAAAGCCCGGCAGAGAAGACATGGCACGTGGGCATGTGCGCAAATAGCTCTACTCCAGGAGAAAACGCAGCTAAGTGATTACCGCACCGCAGAAGTTCAAAAGAGGAAGGATTGCTTGTTTTCAAATGGCAGCAACAATGGAGCCTGTGACAGAGGAGGCATCCAACCTGTGTGTCCAGGAAGATGGACAGGGTTCGCTTTAGCTTCTGTTTGATGTCCTCATGAGGGAGAGTAGGTACGATCCCGTAGGTAGAAGAACATGTCCAAGTTTCACTGAGGAGGTCGCTTTGTCCAGAGCACAACTCCCACAGGGGAATAGAGGTGAATAATTTGAGGAAAGAGGTTATGTAGTAGTTTTCTTGGATGTTAAAACAAATAGCCAAAAACTATTGGTTTCAGATAACACAAATGTATTCAGATACATTTCTGGAGGAAATGGGTCTCGCTGGGCTAAAATCAAAGGGATTGGCAGGGCTTCATTCCTTTCTGGAGGACCTAAAAGAGAATTCATTTTCTTGCCTTTTTCAGCTAAAAGCTATTAACATTCCTTGGCCCCTGGCACCTCCCATCTTCTAAGCCACCAGTGGCCCTTTGAGTTGTGCTCACATCATATCACGTATCAGCACTTTGACATGACTCTTCTGCCTCCCATTTCTACTTTTTCAAAAACACTTTTGATGACACTGGAGCCACCTGGATAATTCAGGATGAACTCCCCGTATCAACACCAGCTGGTTAGCAACTTTAATTCCCCATCAGAGACCTAAATTTCCATTTACTCTGAACCTAGTATGTTTACAAATTCCTGGGAATAGGACATGGACATCTCTGGGGAGTCATTAGTCTGTCAAACATAGGTTGGACTCAAAGATTAAAGAACTCTGAATATCAGGGTTATCATTGTCATTCTTCACACAGGGGAATAAAACATAATTTCTACTTTCAGATTAAAGATGATTTCAGTTCAAATATTTTCTTGTTTTTAACTGGAATTAATGATAATTCATTGTAGCAACTCAGGTGTCTCGTACTGATCGGATGTTCTGGGTGGCAGTTATAGATGACTTTGATTAATAAAAAATGGGGAAGTGAATTAAATATTGATAAATGTTCAATTCTTCAAAACACAGGGCCCGTGGGAAGGGGAAGACTACTAAAGAAGCTCTAAGTATTGAAAATGTTGGGAATCACTGTCTTAAAAATGACTTCTCATTATTCTAACTGGTCCTATCTGTATATATGGCATTTTTCTCAATTGTTCACACATCTCTAGGTTTGAATCATGAAAAGTTTGGAAAAGAAAAAAAAGCTTATTTGGCAAATGTTTTTCATCTTCCAACTTATTTTTGTTTTGATCAATAATTCATCCCTCAGCATCTGTCTCTTAAAGACTATCTTGTCTGGGATTTTTAGGGATGACAAATTAGGATACTGGGAAAACAAAATATCTTTTTAAGGCACACAGCATCACAAAGGAAATGCCCAAATTTATAGTACACAGATAACAAAAACAAATAACTTAAAGCTGTACTACAAGAAGAGGGAAGAAATATCTGATAAGGCAGGAAGGACAAATAAGATAACAGAAATTCACCTGGATTTGGGCATGGAACTGTTCAAATGACATTTATTTGCTTAACCAATCCGAAGATTCTCCCTTTTAAAGTAACATTTAAATGAAAATATTTTCCTATGAACTACTGGAGCATAAGTTGATATAGCTGTTTATCCCCACTGAGTCTGAATATCTTATTTTAGCTGTTTGGGAGATGTTTTTCTCAGATTCCGAGTGTTTGCCTTTTTGATTTGAATAAGGAAGTGGTGAAAAGAAAGAACAAAGTAGGTCTAGGGACAAACTAGGTAGGAGAAGAAAGACAGTTGTGAACCTTGACCATGACGTGTGGTGTTTCCTGTACTTCACAGCTTTACAAACTTCACCTTGCCAGAGAGCAGGAGCAGGCAATCAATGCCTAAGCTGTCTTAACATAGTCCTTTCACTTCGCTACTTTGCAAACATTATCTGTTTAAATCTTACGTCTTATGGTTCTCTATCCTGTCTTCACATTAGGATCACTGGGAAACTTTGATAAAATACCATTGTTTAGAATCCTCTCAAGACCACTCAAAAAACACCACTACTAATGATAGCAAATGCATTGTGCTTATTACCTGCCAACTATATTTTCCAAGTGCTGCATATATGCTAATTTAATCCTCAAATAATGCCATGATGAAGACACCAGTAAGTATCCCTAACTTACAAAAGAGGCAGCGAGGCTGGGGAAGTTTGAAGGCCTGGCTCAAAGTTATGTGACTGAACAGGGATTCTATTCCCAGGTGCTCTGGATTCACAGTCTGCAGTCAAAACACACAAATCAAACAAAACAGAGTCAGAACTCTCACTGGTAACCTCTGGAGGAAACTAGAAAACTGACCCACTATTAAAAAAAAAAAAGCAAAGATGAAGAATCAAGTATTTATCCTGCCTTTGTGTGGATAGAGTTCCTCCAGATAGCTAGTAGGTGAGAGGAAATCTCTCTTCGTAGGAGAAGTTTAGCTAATGAATGAATGATCAAATCTGAATATAATCATTTTTAAGCCCTCAATGAAATCGTGAATCTATGCCATGATCATAAACAGATGCAAACTTCTCAAAAAGAGATGTCCCAATTCTCCCTTACAAAATTATACATCACCTGTTATATAGTGTTCTTGCTAGAAAAATCACATCTCTTCAAGTTGCTAGAACTGAATTTTGTTTTGAGATAAAACAGAACAGAGAACATGTTACATGATACTTTGAGGCTGCAGTCTGCAAAATCCAGAAGATAGGGAACTCAACAGATAAGACATTGTTTCTTTCACAAATATGTTAAGCGAGAGTAGACTCTATAGACTGATAGATTTTTATAAACTAATTACAGGTTATATCTGCATCATAATTGGATCCTGATGTGATCAAAGGTCTGCAAAAATAAATTAGGGAAAAATTTAAACATTAACTGGACATCGATGTCACTCAAATTGTCTGCCTAATGTGCTCATTGTATTATGGCTATGTTTTTTAAAAGAATCCACATCACTTATAGATACACACTGAAATATTAGTGAAATGGAAAAATATATATATAGCAATAATTGTTACTTAATAGATATTTTTTAATTACTGATATTTATTATCTTTTGTTCACAATCCTACATTCATTTGGCTAAATAGGTATTTAAAATTGCATTTAAAATGAATCAGATTTGACTCCTGGCTCTGTCCAGCACTACTCATTAGTTTGCTGAGTCACTTAAGTGAAATAATAATTCTCCACATAATATTTAATATATAAACTCTATATGTATTTTATAAAATACTTTGCGTAGAACAGGTTTTTAATTAGTTTTTTTTAAATTAATGGTAATGATAAAAGAGTATGTGGGATTAGAGAGCAGCCCCAAATCATTTTCTATAACTCCTGACCAAGAGAATAAATCTGTATATAAATTCAGGGAGCAGTCATTAAGCAGAATGTCAGTCACAGCACACAGTGCAACTCAGCCATCTTGGCTTCATTTTTATTGACTTGTTTTCAATCTATCAGATGTTCTTTAAAATATAGACGAGAAAGGGCAAAGTCAATCCAAAACTCTTTCTTGCATACCCTACAAACAATCTTTACATTCTTTTATTGACTTTGTCATTCATTTACTCATTCATTCATTCACAAATGCTCCTTCAGCTCTTATTTTGTCCAGTACTCAGTAAAAGACAGTCACAGTTCCTTCTCTATGAATACTCTATGAATACCATTTGAACATGTGATCCCTTCCTCCTTTCCCTCTCACTTTGGAAAAGACACTAATATACCCATGTTTCCCAGAAACTTAGACAATTCCATCTATCCAAGGGAAGTTAAAAACCAAAACCACAGACATGAGTTAAAATTGATCTGGACCCAAATCACAGATCTTCCATTCAGTAGTTATATGACTTTGGCTAAGTTAAGGACCCACTCTGATCTTATATCCTGTTGTACAGAATAAGAGAAATGACATTTCTGGTAGCCCAGGCACTACCTCAGCAGCTGAGGTACAGACCATGTAAGAACCCAAGAACCCAAGTTAGCAATCTGGATGTGAAGGGACGACCAAAAACAAATTGAAAGTGTGCCTTTCCTCTTCTTCCTTAAAAAATATGCTTCTTCCTCTCTTAAAAACAAAAACAAAAGCAAAAGCCCTAATTCATTGTGCGAAGGAAGATGAGATGAGAGATAAATACAGTTAGGGTTGAGTAAAACATTTGCGATTTGGTAGAAACTTAAAAACAGTGGTTGACTTTATCACAACATCTGTTTTCTACAATTTCTCAAATTCTTTCTTTTCTTCTCAATTTCTCCTCCTCTACCTACCATAGGTTGCTGCCATGCCACACCACCCCTCCAGAAGACCATGGGAACACACAGGGTCTCTTCTTCCCACTCCCAGCAGCCCAGACTCACATTGGAATAAAGGTGTTCTCTTCCTGAGCCTTTATCAGAGCCACACCTTCTCCCATCTCTATCTCTGTATCTCCAGTGCATATGTTTTCCTGAATCCCTCATTCAAAGGATGAAATGCTGATGACAAATGTACACATACAGGACCTCTGGGTACCCGGGGACCTCAGAGAAAGAAACACTAACTTGTTCTTCCTGCACTCAGCTATCATGCTTGGCCCTTTTTTATTCTACTGAGAACACAGATCAGCACATAAAATAAAGGACCTTTAATTTTCAACTGGGCAGCTGCTGGAGAACTGAATGCTCCTCTTTCTGGAGTCTGTTAATCAGAGAGAAGTCCCTCTTCTCCAACTGGATCATGTAACAAAGAGTTTTTGCCCAGGGATAGTAGTCTGAAGAGAGAAATAAGGTAAAATGAGAGGATAATGAGATTAAAGAAGATGGAAGATGTTAGGGCTTGAGAAACAAGTGGAAGAAAGCTAAATTAGCATTTTTTTTCAGGCAAATGTTCTTGTCACACCAATCTTGACTGTCTTCCCTACCCATGTTATGATCTGTCTGTAGAATTTTTACATTCTCATTCATCCATCCATCATTGATTGCTTTCTTAGTGGGTGACCCCTACGCCATGATCGGTAAGGACACAATAAAGGAGCTAAAGTCCACAGTCTAAAACGTTCTCTATCACTGGAATTCTTCCATAAATGCAAGAAGTTTAGTCAGTTTGCAGTGCTTCTCCAGAATTATCACAAAAAAGCTCATTTTTATTGCCAGTTACATCACATTGGGACCCCAGTACATCCAGTGCAGGAGAGTTCTAATCTCTTTCTTAGCTTAGTTGCCTCTTATCCTAGAATCCTGGTCCCATCATGGAATTCAAATAGAACTTTTGTAAAACATTCTCATATGAACTCATTCCAAGAGTTATTTTTTTCCCCCTAGATTATAGGAATTGATCAAGTTGATTGGAGAATGAAGAAACAGCCCAGGTTATATCTAGCAGGCAGGACTTTCACTTTGGACTCAACTTTTAAAAGATGTGTTCAAAATCAAGTGAATAAACTAAATAAGACATAAAAAACCTTTTAGGTATAAGACCAAAATAGTGGTTGGTTACCAGAGGGGAAGGAAAGAAAATTGAGTAAAGGGGGTCCATTACATGTTAAAGAATAGAGTTGGACTGTTAGTGGTAAGCTTAATGTAATATACACAGATGTTGATTTATAATGATGTATACTGGAGACTTATATAATGCTATCATGCAAAGTTACTTCAACAAAGAAATTTTGAAAAATAAAATAAAAAATACTCATGATTGAGACTCAAATGCTTCTGAAGAGTGAAGTTTGGGGATAATTCTCCCACGGTCTGTATATTTGCATGGGAGCTGAGGAACATCTTAGGAAAAAGACTTGAACCATTTGCAACTGAGTGGATTGGATACGTGTGTGTTCAAAGCATATGGTGATTCCAAAGCTATCAAATTACCTACAGAATGATAGGGACCACTCACTGAGGGAGAACATTCAAGCAAGGTGGAAGGTCTCTGGCCTTGGGAGCTCAAGGTGCTGACCTTTCTAGAAATTATGCTAGAAGTCAGCTTTACTGTCACCCAAATATGGCAAAATAGATGGGACTCCAGCCTCACATGCAGACATTCACTTTGGTCACATCAATTTGGTATTAGAAGCAATATTCTAGCTCAACGTGTTGCAAAGTAGCCAACAAGATCAGAGTTAAAGAGAGTTTAGGTGGAGCTTATTAGCTGGCGGCTATAAGGGGGAAAGCATCTACCAAATCATATAGCCCCAAACCCCAATAGTGCAGGGTATATATAACTTCATAAGTTTACTTAAGTAGAGGTCACACCCTAAATGTAAGTGGTTTACATCACACCCTAAAAAGTATTAAACTATCTTGTTTGACATTTAACTTCTTCCTAGGTCTCAGCAGATTAACAGAAACCCCTCCAGCCAAGGTCTTACTGGGTGGGTCTAAGGTTTCTGTTTCATTGCCACAGGATTATCTAGAAAGCTGGACCTCAGAACTTTGTGGTTCACAGAATAACCCAGCAAAAATGAAGTTTCTCTGGTTTCTTGTTTCAATATAAGGAGACATTGTGCTAGCTTGGAAGACTTGTTGGGAAAAGAAACGAAGAATCAGCAATTTCTCCAAAGTTATGATCAGATTTTGCACTCCAGAACTTTAGGGGTGGAAAGAGTCAAGGGGCAAATATTTTGAACATTTTTCAGATAAAGAGGAAAGGAGAGGATATCACCTCTTATGCCCCAAAATGTTTCCACCGTTTCCTCAAATTTCTCTCCATCAGTTATATGTCTCTTTCTGTTTCTCCTCCACATCTCAGGCCTATCTCTATGCCACTGACTCTCCTCTGCTACCTGACACCTCTCTGAATCACCTCCACAAAAGCCTTGTCCTAGAGAGGTGAGCATCAGTTTACCCAGTTCTTCACCTACTCTGTCAAGGGTGGCTTTCTTGGGCCTCCCTCAACAGCATCTCTGGTTTTGAGATTGGGTGAGTGGTACTGTTATAGTTCTCTCTCAACCGACAAAATCCAAATGGTGCTCTTTTGGAAGTAGTGAAGACAGCTTTATTACTCACAGGCCAGATATAGAATCTGAGCTCTGAAATACTTTTGGGGTATACTTTTATTGGTGAGGGAGAGGGGGAGGTGTAAATTAGAACAGGAATTACAAACGGAGTTCAGTTATCCATTTGTGAATTCCTCACATGGGCAACACAGGATTACAAAATGCACAGAGTTCCATTTTCAGGTGAAAAGAAAAAGTCCTTTTATCTAGTCAGTGGCTTCCAGCCAGTCTAGACTGCCAGGTGCCTGATGGCTTGGTCGCCACTGTTGGCCCACAGTGGCTAGAAACTGGGGGTGCAACTTCCTTCTTTCTACATTACTGATGTGGCCAACTTGCTCATGGCAGTTCAGTCCAGCGCAAGGTAGTCAAGTTCCCAACTAAGAAAGTATTCACCTGCTCAAAATAAGGTCGCCTGCTTACCTTTGCTCTTTCAGTTTAGAGCAGCTGACCACTTATAGCCCCTACCGTCTAGACTTATCACAATTTTTAGTGTTGAAGTGGGGGCCAATAGGAGTATCACCAGTCATGAGGGGGTGGTCAGGGAGGCACAGTGACAGGGTGCTGGGTGTTCAGGCTACCATGTGAAGGGTGGGTTTCAATGCTGTTAACTGGGATTTATAGTTACCCTTCCTGATGCTCCCATCTGACCTGCTTAGGGGTTTGCCTTGCATTTAACAGAACAGAAAAGACTTCTGGGTCGTTTTCTTGAAGTATAATATTTAAATATTTGAGGTTTAACTGGTGGGCTCACTATTGGACGGTGGTAATCATTGCTATTTCAAGGTAGATGAAAAAATAAAGCTGCCTGGTATTTAATAAGAATTTTAAAACCGTGTTGACAAGACACAGATTATATATGATTGTATTAGTTTATTAAGGTTGTCATAACAAATTAACTATAGATTGACTGTCTTAAACAATAAGCATTTACTTTCTCACAATTATGGAGGCTGGCAGTCTGAGATCAAGTGGTTGCAGTGTTAGTTCTATGAGGGCTCTCCCCAGGGAGTGTGGAAGGATGCCTTTGTCCTGTGCCTACTTATGTTCTTGCCTCTTGCTAATCTGGGTCCTAATTTCTTCTTCTTATCAGGCTCCCAGAGAGATTGGATTAAGGCCACTCTAATTATCTCATTTTAACTTAATTACTTCTGTAAAGATCCTATCACTAATGTCACATTCTGAAGTACTGGGGGTTAAGACTTTAACATATGAATTGGAGGAAATTCAAATTCAGATCATAACAAAGGTTTATTTAAAGACATAGGACATCTCATGGAATAATCTTATTATCAGATTAAAGAGAACAACACAATTATTTATATGATTAACTTTATCATTGATAGCAGCAGTACCCTGGATAGAAGATGGATTTCCTGGTACCCCAAGCTGTGTCTCCTTCAAGTTGAAATTACAGCCTAGTTGTTAGATAATCAAGCTGTGTATTCATATAGGTACAGGCCCAAATCCCAGTTATGCCACAGATTAGCTGCAGGATCTTGGACCAGCTCCTTAGACTCAGTTAATTTAGTTTCTGAAGTGATAGAATGGGATCAGAGTAGAACATTTCTCAAGAGATGAGGATTCAATGAGATGACAAGTGTTGTCAGGGAAAAAAACATCCTCCATCTTCTTATGTCTAGTATTTGAGGGTCTGCAAATTAAACTAACAGGACATTAACAGGAGGGAAAAAAAGCATACAATTTTTATGAATATTTACATATACAGGAATTCACACAAACTAAGTGAAGTTGAAAGAAGCAGTTAGATTCAGGGGCTTGTATACCATTTTATTTTATTTTTTATTTTTTAATTATTGTTTCATTTATTTACAATATATATGATTTTCAGGATAGCTGCACACCAGTTAATTTGCATATCACACCACACTCACCATCAGAGTTCCAGTGCCAACCACCACTATCATTTTGACTCAACTCTGAATTCCTGCTTATCCCCACTTCCCCTTTGGTAATCAGTCTTGCATCAGAGTCCTGAAAGTTTTGTTGTGGTGTGTTAGTTATTTTTTTTATATCCCACATATCAGTAAAACCATCTGATATTTTCGTTTGTCTTTCTGGTTTATTTCACTTAACCTAATCACTTCAAGTTCCAAACAAATTGTAGCAAAAGGCTCAGTTTCATGGGTTTGTTTTTAAATTTCAGAGTAGAATTTGATTGAGTATAAATATCACATCTGATTTGTCCAGTCATGTGTTA
This sequence comes from Solenodon paradoxus, assembly GCA_004363575.1. Lineage (NCBI taxonomy): Eukaryota > Metazoa > Chordata > Mammalia > Eulipotyphla > Solenodontidae > Solenodon > Solenodon paradoxus. The sequence goes on along the minus strand of RJWH01000324.1, from coordinate 228,415 downwards.
ACAGGATTTCGGTCAATTCCATATCTAACTATTGTGAATTGTACTACTGTGAATATAGGGGTGCAAATATCTTTTCTGATTAGTGTTTTCATATTCTTCAGATATATACATTTTAGAAGTGGAATTTTTGGATGAAATGGTAATTCCACTTAGAGTTTTATGAGGAATCTTCATACTGTTTTCCACAGAGGTTGCGCTAATTTATATTCCCACCAACAGTGTAGGAGTGTAGGAGGGTTCCTTTTTCTCTGTACTCTTGCCAACATTTGTTGTTTCTAGTCTTTGTGATATAAGCCATTCTCACAAGTATGAGAAACATGCAAAAAGTCACTCGTTATAGCTTTTATTTGCATTTCTCTGATGAGTGATCTAGAACTTTTTTCAAGTTCTGTAGATTTTTTGTGTATCTTCTTTGAAGAAGTGTCTACTAGGTCTGCCTGTCTCTTTGAGTGGGTGGCTTTTAGCTGTTGTGGAGGTGTCTGAGCTCTCTGCATATTTTGAAGATTAAACACTGTCTGCTGTCTGATGTGAAACTATCTTCTCCCAATCAATAATTTGTCATTTTGTTCTAGAGCTTTCTTCGTTGTATAGAATCTTTCAAGTTTGATGTGACCTCACTTGCTTAATTCAGCATTTTTTCCCTTTGCCATCACTGTCAATTCCTCAAAGTCCTCTTTGAAGTTGAAGCTGTGGAGCATACTTAGCGTGTTATTTTTTGTTGTTGTTGTTGTTTTTCTATGTATTTTATGGTTTCTGGTCTTACATCAAAATCTTTAATCAATTTGATTTAATTTTGTGTATGTGTTAATGAATAATCCATTTTCTTTTTCTTTCTTTCTTATTTTTTTGCAGCTGTCTAATTTTCCCCATACCATTTGTTGAAAAGACATGATACTTCCTCTCTCGTATGTTCTTGACTCCTTTGTCATAGATCGACTGTCCATATATGTATGGGTTTATTTCTGGGTTCTCAATTCTATTCCATTGGTCTGTGTGTCTGTTTTTATTCTGATATCATACTGTTTTGATTGCAATCATTTATAGTATAGTTTAAAGATGGGAAACATGATTCCTCCATTTTTCTTCCTTTTTTCTAAGGATAGCTTTGTCTATTTGGGTTTTTTCCTGTTCTAAGTAAATTTTAATATCATTTCTCCCTTTGTTTTTGAAAATTGTCACTAGAATTTTTATAGAAATTATACTGAATCTGTATGTTACCTTTGGTAAAATGTCTATTTTAAATATATTACTTCTACAATCCATGAGCAAGGACTATCTTTCTATTTCATTGTGTCTTCTATTTCTCATAAGATATTTGAGCTTTGAGGGATGAGGAGGTGGCAAGGATATATATGGGGATACTGCTGGAAAATAAGGATTATTTTAGGCCTGTTTATTCAGTCTATTCTTATATTGACTCTCTACCTCTGGAGATTAGAGTTGCTCTTTCTTTTCTGATATGAAGGAGAAAGTAAGGGTATACCTTCTCAAAGGGAAATTATGCCCTGCTTTTAGGCAGAGAAGTGGAGGGCAAAGAACTCCTCCTGTATCTGTGGATTCTCAGGTGCCTTCAACTCAAAGCAATCCTTATACTACAGTGGTAAATTTTGAGGCATCATATTCTGATCATTCTCAGTATAAGGTGATCAGCTCTGGTTATAGTAAGTGATAGACAATCATCTACTGTTAGAATAGAATAGGTCCCTCCACTGTAGAAGTGGAGCTCAGCCAAAGCAACATGGGAAGGGGATAAAGCAGGTTTTTCTACCAGTTTTTCTGCCTATGCTTTCCTACAAACTAGATTTTTCATATTTAAAACATAATTGACCTATACTAAAGACTCTTTCAAGTCTGTCTTCTCTACATTCTTTTGCCACCGCTCTGGTTCAGGTTCAAACAGTGAAGGCAGCCCTCTGTCCAGCTCTCATCTACTCTTCTGAACTGTACACCAGAGAAAATGCAGAATCCTTTGTGGACTTACCACTGCCTTCAGGGTGAAGTCCAAGTGCAAAGTCCAGTGCTGTCTACTCTACACATAACTTTTCAGTCTGAATTCTCTCTCCCCTCGGCTTGTCACCCCGTTAACAGCTATCACTGGTTTGGGGATGCATTCTCCTGCCTCTGGACTTTTGAGTGGGGACACCACTGCATAAAGCTCTTCCTTCTCTCATATTACTCAAACATTGCCTGTTCTTCGTGATATTTCTCAACTGCCTATTGCAGAGTTGATTTAAACACCCCCACTGTACCTCCTCTTTTTTTCAGAGTTGTAATTGTACCTTTTCTTCATCTCTACCTCTATGTCATAAAGTCTTTGAAGAAGGAAGTACATTTAGCTCATATCAGAATCCCAGTGCCCAGCACAGCCCTGACATAAAAGAGTAGGCATCCTAAATGCCCACTGAATGCATGATGCTGTGTATAAAGCACTGGAAACAAACAATCACAGTCTCCTTCAGTCTGAAGTTCTGGGCTCCTGTTTAAAGTACACTTGAGAGGCATGTGGTGACCAGTATTGGTCCTAAAATTATGTGGATGTAAAGAATGGTTGCAATAGAGTGAACTAGCCTTCTTAAGTTTCCTTGAAGGAGAGCTATGTTAATTTCCCAAATGTACAAACATCTGTGCATTTTTGTGGAGAATATACAGTGCCTCTTCTAACACTGAGATGTTTGAAATGAGGCTTTTTCCCTTCCAAACGAAAACAAATTCAATAAATTCCATTTTTTTCCTTCATGCTTACAAAGTGTGGGAGTTGTCACTAAACATTACTAAATGTTTTTATTTAGTCATAAATGGGCTAAAAGAATGTAGCATAATTACTATGTCCAAAGTAAGTTGTTCTAAATATTTTATCTCCTTCAGCATATGCTGTTTTAAAAAAAAACCCTCAAGCTATAATTGTCAACATTCAATTCACAAAAAGTAAACAACAGCTGAGTATAATGGGATGATAAAGAATCTTTCCATAATTCCCAACACATGGCAAAGATGGAAGTGGAAGACAAACACATTTATCAACCAAGTTATTTTCTGCTTTTGAATTCTTCCTATTGGATAGGCATCCCCAGAAAAATGAGGTGCATTTTCATAAAGCAATCTGGGAGGCTTAAAAAAAGTAATAAGTCATGGTTAAATCCCAAGCAGGAGGAATTTAGATCTTACTATAGTGATTAGAAGGGGCAGAGGAAAAACACATACTTCTGCAGGAATAGTCATTCTAGGATTATCACACATGAACAAAACTTGCCCTGTAGAAAATTTCCTTGTCAGTTTCAATTTTTGTTAGTGTCCTCTAAGAGGCCCAGTCCATCAGAGATACATCTTTGTCATGATTTGGATTTGTTTCAAATGTGTGAGCACTTAATATGTTCCTGGGGAAGGTCATTAGGAAGCTGCTTGAAATATTTTCCTTGATCATGTTTTGTGTATATAGGCTTTAAGGTCAAAAGACATACTTAAAAATCCATTCTTTTCAGAATAAAGCACTAAAGAGAGAGCTAGTGCATGTCCCGTTGCTGTTCTAAACGCATACATCAAAAATACCCAAGAAGAGAAAGGCGGAGTTCATTTCTCAGGAACAAGTCTTGCTTCTTGGCTGAGAGAAGTCAGGAGCAGAAACACAGTTAGAGGACAAAGGGTCCAGTGAAGAAATGCTGAGAAACAAGACTGAACCTTTTTTTGTCCACATGAATGATGACAATCTTCCCTGAACCCTTCTTGGAATGAGTAATGCCATTTAGGAGGAGATATTTAATGAGAAAATTACAAATAATTGAAATAATTGATTAATTAGTAACTATACTTGAACAGGGAGAAATGAACGAGAGTTTATTGGGAACACTGAGGAGGAAAGGACATGTTCTGTGTGACCCAATGTCGGGGAAAATCCAGTCATTTGGAGGCAAGAACTGCTTTCTGAACGTTAGTTTTCCGGAGCTAATTAGTACTGTGAATGTGCTTTGACACTCTGAAACTCCATACAGTGTTGTTTATCTCATTCTGCTTGTCTCTTTGGTATGCTTTTTTTAAAAAAAAAAAATGATAGCATTTTAATTAATCAGATTCATCTCACTGAGTAAAAATAAAGGCTACCTTTCACAGAGCTCTTCATAATTCCAAAAATGTATTTGTCCTTACACAATGATTCTTTCTGTAGACAGATACTCTGATGAGCTTAAAGGTTGCTTTAAGGAGGGGAGGTGAGCACCATAGAGATAAACACAAAGAACAGGCACACACAAACACTATTCAGTCATTTAAGGTCACTTGAAGGAACACAAAACAAAAGAATCCTAAGAAAACAAAGGGAAAAACTCAGGATGACTTGTCTGAAAAAACTCTGAAAGCTTCATTGTATGAATTCTTGATGGGAAAGATGGCATTAACATTGACTGAGACACAGAAGAGTAAGGGTGAGGATTCTGGAAGGGAATTGTCCTTAATAATGAAAGGAAAACCTAAGAGACTAGAGTATTTGAATGATTTCATTTCTATCAGTATCTGCCAAAAGTTCATAGCATGCTCTTCTGAAGGTATTAAGAAAAACATAGAGACTGCTGGTTCTAAGGTGGTGGCTTGCCTCCTCCTCACAACACAACCGAGAAAACATCTATTTGGTTAGCACAATCTTTGAAAAGAATCAAGACCAGCATCTCCAGAGAGAGGTGACATATGCCTCCATAAAAGATAGGAGAGGCTGATCTGTCCTGGCGCTACACTACTCTGTTAGAAGATGCTAGGGCTGCAGGGAGAGACTCGTGAAAGTGAAACCCAAACCAATATTGGAGCTGGTGAGCTTCCTCTTATGGTGACTATTGCCATATCTGGGAGCAAACTGTCAGCCACTGAGTTGTGGGACCTTGTTGCGGGGGTCTCGACACCAGGTAGAAATAGAACTAGTGCCCAGGTGAACAGAGACACTTCTCCCCCAAGGTGCTGACTCTGGAAGCTGCCATGTGAAAAAGCCCCCAGGGGGAAGTGCTTATCCTCTCCACCATTAGCAAACCAGTGCAGCACTGTCAGCCCATACAGTTGCATCTCCATGATGAAGAGCTGTCTTATCACTGCATCTCCACCAGCAGCCAGAAACAGCCAGCCAGGCAGCACCTGAGCAGACAGTAGGTTGTTTTCTAGCTAGGGGCATTCCTTTTTACCCCTCTCACAGGAAAATAATTGGAAATGTTCCATCAAAAACAACAGCTCCCCCCAACCTGAAACTACAACAAAATAGCTTCCTATCTTCTTGGTACCTCCTGAAATTCTATTTCCAGCTCACAATGCCTTTTTGCCACCATTTGCTGGGACTGCCACTCCTCTGGGGACTGAGGGACACTCTCACAAGTAAGAGTACTATACTAAGAATAGCTTTCAACTCCCCTTCTTCTGTGGGTTGTGCTAAGAATGTGGCCTCTTTATTGACTGGGCCCAAAACTCTCCGGTCTCTCTTTCTGGACATTATTGGCTATGTCTGTGACTCATGAAAACCTCTGCATTCCATGAAACAAACTCCAACCCAGTGGGCTAGATTCTCAGGTCTCAACAAAGTGTTCACTTTAGAACTTCAACAGATCCAGTGAATGTTAGTAAAGGAAGTGCAGTGCTCCAGAGCAACACAGAAGTCTATTCTATGCAACTTGACACCTTAACACAAGTCCCTTACATTGAGGAAGACTAACGGATAGAAATAAGTACAGAATGCCAATCAATGACTGAAGAAGCAAAAAAGTACACATGAAATGATAAACCTCAGAGGAAAATCTAAGTGCAACAACTTAAGTAAACTTCCTGACAAGACTTTAAAGCAACTGTTAAAATGACACTGAAATCAGAATAACAATGGAAGAATGAGAGAGAGAGAGAGAGAGAGAGAGAGAGAGAGAGAGAGAGAGAGAGAGAGAATATGAGACAGTTCCAAAGGGAATTCATGGAGCTAAAGAACACAGTAATTAAGGAATATAATAGAACACAACAGTAGGCTGGAGGAAGACTTTAATAGACTCAGTGAGTCAGAAGATAGGGCAATGGAATACACTCAAGCTGACCAACAAAGATAAAAAAGAATTAAAAGAAATGAGAGCTGCATATGAGACCAATGAGATAACGTCAAGAGAAACAAATCCACATCACAGAGGTCCCAGAAGGAGAGGAGAGAATGAAGGGGGAAGAAACCATATTATAGAAATAATAGCTGAGAATTTTCCTAATCTGAGGAAGGAAACAGAACTCCAGAGCAAGGAAAATCAGAGTTTCAAACAAAAGAAGCACAAACAGACCTACATCAAGACACAACATTGTTAAAATATCAAAAATACAAGATAAAGAGAGAATCTTAAAAGTAGCTAGAGAAAAATGAATTATATACAAAGGAGTCCCCAAGAAACTGTTGGCTTATTTCTTAACTGAAACTTTGTAAGTCAGAAGGGGATGGCAATATATATTCAAAGTGTGGAAAGAAAAATACTTCCAACCATGGATACTCTACCCTGCTAGACTATCACTGGGAACTGTAGGAATGATAAATCAAACATTAAAATAATTCATAAAAATCTATCCATGTCTTCAAGGTTGTCTACTTTGTTGGCATGGAGTTGTTCATAGCAATCTCTTTGATTTTGTATTTCTGTAGTATCTGTTGTAGATTGTCCTGTTTCATTTCTGTTTCTAGTTTTGAGAATTTTCTCTCTTTTTTTCTTTGTGAGTCTAGCCAATGGTTTGACAATTTTTTTTTTTTTTTTTCAAAGAACCAACTTTGGTTTTACTGATGTTCTGGATTATTGTTTTCTACATAATTTATTTCTGCTTGAATTTTGTTTATTTCCTTTCTTCTACTGATTTTTGGCTTTAATTCTTCTTCTTTCCCTAGTAATTTTAAATGTAAGTTTACATTGTTTATTTGCAATTTTTCTTATTTCTTAAGGTAAGCCTGGATTGCAATGAACTTCCCTCTCAATACTGTTTTTGCTGCATTCCTTAAATTTGGGTAGTTCATGTCTTCATTCTCATTTGTCTCTAAATATTTTTAAAGTTCCTCTTTGATTTCCTCTTTTACCCAAGAGTCTTTCAGAAGCATATTTTTTAGTCTCCAATTAATTTGGGGTCTCTCAGCTTTCTTTTTGTAGTTAATTTCTAGCTTTGAGACTCTGTGGTCAGGGAAGATGCTTGGTTTTTGAGATCAATTTTCTAAAGATTATTTCAATCTCTGTAAATTTTTGAGATATGTTTTGTGTCCTGACATATGATCTGTCTTTGAGAATGTTCCATGCATAATTGAGAAGAACATGAAATCTGTAGTCATTGGATGAAGTGTTCAGTAGTATGTCTATTAGATCTAACTGTCCCAAATGATCATTTAAAACTACTGCTTCCCTTTTAATTTTCTGCCTGGTTGATCTGAGCTGGGAAAAAGGGAAAACCTGAACAGGACAATCACAAGCAAAATAAGATGAGGATGTAATCAAAGTTCTCCCTAAAAATAAAAGCCCAGGTCCAGATGACTTTTTTTAATGAGTTTGCCAAGTCTTCAGAAAGGAATTAATACCTATTCTTCTCAAACTCTACCAAAATGTTGAAGAGCAAGGACCACTACCAAATACTTTCTATGAGGCTAACATCACACTGATACCAAAAGCTGACTGAGACATCACCCAGAAAGAAAATTACAGACCAGTGTCTCTAATGAGATTAGATACAAAAATTCTCAACATATATTAGCAAACCAAATCCAACAATGCAACAAAAAGATCATCCATCATGACCAAGTGGGATTTATCCCAGGGATGCAAGGATGGTTCAACATACATAAATCTATTAATGCCATATACCGTATCAATAAGAGAAAGGAGAAAAGCCACATGATCATGTCAATAGATGCAGAGAAAACTTTTGAAAAGATCCAATGCCCATTTATAACAAAAATCATGCATAAAATGGGGCTAGAAGATATATACCTTAACTTAATAAAGGTCATATGTGACAAACCCATAGTCAACATGATAGCCAATGGCAAAAAGTTAAAAGCATTTCATCTTAGGTCAGGAGCAAAGCAAGGCTGTCCTCTCTCACCACTGCTATTTAACATCATAGTGAGATCTTAGCCAGAGCAATTAGGCTAGAAAAAGAAATAAAAGGACTCTAAATTGGAAAAAAGGAAGTAAAACTATCACTATTTGTAGATGACATGATAATATATGTAGAAAACCCTCAAAATTCCATCAGAAAGTGCTAGAATTAATTAATGAATACAGTAAAGTGGGAGGCTACAAAATCAATGTGCAAAAATCTGTTGCATTTTTATAGGAGCAAAAAGAAGCAAATACCTTGGAATATGCTCAACCAAGGAGGTGAGTGACCGATATAATGAAAACAAAGACTTTCTTAAAAGAAGTAGATGATACAAAGAGGTATAAAGATACCCCAATCTCATGGCTGAGAAGAACTAATATTGTAAAATGCCTTCTTACCTAAAGCAATATACAGGTTTAACGCAATCTCCAACCAAATCCCATTGGCATTTTTCAAGTAAATAGAACAAAAAAATTTTGATTTGTATGGACTAGCAAAAGGCCATGAATGGCCAAAGCAATCATGAGAAAAAAAGAACATAACTAGAGGTATCACACTCCCAGAACCTGAGCTATACTACAAAGTAATAGTAATCAAAACTTTATGAGAGTAGAGTGATTCAAAAGTCTGTAAACAAATTTGGCAAGGATGAAGGAAAAAAAGGGAGCACATTTACACTGCTGATGGGAGTGCGAATTGGTACAATCCTCATGTAAAGCAGTCTGGAGATTACTCAGAAAATTAAAAATGGAAAGTTCATATAATCCTGCCATCCCACTTCTAGTATTTACCTAAAAAACACAGAATGCTGATTCATAGTGATATATGCACCTCCATGTTTACTGTGGAGTTGTTTGTAATAGTCAATAATTGGAGACTACCTAAGTGCCCATCATCAGATGAATCAGATAAAGATGTGGCATATATACACAATGAAAAGTAGGGAGGGAGTTTAAGATCTGTAATTACTTTTGGAGTCACATGAATCATGCCAATCCTAAAACAGTGCCAGGTGGATTGCCAAAGGGACAGATCCATTCTTTCATCAGAGAAAAGAGAGAGCTAGTAGCTGAAGTAGCAAGGAAAGGAACTTGTACTAACCAGTAGACATTCTGGCCCTTTCTCTTATGAAGCACACGGCAATTTCTTAAATATTTGACGATGATGATGATAATAATGAAAGAAAAAAATGCCTCTTGAAGTGTCAATGGATTGGCAATGAAGTGAAGTCAGGGAAAATTGTTTTGTTCCCTCTCCCAGGTCATTTAATCATAAGAAAAACTGGATGTCATTATAATGCAGCATTACAATGATGTTGGATTCATGGTACAAATCCTAAAGGCAGTGTTCTAGTTATACTCTTCCTTGAAACATTTGGTAATTTAAATTTTTCCACTTCAGGATGCTTCTTTCCATTCATTATCTCATCTTATGGTACTTACCAAACAACTAAATGTCAAGTTGGGAGATGATAGTTATTTTCCATGTCCTGTTCTCCTCATGTGACTTGACCTTTTTCTTGATGAGTACTCCCCTTGAGTACTGGCATTTTCATCCCACCTAAGCAAGCTATTTTAGATTATTCCTTACTGTGGAACTTCTTGTATGAGGTGTTTTAATGTGAAAAGCCTGTGATTTTTATTTATTGAATTAACATTTTTGTCAATTTAAAGAGGCTCTGCCCAACTTTCTATATTACATGACAGATCAACACAAGCAGAGTGGGAGCCAGGAGAAGGGGAGGCCCTTTGTCTAATTTCTATTATCCAGCACCAGAGAACTCCTGAGGTTACTTGTCTGGCCCCCCATTCTTTTACAAAATGGCAAGTGCTTTTGGAGGGGGTAAATATGATTTTAAATTCTAGATCTCTAACCTTGTCTAACTTTACATTACTAACTGAGTCATTGTGATCTTCCTGTAAAGGTTATTATTCTTCACATGAGTTAGGAAATTTTTTTAATCAGTAAGAAAAATTTTATTGAAGACAAAAAAAAAAAGAAAAAAGCACATGTGAGTGGGCCTTCCTCTTGAAAGGGAAAAAGGGAAGTGGAGGACTTGAGTTTGAATCTATACTGACACAAATATTTGGGGTGAACATTTGTGTGTGGTAGGAAATACCCATCAGGTTTTCTCATCAATTTTTCATAAAAGGTTTTCCCTCACTTCATACTCATAAAAGAAGTATTGATGTTGTGGTTTGTGTTTTTGCAAAGCAGATCTTCAGGTTAGGGGAATAATGATACTTGCGCTTGTCTGTTTTCTGCCTAACGCATCACTGAAACACTTGCGCAATGTGTGTGAACTTCACCTTGCCTAATCAGATTATTGAGGACACTCAGCTTCCTAGTCCAAGCTTTAATTTTGTTTTGAGAGAGGGAGGTCATCAGGGCACAGAAATCCAGTTCTCTGAGATTATTAGAAAATAATTTAGAGTAAACAGCTCCAGAAAGATTTATGTGCATCCCTTGTAAAACAAATGTAGACTATAGACTTGCAGGAAAAAGAGGTTTGAATAGAGAAGCAGGCAGATTAGTTTCTCAGGAAGAAATGATGTTTGGATGCTTCCTGAACTTATGATTTTACAGCAATTTGGCACCACCATAATTATAATACTCCATATATTTTTGGCATAGTAATATTGCTCTAATTTAGCTCATCAAGATTTACAGATGCTGGCTGATTCCTGTAGCTTCTAAAGCTAGCCACTCACGCATAAATATTTCATGACGCTTGTCTAGGAGCAAGACACTGTGGCATAAGAAAGAAGATACTTTCCAGTAAAATCCTACTTAGTCCTGGTTAATGCCTAGTTAAGAGAGCTAAAAAGAGCCCTTACATTGTTTATGACATTGCTCAAATATCTAATATGAATTTTCAAATTTCCTAAATAAGTGAAGATTAAAATAAACCTGCTGCAATGTGATCACTGTGAACTGTAATTTTATCACATGCGATGCTGTGATCCTTCTTTTGTGATCTCCACCTTTGTCCATAACAGTAGCTCAATAAATATTTCTTGATGGCAGGCTGACTGGGTATAAATACAAAAAAAAGTAACATCACATCCCCTCCTCCACAACTGATAGTATGAGAGGAGGCTGCCCACCTTTTCATTTTTAAAGAACTCTCAGAACATATCAAATGAAATGGACAAACTGATTCAAAGACCATATTTTTTAAGAGCTTGACTAGATTAATTTTCACTCTTTAAGTATGTAAGCAAGAAAGTTAAACAACAGAACCCAGGGAGACAGAAAGCAAGTTTAACCATAGCTGCTGCTGCTGTAAGGAGATGGGTGATTTATTGCACAAGAAGTGGGTCATCTGAGAGAATAAGGAAGGGCACAATCTTGTATTGAGTGCTAACTCTGGGTCAGGCTCCACACCACTTGTTTCAATAATGTGTCATTCCTAGGTCTCACAGCAATCCTGAGCCATAGCACTTCAAGGTAGAAGTCTCAGGGCTACCAAAAGCTGCACAACTCCCATTTGGCAAAACCTGGGTTGTGACTCAGTCCAGCCAGCTTGGAAGCCCAGACCTTTTCCACCCTGCTCCACTCTACCCACCCTGCCTTCTATGGTGAGACTACACAACATGGCAAATGAAATTTTTGAGTTAGGCTCTCCAGATTTTAAAAACAAGACAGCTCAACTGAAGGAAAGAATGTGCTCTCTTTATTCCTTTAGAAATGATCTCAGTCTGGCCCAGCATCAGGGAGGTCGGGAAAAGCAGACCAACCAGGTTTCAGAAAGCCTAGAACAGTAGCAGAGCCAGGCTCAAGCAGAATGTGAGGAGAAAGACCTTAGATGCCAGGATAATACTGAAAGGTCAGGTGGTAGATTTCTGAGTCTTCTGAAAGTTCTCCCACCATGGATATGACTCGTTTGCTCCCCCAGTGTTTGCATCTTGAACTGTGTCTGAATCTCTTCCACTATCAATTGGTTTTCCCAACTCTTAGTCATAATCTTTCCTTTTTTAAAAATAAATATAGTTTTATTATTTCTTTTGTTTAAAATGCTATATTCACTTTTTGATATTGAAATTGGCCATGAATATTTCACACCATATATGCCACCAGAGTTCTAGCTTCCTTTTCCACCACCTTGTTCCTTCATTCCTTCCCTACCTCCGCACCACCCTCAGTAGCCACTGTCTTGCGTCTTGTGTGAATTTTCTGTTTATTTGTTTCATTTCTTTATATTCTACATTTCAGTGAAACCATCCGGAATTTCTGTTTTTATTTCTGGCTTATTTCGCTGAGTGCGATCCCTCTAGTTCCACTCAGATTATTGCAAATTGCACAACTTCCCTTTTTCAGTAGCTGCAATGAATTCCATTGAGTATGCACGTCACAGCATCCTTAACCAGTCATCTGTGGATGGGCATATAGGTTGTTTCCACGTGTTGTTATTGTGACCTGTTCTGCTATGAACATAGCTGTGGAGATATTTTTCCTGATAAGAGATTCTGTATCTCCTGGGTGTATGCCTAGGAGTGGGATTGCTGGATCAAATGGTATTTCCATCTTTATTTTTTTGAGGAATCTCCATACTGTTTTTCCAGAGAGGTCACACTAATTTACATTACCACCAACAGTGAAGAAGTGTTTCTTTTTCTTTGAATCCCTTCCAGCACTTGTTATTTCTAGACTTTTGGATGTAGGTCATTCTCACTGGTGTGAGGTGGCTTCTTATTGTGGTTTTTGTTGGCATTTATCTCATGATGAGTGGCGTGGTACTTTTTTTTCTGTCAGTAAGCTACCTGTGTGTCTACTTTGAGTCTATTCAGTTCTTCTGACCATTTTTGAGTGTGTTGTTTCCTTTTTGTTGAGATGTATGAGTTGTTTGTATATTTTGAAGATTAAGCTCTTGGAAATGCATATTGTGTTAATATTTTCTCAAATTCAGTGGGTCGTCTTTTATTATAGTGAGTGTTTGTTTCCTGTACAGAAGCTCTTTAGTTTGATGTAGTGCCAATTATTTGTTTTTACTTTGATTATTTTTGTTGTAGCTGTTCTTTCCCCAAAGATTTCTTTGAGATTGAGGTCATGCACATTTCCCTTACATTTTCTAAGTAGTTTATGGTTTACGGTCTTATGTCCAGGTCTTTGATCTATTTTCAGTTAACTTTGTGTATGATGTCAATGAATGATTTAGTTTCATTTTTTTTGCAGATGTTTGTCCAGTTTTACCAACACCATTTGTTGAATAGACTTTCCTTCTTCCATGGTCTCTTCTTGGCTCCTTTGCTGAAGATTAACTGTTTGTATAGGTGTGGCCTTATTTCAGGTCTCTAAATTTTTTCCCACTGATCTGTTTTGTCTATTTTTGTTCCAGTACCATACAGTTTTGATGACGATTGGTTTGTAGTATAGTCTGAAATCAGAAAGCATGATTCTTCTGCTAATTGTTTTTTCCCTCTTAGGATAGCTTTGGATATTTGAGGTCTTTTGTGATTTCCAACAAACTTTAGTCAGTTTCCTTGAAAAATGTCTCTGGAATTTTGACGTAATTTCATTACATCTATATATTGCTTTGGGTGGGATGATTATTTTAGTTAAGTTAATTTTTCCAATCGTTGAGCATGAAATATTCTTCTATCTCCTTTGTCTTCTTTTTGTTGTTGTTGTTAAAGTCTTTAGTTTTTATTGTAGTAGTGTTTCTTCTCTTTAGTTTTAATCTCAGGTATTTAATCTTTCTTGGTGTTATAGTGAATGGGATTTCTTTCTTAATTTCTTTTTCTTCTCCTTCATGGTTTGTACATAGGAATGCTACTTAATTTTATGCATTGGTTTTATATCCTAACGCTTCATTATATTCATTTATTGTTTCCAGCAATTTTTTGGTGGACTCTTTAGAATTATCCAGGTGTAATATCATGCCATCTGAAAATAATGATAGTTTCATTTATTCTTTTCCAATGTGGATTCCTTTTTGTGCTTTTCTTGCCTTTTTGTTCTGACTAAGACTTTTCAGAATTATGTTGAATTGCAGTGGTCAGAGTTGACATCCTTGTCTTGTACGAGATATTAGAGGAAAGGCTTTCAGTTTTTTGCCATTGAGTATGATGTCAGCTATGGGTTTGTCATATATTGTTTTTAGTATGTTAAAGTATGCACCATTTATTCCTATTTTGGTGAGGATATTCACTTTTTTTGATGTGGTGTATTACGTTGATTGATTTGCATGTATTGAACCATGCTTGTGTCCTTGGAATAAATCCCACTTAATCATGGTATGTAACATTTTAACATGCTATTCAATTCTGTTGGCCAGGGTTTTGGTAAAGATTTTGCTTTTATATTCATCAGTGATATTGGTCTATGGTTCTCTTTTTTGGTACGTTTTGTCTAATTAGGATGCAGAATAATTGGTCTCATAGAATGAATTTGGGAGTTTTCCCTCTTCATTTTTGTGAATGAATTTAAGGAGGATGATGATTAACTCTTATTTGAATAAATGGTCGAATTAGCTTAAAGTCATGGTACTGGGACTCTTTGTTTTTTGGGAGATCTTTCTATCACTGCTTCAATGCCTGTGCTTTTAACTGTTTGCAAGTTGCCCATGTCTTCCTGTTTCAGTGCTGGGAATTTCTAGGATTCTAGGGATCTGTCCATTTCTTTACAGTTTAATAATTTTGTTGCCATGTAAGTGCTCAGAACAGTGTTTCATAATCCTTTGTATTTCTGTGATGTCACTTGTAATCTCACCTCTTTCATTTCTGATTTTTGTTTTTAGGATTTCCCTCTGCTTTTCTTTTGAGTCTAGTGAGAGGGTCTATTGATTTTGTTTATATTTTCAAGAACAAGCTCTTGGATTCACTGATCTTTTTGTTTTCGGTTTTATTTATTTCTTTTCTAATTTTTATTTCCTTTTTCTGCTGATTTTTTTGTTTCAACTCTTTACTTTCTCTTTTTAGTTCCCTCAGGTACGTAGTGAGATATTTAATTTAGGTTCTCTCTTCATATTTTATATGCTCTTATATGGCTATAAACTTTCCTCTCAGAACTGCTTCTGTTGCATCCTACATGTTCTGCTAGCTCATCTCTTCATTTTCATGATTTTCTGCCTGGATGACCTGTCAATTGATGCAAGTGGAGTACTGAATTCCCTCTTCTGGTATTGCTTTATTGTCACTGTCTGCTTTAGCTCTCTCAGTGTTTGTTTATATATTTAGGTGGTCTAGAATTGTTAATGACACATATTCATACATGTTAATGATAGTTTCTTCTTCTTGATATATTACCACCCCCTTGATCATAATGTACTGTGGAAACTTTCCTTGTGACACTTTTGTAGGCGTCATTTGATCTTTTCTGAAATTAGTGTTGCAGTTTTTGATCACTGCTCCTTTGATATATTTTTCCATACCCTTAACTCTTAAACTTTTTGTCTTTGAACCTCATATGAGTTTCTTGTAGGTATAATATTTATGGGCCCTGCTTTTGATCCTTCCAGCCACTCTGTGTCTTATGATTGGTGCATTCATCCATTTATATTTAGGATGATAACTGATATGTAGGGTTAAATTGCTGGCATTTGAGGCTTTGTTTTCTGTGTTTTTAGACTTTTATTGTTTTCTCCTGTTGGCCCCATCTTAGTTGCTGATTTTTCTTTCCTGTTTATCACCATTCTTGGGGTGTGGTAGATCTTTGTTTTCATTTTCCCTGTTTCAGGACCCTTTCATGATATCTTAAATGGCAGGCTTAGTGATAGAAAAAAATCTATTAGCTTTTGTTTATCATTGAAGATCTTTATTTCTCTATAATAGAATACTCTTGCCTGGTAGGTTTTGTCTTTCAGTTTAGTAAATATGTTCTTCCTTCTCTCCTGGCTTGTAGGGTTTTTGCTGAGAAGTCTGATGATAACCTGATGGGTACCCACTTGTAGATTGTGTTTCTCTTTTTACTAGTAGTCTTGAGTAGTATTTCCTTGTCATTTACTTTTGCAAGTTTTTCTATTAATGTGTCTGGGTTAGGTCTTTTTATAATGAAGAATGTTAGTATTCTCTCTTAGAACTCCATGGTTGCTTTTTATAGAGGATGTGGGAAGTTCTCTGCAATTACTTCAAGTATATTGTCTGTCCCTTTTCCCACCTCCTCTCCATCTAGAATGCCTGTGATGCTAATGTTTGTTCATCTCATGGTGTCTGATAATTCTTGTAATATTTCTTCATTTTTCCTCAATCTTGTTTCTCTCTCTTCTGTGGGGGTTGCCTCTGTTATCTTCAGTTTCTGAGATTGCTACTCTGCAAGATTGAGTTTGTTTAGGAAGCTTTCCATGTTTATATTCAATTCCTTGACTATATCTTTTATCGCTAACATTTCTGTTAGGACTTTCTTCATGACCTCAATATCCTTGGTATACGCTTTGATCTGTCACTTCTTTATGGGTCTTCTTTTGGGTAGTTGTGTATGCCTCCTACATCTCATTCAACTTTTTTATAGTAATTATTTGGAACTATTTATCTTTTAGGTTACCCCCAGTCAATGTCAATGGAGTTCTTTTCTGGGGAGGTCTGGGCATCTTCCTCTCTTTGGGTGATTCACCTTTATTTGTGACTTAGATTTTGGCATGACTTTTTTTCTCTGCCTTGAATTTAACACTGTGCCTTCCTTTTTATTTTACTTGAAATTTTATTTTATGATGAGGTTAGGCCCTGGTGTGGCTGGTGCCAGCAACTTGGTTTCAATGGGGCTGGGGATGATTTTGCTTTCTAGAATGTACCCTCATGGTGGGCCACCAACGCTACTTCAGGTGGTGCCCACTGATCTCTGAAGGTTTGAGGTGCTTCTCTTGTAGGCTGCTTATTGGAAACTCTCCAGTCTAAAGTGCTAGCTCTCTGTCAGTCCCTAAGTGCTCTGTTGATCACTGATGCAGAAGGCAGCTTCTGGTTGTTGTTTTCAGGGAAATTCAACTCAACACAGCTCAGGAAGGTTCTCAGACAGGTCCTGTGTGCTCTGCCAAGCTCAGAGACTAATGCTTCTTGTAAGGGTGAAGGCAGGTCTCCCTCTCTGTGGCTCTTCAGCCAGAGAAGTTTATAGTCAACCCCACTGAGATCCATCAAGCACAGGCACAATCTTTTCTTATACACACATGATATCTGTTCACCCATTGATTCATTCTGCTTCTTCTCATCTCCAATTTGTTCATGGCTCTTCATCCACCACTCTATTTCAAGACTTCTTTCTTTTGCATATTATGAACAGTTCACTCTATGAACTGGTTCATTCTCTCAGTGTTTTTTATTCTAACTCCTGAGAATCAGACTGCTGAAATAAACATATCCTGGTTAGGAAAAAATTTTCATGTCAGAATATCTCATGGACTGTGAACCATTTTATAACTTTACACTACTCTTGAGATAGGGATCCAGACAGGTCCAGTCACCTCAGCAGAATACTTAGTTCTGTTGGGAGTGGCTAGATTTTTGACAGGTGGGGTAGCTGATACATTGGCAGTAGTCAATAAGAATGAACACTAAGCTCTCATCCAGTTCAGATCAGTAATAGAAGGGGAAGACTGTAAGATGCCAGTGGTGCAAGATGGTGGCTGCATAAAAAGGGGAAGTCAGCACCAGCAGGAGTTGAAAAGACTTCAGTCACCAACTAAGTGTTTGGGAAATGATCCGCAGACTATGAGCCATCCATAAACCATCTCCTGGAACAGATAGCCTCTTACAAAAGAATCACTAAAGACACCAAGAAACATTTCTTTTCTTTCTTTTGGCTGAGTCTCATGAGAATTTGTATAATCTCACTAATAATTGAGATTTTTCTCTTAATTCCACCCTTGATACAGAATATGAGAAAAATGGTATCATTATATATTTTCTTTCTCAATTCAATGCATTTTTAAAAGCATTTTAAATTTGTTTTTATTTAACTGTTCATCTTAGCTCTTCTCATAACCTCAATACATGAACCTGAGTGCTTGGAATGTATATGGACTGTGGTCAGTTGGAGGCATTGGACCGAATCTCTGCTCCACCCCTGTGTGCCATAAGTTAAAATTTTTAAAAATTATTTTGACACTGTGAATAATATACAAATATGTTCTCACTATGAAAAAAATGAGACAATGTAGATAAAGTCTATCTTGACTCTGTTTCCCAAATCCTGCTTCTTCCCCAGAGGGTATTCTGGTGGCTTCCAGACATATTTCCATGTGTGTTAAGAATTCTGTTCCATGATTTGTTTAACTGAACAGTCATATTCATTGTTTTGTAATCCAGGGTTTTTAAACTAAAGTAGGTAGGTGAGATTTATACAAACTCAGAAATATCTGCGACCAATTTTACTCATAGATCCTAAATGCCAACAAAGTCTAAACAATTAAGCAAATAATTCAAAGCCAAAAGGATTTATTGGCCAAAGTATAAAAAAGGCACCAAGATAATATGGCCCCTATTCCAGGAGCAGATATAACCTATATCTTGCGCTGTGAACTCTGTACATATTTGCCTGATAAATAGTAGTTGAGTCGAACAAGCATAGAAGTCAGGATCAGTTGATGAAAATGAGAGTTCCCTCACTACAAACAACTATTTTTAAAAAAGTCACATTAGATGAAGAAAGGGAAGACTGAAAGAAACATATACAATTTTTTTTGACAGCCCTCCCTCTCCTCAACAATTGCTGTCATTTACACTTCAGTTTCATTACCTTACACATTTCTCTGGAGATCTGAATCAGGAATTTAACCTTGCATAGAAAGAATCCTTCCTAATTTATTAAATAAAACATTGTGAAATTTAGAAAAATCAGAAAAGAAAATGCTAAATTTCAAAACTCTCTTCCAAAATGTAATTATATTACTCATATATATAGCAACTTGAATTAGTCTGATTAGAATCATTCAATTTTTTTTAAATGATTGGCATTTAGGGCATCAATTATCAGTATTTATATATGAACATGTGCTTTTAATCTGTTACCACTTATTTGTTAAATACAAGGTCATTCAAGCACTAATTAAACTTGTCTTGTAAAGCAGATGAAAGTAAGGATTCTGTTGCCTAGTCCGTTGTCCCCAACCTGCACACACGCGCAGGGCTTGACTTACCCACGAGGCACTTACTGCATCTCCTACCTGGGCTGATAGCAAATGTAAATTGACTGCTGTAGGTATAAGCATGCAAGGCAAGTTCCTGGAGATACAGACAAACAAGACAGACAAATACTTGCTTTATGAAATTTGTGGTAATTGCAGAGAGCTAGGGACAACATAGAATCCTATTTGTTAGGATTCTTCTAGGCCTTCCTTGTCTTCAGAGATAGATGCTTTCGTCTGGTTATAAGGAGGATGCATGTTACATAAATGTTTCAGCCAAGAAGGGCAGCAGAGAAGGAAGTCAGAGTGACCTTCCTGTTTCTTCCATTTTCTTTTTCAAACTTCTGCTTAAAATATCCAATATGCCAAGGTGCCATATTTTGGGGTAGCATGCCCCAAGCCCCATTACTGGTCTCAGTGTATCTGGGTCTGGATTTAGGGGGAGAGAAGAAGAAAGGGTGGAGGGTTTTACAGAGGCAGGACAGAGATGAAGCAATCAAAAGGGGTGGCCTGCTCAGGGGCACACCAGGCACAGTGTACCTAGAATGAGTATCTCCTGAAATGTGGTGCACTTCTTGCCTCACATGCCTCATCCTCATCCCAGCTTTGAGGATGAGCAAGAATGGACATGATCTGAAGACAACAAGTTGGTCTCTAGACTGCGAAAATAGGAAGTAGCCCTAACGTCCAGAAGCTACTGCCATCAGCTAAGCCTTGTGTTCCTCTGAGCTGGTCTAGCACCAGCATTTGAGCTTTGATGTTCTCCTACTGAAATAAAATAATGTTACCAAACATCAACACTACACAAGGCCACTCATAATGCTGTCTGAACATAGACAAAACATGAACTTTGTCCAAGCCATGAGATACCCAAACAGCCTTACTCCCAGCTGCTCCCAACATGAGACTCAGATGCTTCTTTAGCAATTAGCTTTGTCTCCCTCTAGACTGTCTCCCCATATCTAACAACTTATTAAGATATCAGTCAGAGAATTACTTGGTTTCCTAACAGTATCCAATCCAGAGCAAAGCCCTGCTTCCTTGAGTCCAAATCAGCAGACACACGTCTAATTCCTCTAAGTCTTTTCCAATATTCTCATGACTCGTTTGTTCTTTCCTTGCTGAGAAAAATGAACTTACTGTGTGCACAGGTATTCCTGGTGGTCTCTGATGGAGGGTATTGACTTAGGAGAGAATGCATTCCACTGAGAGATGGAATAAAAGAATTTGGGTGGTAGGTCAGTTTATACATCTGAGCAGGTAGATGAGGTCAGCCTTGAAAATTAGCCTGCAACCATGCATTGTCAGTCCTTTCTTGGGATTGAAAATAACGGAATGGAAAAAGACAGATGACATCAACAAAAATAAATCAGCAGTACTAATATTAATCTCAGGCAGAAAAAAACAAAGGGGAGGGGACAAAGGAAGAAAGACTGACCCACATGGAAGTGATGAGACAGGAAAGCTGATGTGGTCACGTGCATGGTTAATATGGGTGTGGGCTGAGTGGCCTGGGCCGTGGGCTGCTTTTTAATAGATGGGAAAATGGAGGTGGCAGCTAAGTGACTTCCCACAATTCACATATGAAGTAAGAGAAGAGGGTCTCTTGTTTTAATATTATCCCACCTCCCACCATAACCGTTATATTACTGTAAAGGTGAAACTATTTCTTGGCTTCTTAAAAAGGTCATGCAATAGGCAGTTTCCAATGGCAAATTTAATAAAGAAAGTAATTTACTTTCTACCCTTGAACTTCATTTTACCACCCATTAAGCCAGCAGGGAATAATCTGAAGAGTCTTTGCTAACTCTTCAGTGCTTGATCTTCTTTTTCCAGAAACACAAACTGACTCTCCAAAGGCAATCCCTCCATGAAAGCAGGGCTTCCGTCTCACGTTTGTCCTGTTGCATGTCTTCAATGAGCCTTCTGCCAGCCACATTGCAGGTACCCTGAGAGGTCAGAGGAAAGGAACAGATAAGAAAATCTGACCCCTGGCAAAACTGCATTCCAATTCATAAAATTGTTCCATGTTGGACATTTTGGCTGGCATTTTCAAAAAATTGTTCGATTTCAAAGGAAAATAGATATTCCAGGACTTGGTAAGAGAAAAAGACTTGCAGCCTGACAAAGAACAAGACATGGAAAAGATAAGAGATAATGGGCCTGTTACCAGTCTTGGAAGAAGAACTTCTCATTTCCTTCCTCTGAAAGTCAGTGTGGCACCATCTCTCTCTCCATCTTTTGGATTAATTTTAGGTGGCTTAACGGTGAGGGATACATTCTTAGAAATGTATCATTAGCCAGTTTTGTTGTTTTATGAATAGTGCAGTGTAATTACACAAACCTAGATGGTATACCCTACATCTATATTTAGATGATATGTAAGAACCACCATTGTATACATGTTGTTCTATGGTGATGAGTGTATTTGTATGTTTCCTTGCCTTCTAGATTGTCAGATTCCAGAGGGTGGGATGCATTGCTGATTCGCCTCTACATTCTCCACATTGTTACTGTAGAGCTGGTCATGAAGTAGGTTCTTAGTCAATGAGTGACTGACTTTGAGTCCGAAATGCGCTAAAAAAACATTTCAAAGACTGTTGACTTTTTCTCATGTGAGCTGGGAAGGTGATGTAGGGTAGCATCTCAACAGGGTTTCAATTTTGAGTACTAGAGAGAGAGCAGCATGATTGGAAGAGAGGCACATTTTACTAGGACACACTCTGTTATCTTTGTTTTACATTTAAATGAAACATTTGGGTCCATATAAAATTTGGATGACACATTAAGGGCAATTTCTTCAGCATGATTCAGGCTGCTGATTAGAGAATGAAGGCCCCCTGGAGTATTCTCTTTATGATACTGATTGGTTAAGGACTATTTCCCAGTGCAAGGTGAGCTAATTTTCCCATGAAGAGCTGAAAAGCAAAGCCTTCAGGCACAGTCAAAACAAACTTTCTTTTTAGAAAGTCTGATCACCTGTGCTGAAGCTCTTGAGCTCTCCAGCTACACAGGAAGCAAAGAAATATCAACTGCATTGTGCAGTGAAGAATTAACCCCTGTCAAAGGAAGCCTGACCTTGTCCTTGGCTTCTGGGAGATAATCCTGGCTGTGCTTCTTCTGTGTGTGGGTGATAGTCTGCGATACGATTGGTGGGGCGGGGGGGCAGGGTGGGGGGCGCAACGGGACGGCCACACCGAGAAGACCAACATTGTAACTCCTCAAAGAGAAGACACAAAAAAGTTCTGCATTCAGAAGCCTCCTACATACTGTTGTTTGAGTCTGTCTTTGGCCAGTCTTAAGCTATTTTCTTTCCTTGTAATAAGCCATAACTGAATAACCCCGATTTCAGTGAGCTCTGTGAGTCTTTCCAGAGAATGCAAAACCAGATGTGGTTTTGGGAACCCCGTAAACTTGCAGTTGGTGTCAGGAGTCAGATTAGTCTTGAAAACTATGCTCTCTAACCTTGCAGTTGACCCTAATGTCCTTATACGCATCCTCCCAGAAAAATCAGGCCCTAAATCCTAGGAATAAGAAGCTACTTTACTAGAAAGGAGGATCTGAACTAGAGATCGGAGTTCTTCAGTTTAGGCTGATGGTGGTGTGAGTCAGGAAGACTATGCTTTCCATATCCTTCTGAAAGCCTGACAAAAATTTACCAGTGGCAGGTTTACCAGCTAACTAGAGGGAATATGCTTTTCTGGATTTTAAGACACCTGTAGGAGCATAGTGTAGACAAAAGAGCAGTGAAACTACCAGAAAACACCACATCAAGGCTTTAGCTCAGGCAAAACTCTACACACCCATGCAAGTCTGTATTCTTGACTTCATTTTTCTCCCTTGTAAAATAGGAACCTAGACCTTGGCCTAATCACTTCAAAAGGTTATTCGAAAGAACACATGAAATTGAGTGTTAAAGTTTTAGAATATTATGGCATGATATTTATGGAAATGGACAAGATTAATATTGTCATTCTACTCCATCCTAGCTATTTTAGAAATGAGACCCAGAGGACAGAAATGACAAATATTATATGTTAATAGAATGGGAACTCATGTCTCCTAACGTCCATGCAGGTTTGTAAATAAAAGTTAATTAAGATGATTCCCCTGTCCAGAGGGCAAGCTTTTGATAACTTCAACTGTTTAGCATAACCAGTAAAATATCTCTAAACAGGTATAAGGAACATCACTTTCCATGCTTCAGCAATATGGACTCAAAATCAGTCTAAAATCAAGCCTACTGATTGACAGTTTATTACATATCAGATTAGAAGCTGCAGCATAGGTGTGACAGAAGAACTAGAGCCTACAAATGGAATGAATACCTGATACTTGAGAAAAACAACAACAATGGCAGCAATTTCAGTTAGGACCAAAGCAGCCCAACATAACGTATTAGTATTGCTGCAAAGAATGGTAGCTAGTCTCCAGAATGATATGCCTCAGTCATTAAAAGAGGTTTAGATAAGGTGCGGTTAGCATTGAAAGATGGCAAAGAAAGGAAACAGATTTAATTACTGAAAACATAAAGACATGTTTATCATTTTGTATATAGAATATTGTGTAGGGGAGAAGCACTTTTCTCGTGTTTCCCTTCTAAGTTATTTTGAGTGGTATAATAAAAAAAAGTGGACACAAGAAAGATTAATAAGAGGAATGAAATTTAACTTTATACACAAAAAGACCCCTTGAATATAGGACCTGCAAAATGAACAAAGCAGTCATATACATATCTTTTAGAAAAAGAAACATATTTGTGAAGAATTAACAATTTGAAAACAAAACATATAAAGTCAATTTTAATATTTTCTCATTAGCAAAAAACTAAACAGTTGTTTGTGCAACTTTCTCAGCCCTGAATTCTCTACTTCTGGTGATGTTTCTCTCTCTCCAGTTCCAGGGAAGTTACCTTTCACAAGGGGGATTTATGTTCTGCTCTCAGGACGGAGAAAAGTTGAGAGTGTTTTTTTCCTATACCAGTTGCCTCTCAAGTGACATTTGTTTAAAATATTCAATATGGCACTTTCAGTTATGTGTTCCAAGATGGCGGACTGTTCAGATCTTGAGCACACCTCCTCCTCCACAGCACAAACAAAAACACACTACCTATTTGTCAATTAGGACCTTCAAAAAGAAGCAGGACCAACACAAAGAGAGGGAAAAAATGCTTCGATGAATGGTGGAAAAAGTCAGTCTGTCTTGGGGCATGCCACCTATTTGAAGACTCTGGGCTTGTAGGGAGAAACCAGTGAAACCAACACTCTTCCAATGATAAAGGATTTTCCCCAGCAGTGAGTACTCCCATAAGTTGGAACTCTCAGTCACTGAGCCAGGATCCTCACATTAGGAAAGAGGACTAGTCTCCCCGTGAGTGGAGACACTGCTGTCTCACAGTACTGGCACTGGAAGCTGCCTGGTGGGAAATGTTCACCCTTTTCGTCATTAACACACTGGTGCAGAGCTGTTGGCATTTACAGTTATCTTCCATGGCTGCCAGAGGCAAACAGCAAGATCAGCAGCATCCCTCAAATAATTGACTGGGTTTTGGCATGAAACGTTCCATTCTACCCACTCACAGAGAAAACAATGGAAAGGTTCCATAAAAATGGCAATTTCCACCAGCCTGTGACTATAGCTAAACAGCTTCCTATCTGCTTGGTACCTCCTGAAATTCCACACCCAGGCCTCAGTGCTCTTTGTTGCCCCTTGCTAACACAGCTACTCCTCTGGAGGACTGAGGGACTTTAACAAAAGAACATTCTACACTAGGATTAGTTTCCAGCTCTGTCTCTGATAGCTGTGTTGAGACAGTGGTCTGCTTATTGATGGGGCCCACAACTCCTGGATGTTTCTTCTTGATCTTTGTTGTTCATACCAGTTACTCTAGGGCAATTCTCTGTATTCCTTACTGGTACTTCCATGATTGTGGACTGAACTCTCAGGACTCAACACAACATTCACACTAGAGTTTCACTAACTCTGTCAAGAGTTGAGAATACACAACTGAAAGAAATCCTGCTCACTAGACCAATACCCAAGTCTATTCTGTACAACTTGACACCCTAATACAAGGCCTTTACATCAAGGAAGACTAATCCACAGAAATAAACACAGAATGCTAAACAGATTAAAGAGACAGAGAAATATATGCAAAATGATGGACCAAGTGAAACCCCAGGGGAAAATCTGAATGCAAGAGACTTAACTAAACTCCCCAATGGATACTTGAAATCAATAGTTTTAATGATACTCACTGAAATCAAAATAATAATGGAGGAACAAAAAGAGAAATAAAGAAAAATATAAGACAATTCAAACAGGACACAATAGCTGAGCTAAAGAACACAATAGATGGGCTCGACAGAGGGCTGGAAGAAGCCTCTAATACAGTTTGTGATTAGAAGAAAGGGTAGTAGCATGCACTAAAGAAAAAAGAATGGAAAGAAAAGAAGACAGAACATGAAACCAATAGGATGGCAACAAGAGGAACAAAATTCACATCTTGTGGATCTTGTGGATCCCAGAATGGAAGAGAGAGAAAAGGGACAGAAACCATATTTGAAGAATAATAGCTGAGAATTTCCCTTACCTGAGGAAAAAAACAGCTGCAGACCCTGGAAGCTTGAAGAGTGTTGAACGAAAGAAATCCAAACAAACCTATGCCAGATAAAATCATCTTTAAAATGTCAAAAATACATGATAAGAAAGAACCTGAAAAGCAACTAGAGAAAAATGAGTTACATACAAAAAGAGTCCCTATAAGACTGTTAGCAGATTTCACAGCTGAAACTTTACATTCCAGAAAGGAATAACACAACATATTCAAAATGCTGAAAGGAAAGAACTTCAAACAGAGGATATTCTACCCCACCAAGTTATCACTCAGAATTGAAGGAATGATAACGAGCTTAAGAGAAGTAACAGATAAAGAATTCATAACCACAAAAGCAGTTCTACAAGAAATATTGAAAACAGTTCTGTTAAATGACAATAAATCTCACTTAAAATCAGCAAGACATTAAAATATAGACTGTGGGGGGGGAAGAGAGTAAAAATGTAGATTTTTAGAATGAGTTTATGATTAACTTGCTTTTAAGTAAAAACAAGTTATAAGCATAGAAACTTTTATGTAAACCCCAGGGGAACCTCAAAACATAGCTCCCAAGAAAAAGCTTCTAAAGAAGAGAAAAAGGGGAAATCAAACACAACATAATTGCTTTCAAGGCACCTAAGAGAAGAAAGAGAAGAAAAATGGTACTATCTGAAACAACACCCAGAAAACAGCTAACAAAATGCAATAAACAATTACATATCGATAATCACCCTAAATGTTAATGAATTGACATCACCAAACAAAAGGCACAGAGTGGTCAAATGAGTTAGAAAACATAATCCAACTTTCTGCTACAATCAGATGACTCATGTATGTTTAAAAGTTAAATGTAGGCTCCAAGCCAATAATTGAAATTTAATCCTACAGTCAAATGGTAACAACAACAACAAAAAAGTGAGGACAGCCATACTTATATCAGATAAAACAGGCTTCCAACTAAAGAAGACAACAAAAGAGAATGGACATTATATAATATTAAGGGGTCAATTTTGTAAGAAGATATAATCCTTATTAATATATAATGCACCAAATGAAGGAGCATCAAAATACATGAAGCAGTTACCAGTTTTAAGTGACAAATTGGAACGGATGAGTTTAATATATACTGAACACTTCACCCAACTGTAGGAGCCGGATTACCGCCATGACAGGCTCTGGACAGAAATAGCTATAGGCCTGAGTTTCGCTTCCTGAAATAAGAACCCCGGATTAAGTTTCATTTCTGGCCCTGAAACTAGAAATTCCTTAGAGAAGACATACCCAAAACCTGGGGCCAAAAGATACTAAATATGTGACTGCTTCAAGGTCTGGAATTGTAACTTATCCCTTGCTCTGTAACCTTTGCTATAAAAACCCTGCTGAAACAAAGCCCAGGGTCTTTGTCTGACTCCACCGTGCTGGAGGAGGCTCAGACCCCAGCTAGCTGGAAATAAAGTTTCCTTTTGCTTTTGCATTGTCGACTGAAGTGTGTGTGCGTTTTCTTGGGAGGACGAGTGCTGACCCTAACATTTGGGGGCTCGTCCGGGATTGATCCCCTCCCTTCTGGAATAAACCGCACGCATTCTCAGACGACAAAGAGACTTAATCAGGTAGCGCGCTGGTCGATAGGACCAATCTGGGGGCCCAAATTCCGGGGCCAGGACACCTAGGTGGACGCATCTAGCACGGTGCCTGGTTAGGGAGTGTGGGAGATGTCCCCACTGTCCCTCGGGTAAGAAAATCTGTCTCTGGTATTTGTTTTTGGGTTAGATCAGCCAAACATTGTCTGTCGTTGTCATTGTCTCTGTTGTCGTGGTCTGTTATCATGGATCAGGGACAGAGTGGTCCACTTTCTCTCTTTGTTGACCATTTCTCAGATGTCAGAAGGAGAGGAGACGACTTGTCTCTGGACATCAAGAAAAAAAGATTAATAACCTTTTGTTCTGCAGAATGGCCTAACCTCGGAGTCGGATGGCCTCCGGAGGGAACCTTCGACCTTGGCACGACTGCCAAGGTCAGGGAGAAAACTCTCCTTACCACTCAACATGGGCATCCGGATCAATTTCCCTATATCTTAGTTTGGCAAGATATGGTACAGACCCCCACCCCTTGGCTAAAACCTTTCCTATCTTCAAATCCAGGTCTTAAAATCATGGCAGTGCGCTTTTGCGACGACTGTGAGAAGCCACTCCCGAAGTCTGACTCTAAGGTTCTTCAAGATGCAGGATCGTTCCCGAGTCCCGTTGACCTGGACACGGAAACCCCGCCGCCCTGTGTCCCTGACCAGGCCCCTTCTCCCCGGCAGGCCCCCATGGCCCCACCGGAGCCCAACCAGATGCCAGGCGTCTCCACTGAAGTAACCCCTCAGCCAAGTGTCTCCGGGTTGGGGCGCCTTTGGAACTCGATCTCACCAGGTCGTTGACCCGGCACCAAACCGCCCCCATCGTTCAGGCTTTCCCTCTCCGCGCCGTGGGTCCTGTTGGGGAAAATGGGGAACGTACTTATCAATATTGGCCGTTTTCTTCCAGCGACTTGTACAATTGGAAAACACAGAGTCCCCCTTTCTCTGAGAAACCCACAGCCCTGATAGACTTGATGGATTCTATTCTGTTTACCCACAACCCCACGTGGGACGACTGTCAGCAGCTCCTGAAGGTTCTCTTCACTACCGAGGAGGGAGAGAGGGTCTTAGTGGAGGCCCAAAAAGTCGTTCTGGGAGACGACAGGCGACCTACCAGGCAACCCCACCTCATCGAGGAGGGATTCCGTTGATCCGCCCCATCTGGGATTTTGATCGCGCTGAAGGTAGGGAGTGTCCCCGAGTTTACCGCCAGACTCTGATGGCCGGTCTCCCAGCTGCGGCTCGAAGCCCACCAATTTGGCCAAGGTAAACTTAGTCCGGCAGGAACCCAATGAGAGCCCAGGCTCCTTTTTGGAGAGAATATTAGAGGCTTTCAGGCAATATAGTCCCATGGACCCCCAGGCAGAGGAGACGAAGGCGGTCATTCTAGCTTTTGTTAATCAGGCGGCCCCTGATATCCAAAGGAAGCTACAGACAGTACAAAACCTGGGGACATGGGCAATTCAGGACCTACTCAGAATAGCGGAGAAAGTTTATAATAAAAGGGAGACTCCAGAGGAAAGAGAAGAGAGGATGAGGAGGGAAGATAGAGAATACCAGGCTAAGGAGAATAAGACGACGCAAAGGGAACTAGCTAGGATTTTTATGCAGGAACCAGAGAGGGACCAAAAGGCAGGCAATTTGTAAATGAGAGGAAACCCTGGCAGGCTGGCAAGCCTAAGCTGGAAAAGGACCAATGCGCCTACTGTAAGAAGAAAGGACATTGGAAGAACGAGTGCCCCAAGAAAAAGGAGAATAGCAAAGGAAAGGATGAAACTCCACCGACCCGAGTGTTTGTAGCCAGGAATAATAGTGACGGCGACTGAAGGCGACGGCACCAGGCACCCCTCCCTGAATCCTGGGTAAAACTTAAGGTGGAGGGGGAATCTCTAGGGTTCATGGTGGACACAGGAGCACATTTTTCGGTTGTAGCCGAAGATAAAGGGCCGCTGAAAGCCAAAACCAGCTGGGTGCAGGGAGCTACCGGGACCAAGCATTACCGGTGGACCACAAGTCAAAAGGTAGACTTGGGAACCCGACGAGTAACCCACTCGTTCCTGGTGATACCGGAATGCCCAGCCCCTCTACTAGGAAGGGACCTTCTGACCAAGCTGAAGGCTCGCATTTACTTTGAAGATCAAGGAATAAAAGTGACAGATGGGAAAATAACCCCATACGGGTCCTGACAATAGGGCTAGAGGATAAATACCGCCTATATCAGGAACGCATTTCCTCACTGATCCCCACTGATATGCAGGATTGGCTACGAGACTTCCCGGGGT
Source organism: Solenodon paradoxus (assembly GCA_004363575.1). NCBI lineage: Eukaryota > Metazoa > Chordata > Mammalia > Eulipotyphla > Solenodontidae > Solenodon > Solenodon paradoxus. The sequence continues at coordinate 198,800 of RJWH01000324.1, read as the reverse complement.
CTTGGGCTGAAACTGCCGGTGTCGGCCTGGCCATGCATCCGGCCCCCCCTCTAACAGAACTTAAGCCAGGGACACAGCCTATTCGGGTTCGCCAGTATCCCATGTCTCAAGAGGCACGCCTGGGCATAGATCCGCACATTGACAGACTACTGAAGACGGGCATTTTGCGGCGCTGCCACTCCCCTTGGAATACTCCTCTGTTACCGGTTAAAAAGCCGGGGGGAAATGATTACAGGCCCGTGCAAGACCTCAGGGAAATCAACCGACGTGTAGAAGACATTCATCCCACGGTTCCTAACCCGTACACGCTGCTGAGTAACTTGCCTCCTGATCAACACTGGTACACCACTCGACTTAAAAGATGCTTTCTTTAGTTTACCCATAGCCCCTAAGAGCCAACCAATATTTGCTTTCGAGCGGTACGATGAGGAGACCAGGACCTCCGGACAGCTGACATGGACACGACTACCACAAGGGTTCAAACACTCGCCAACCCTGTTCGACGAGGCCTTGAGCGAAGACCTGAGTGAGTACCGAGCTTCGCATCCGGAGCTCACCCTACTGCAATATGTGGATGACCTACTGTTAGCAGCTCCCTCACAGGAGGCGTGCCTACAGGGGACGAAAGATCTGTTATGTGCTCGGGGACTCTCGGTTACAGGGCCAATGCAAAGAAGGCTCAGATCTGTAAAAGGGAAATAACTTACCTGGGATATAAACTGAGAGAGGGGAGCCGATGGCTGACTGAAGCCATGAAAAGAACTGTATTAAGCCTCCCCACTCCCACGGGACCAAGGGCGGTTCGAGAATTCCTGGGGTCCATGGGCTACTGCAGGCTGTGGATACCGGGATTTGCTGAAATTGCCACACCCTTATATGAGGATGGCTAGGAGACCAAAACCTGGAGTTGGACCCCCGAAATGAATAGGGCATTTCAGCTCCTACAAAAGGCCATGTTGGAGGCTCCCACCTTGGCCCTACCAGACCCCATGAAACTCTTCCACCTGTTTGTGGATGAGGAGAAAGGAATAGCAAAGGGAGTGCTGACTCAGACCTCGGGACCTTGACGCAGACCAGTGGCCTCCTTGTCTGAAAAGCTAGACCCCGTGGCTGCTGGATGGCCCCCATGCCTCAGGATCATAGCTGCAACCACACTCCTGGTGCGAGACGCAGATAAACTAACATTTGGTCAGCACTTGGCTATCACTACACCCCATGCCATAGAGGGGAACAGCGTGGAGGCGGCCGGCAACCGATATGCTGATGCTGCGGCCAAGGCAGCCGCGTTGTCAGGGTCGACAGACCCTGAACCTGAAAGAACCATGACCCTAACCCTGAATTTGCCACCACCTGAGTTGGATGTACTCCCCACCGTACCGGCATACTCGCCTGAAGACCAAAAATGGATTGAGGGCAAGGTTAAGGCAACAAAAGAGGAGGACAACTGGTGTGGGGATCCGGAGGGAAAACTCCTGTTTCCTGAGACTTTGGGGAAACATTTCATCTTACACTTGCACCGGACCACGCACCTGGGAGCGAAAAAGATGATCGCCCTAATGGAATCCGCCGGCCTCCGCTTTCACCATCTGAGGGGAGCCATCCACCAGACGGTGGCAAATTGCCAAGCCTGCCGGGTTATGAAACCAGGAAAACAGATGGGCCAACATACAGGTATAAGGGAGAGAGGGAGGAGGCCGGGACGGACATGGAAGATAGATTTCACAGAGGTAAAACCAGGAAAGTATGGCTATAGATACTTGCTGGTCATGGTGGACACCTTCTCGGGATGAGTGGAGGCTTTTCCTATGAAGAGGGAGACAGCCCTGACAGTTGCTAAGATACTGTTAGAAGAGATTGTGCCCCGTTATGGGGTACCAGAAATGATCGGGTCAGATAACGGGCCATCCTTTGTCAGCAATGTCATCCAGGGGCTGGCCCGAGCAATGGGGACAGATTGGAAATTGCATTGTGAATATAACCCCCAGAGTTCTAGGCAGACAGAAAGAATGAATAGAACATTAAAGGAGACCCTTACTAAATTGGCAATAGAGACTTGCAGAGACTGGGTGACGCTCCTTCCGTACGCCGTATTTCGGGCACATAACACCCCGTATGTACTAAACCTGACACCCTTTGAAATCCTATATGGGGCCCCTCCTCCAATACACCCAAAGCCTTCCATTACGAGTCCCCTCCAGGGCCCGCCGGAATTGATAAAAGCAATAAGGGCTCTGCAAGAGGTAAAACAAGACATATGGCCAACCTTAAGGGCATTATATGAAGACAGAAATAAATCCCAAAGCCCAATACATACCTATAAACCAGGAGATTGGGTCTGGGTCAAAAGACACAATTATAAGACCTTAGAGCCTAGATGGAAGGGGCCTTATGTTGTTGTGCTCGTATCCCCCTCAGCCCTCAAAGTGGATGGAATTGGACCGTGGGTACATCACTCTCACGCATGGAAGGCTAATCCAGAAGAAGAGGACCGAGCTCGAGCCCATTGGATGGCCCGCACCCATCCCAGTGACCCCCTGAAGCTGAAGCTCGTCCGCCAAGATGAGTAGGACACTTCTCCTGTGGAATCTATGGACAATCGCTGCGACCACAACAGGAACCAACGACCACCGACCATACAAATGGCAGCTCGGACGATTTGAGGACGGACATGTGGTGAGCGAAAAGACACAGGTGGGACCACCCTCCTTCGTGACCCAACTATGCTTTTTGACTCGAACGAAGCCTTGCTTAAATGAGGTGATGTTTTATATGAGCCCGGTCTCCAGACCGTCATATTGCAATAGCCCTAATCACTATTATTGTGCTTATTGGGGATGCGAAATGATCGCTCCTCAATGGAAAGGAGCTGGAGGGACTGATCCATATATAAAGGTAGACTGGGGGCCTCAGGGATGTGCACATCAGACACCCACTGAGGGAGCCTGGGAGGAGACGACCTACTATGGGACAGGGGGCAAGCCTGTATGTAACTGAGTGGTCATTAATGTAACTAATCCCCAAGATAGAACATGGACCTTTGGAAAGACCTGGGGGGGTGAGAAATTATGAGACAGGAATGGATAGGGGAGGAATGTTCACCATCCAAAGGTACGAGGTCGCCCAGAGCAGATCAATAGGGCCAAACAAAGTTCTAGAAACCCCACTCGACAGAACAAATAAGGGGTCCCCATAGTCGGGTCAAGGGGACCAGTCATCAAAGCCAACCCCAATAGTCACATCACTTGACCATTCCCTAACACCAACTGTGGGAACGGACCAGGACCCACTATGGGCCCTGTTACAATCCACCTATGATACCCTCAACATCACTAACCCCAATATCACTTCCTTCTGCTGGCTCTGTTATGATATAAGGCCTCCCTTTTACGAGGCTATGGGCCTCAACGGCACGGTCAATATCACTGGCCAAGACGTCCCAGAGGGATGTCGATGGAACAACCGTAAGGTGGGACTAAACATGCAACAAGTGTCAGGCAGGGGAGGATGTATAGGAACTGTGCCAGAAGAGCAACAGCACTTATGTGCTCAGAGGTATAAGACCAATAGTTCCCACAAATGGGCCATTCCTAGTGAAGGTGGCTGGTGGCTCTGCTCACAAACAGTACTGACTCCCTGCCTCAGCTTGCAAGTGTTCATGTGTCAAGAGAGTTTTGTATGATGGTTTCAATGTACCGTAGAGTACTTTATCACTCTGATGAGTATATGTACTCACATTGGGAACAAACCACCCGCTACCGTGCACGTAGTGAACCTGTTACCCTGACTGTAGCAAAGCTCATAGGGTTAGGCTTGGCAGGGGCAGGAACTGCGATTGCGTCCCTTGCAACTCAACATACTGGATTAACAGCCCTTCAAGCGGCAATAGATGAGGATATATCTAGAATAGAACAATCTATCACTAATTTGGAAAAATCAATAGTGTCTCTTTCCGAGGTAGTATTACAAAATAGAAGAGGCTTAGATCTAATTTTCCTCCAGCAAGGAGGACTTTGTGCAGCCCTAAAAGAAGAATGTTGCTTCTATGCAGATCACACTGGAATGGTACGAGAATCCATGGCGCAACTAAGGGAAGGACTAGCAAAGAGAAAGCGAGAAAGGGAACAACAGGAAGGCTGGTTTCAATCATGGTTTGACAGCTCCCCTTGATGACTACTCTCATATCCACCCTTGTGGGACCCTTAATCATACTCCTACTAATCTTAACCTTTGGACCATGTATCCTAAACAGGTTGTTAACATTCACCAAAAGGAGCCTTAATACTGTGCAGTTAATGGTCCTAAGACAACAATACCAGGCCCTAGAGGAAAGAAAAAGGAAAAAAAAAATGACAATGTTGAGGAAGAATCCTCAATATAAGGTTAAAGAAAAGGTGGGAGTATAGGAGCCGGATTACCGCCATGACAGGCTCTGGACAGAAATAGCTATAGGCCTGAGTTTCGCTTCCTGAAATAAGAACCCCGGATTAAGTTTCATTTCTGGCCCTGAAACTAGAAATTCCTTAGAGAAGACATACCCAAAACCTGGGGCCAAAAGATACTAAATATGTGAATGCTTCAAGGTCTGGAATTGTAACTTATCCCTTGCTCCGTAACCTTTGCTATAAAAACCCTGCTGAAACAAAGCCCAGGGTCTTTGTCTGACTCCACCGTGCTGGAGGAGGCTCAGACCCCAGCTAGCTGGAAATAAAGTTTCCTTTTGCTTTTGCATTGTCGACTGAAGTGTGTGTGCATTTTCTTGGGAGGACAAACACTGACCCTAACACCAACAACTGAAGATTTCATGTTTCTCAAGCTCTCATAGAACCTTCTCAAAGATAGATTGTATGTTGGGAAACAAAATTTGTCTCAACAAATTTAAAAGATTGAAATCAACCAACCATCATCTCTGATCACAGTGATATACAACTGGAAATCAACCACAAAAAGAAAGCCAGAGGATTCCAAGATATATGGAGGCTTTTGCTCAAGAATGATTCCTGAGTAAAAGAAGAAATCGAAGGATAATTTGAAAAGTACTGGAAAACGAACAAGAATGAAGAAATGAGCTACCAGAACTTATAGGATGCAGCAAAAGTAAAGCTAAGAGGGCAGTTTATAGCAACCCAGGGCTACCTCAAAAAGCAAGAAAAATCACAAATAAAGACACTATATGTAAAGCAACTAGAAACAGAAGAACAATTGAATCCCAAAGTCAATAGAAGGAAGGAAATAATAAAACAGTTGAGCAAATGGGACACACCCTGGTGATTCAGGTTGCTGAGAGACTGGTGTATTAACAGATTTAACCCAAGGATGAGGGTACATGACCCAGGACCAGGGTGAAAAGTCAAAAAAGAAAACAAAACTAAATAAATTAAGATGTTTCTTCCCCTTTTCCTTCTTCTCAAAAAAAAAGTAATATGAATGGAAACATTAAAGAATCAGTCCAATGAAAGTATTTTTTTTAATGTTAAGCAGAAATAAATAAAATAGAAATAAAAATACAATACAGGCAATCAATGAAACCAAAAACTGAGTCTTTGAAAAGCTAAACATATGTGATAAACTTTTGACGAGTCTCACTAAGAGCAAAAGAGAAAAAGTTCTCGTTACTAGAAGCAGAAATGAAAAGTAAGAAGTAACAACAGATACTTCAGAAATGCAATGCATCATAAGAGACTACTATGAGCAGATACATACCAATAAATCGGGCAAACTCAAAGACATGGAGATTTTTAGAAACACATCTTACAAAGATGGAAACAAGAAGACATGGAAAACTTGAATAGGACTACCAAAGCCAGGAAATTAAAAGAGTAATAAGAAGTCTCCACTTCCCCTCCAAAAGCACAGGGCCACATAGCTTTACTAGTGAGTTTTGCCAAACCTCCAGAGATAGATTACTTTCTTTTATTCTCAAACATTTCAAAAACTTGAATTAAGGGAGCATTTCCAAATACTTTAAATGTGGTCAACATTGTACTGACTGATACCAAGAGCAGCCAAGTTTGTCACCAAGAAAGAAAATTACAGAACAATATCTCTAATGAAAAAAGATGCAAAAATCCTCTACAAAATATTGCCAAACCAAATTTAACATCAAAAGGACCACCTATCATGACCAAGTGGTATTTCTCCAACTAAATATTGGAGAAAAATTATATGATCATATGGAAAGATGCAGAGAGAGCTTTTGAAAAAAATTCAGTACCCATTTATAATAAAAACTATATAAAATTGGGATAGAAGGAACTTATTTCAACATAATAAAAGTCATATATGAAACACCAACAGTCAAGATCATACTCAGTGGTGAAAAACTGAAAATATTTCCTCTAAGATGAGGAATGTGACAAGGTTGTCCTCTTTCCACATCTATTTAACTTCATACTGGAGGTCCCAGCCAGATCAATTAGGCAAAAATAAGTAAATCCAGGTAGGCCCAAGTGGAGTAAAAGTTAGGTCAGCCACTTCTGGAGGAGAGAGCAGTTAACATACATCCCAAGGACCTGGGTTCGTATCCTGGCACCCAGGGCAAGGGCACAGGGGTATAGGAATAGGGTGGATGTGGGGCAGAACAACTAAAGACTAGAAACTAAGATGAACAATTAAATAAAATATAGTGCTTCTTCCTCCTCTTTCTGCTTGACTGTCTCTGCTCACCTTCATTCCTGCCTGCACCTTTCCTTTAAAATAAACAAATAAATAAAAGAAACCCAAATTGGAAAAGAGTAAGTAAAGCTACCACTATTTGCAGATGACATGATAATATATCTAGAGAACCTGAAAAACTCTCACAAAAGACAACTAGAACTCATCAATGAGTAAAGTGACAATATACAAAATTAATATGTAAAAATCTGTTGTATCTTTGTATTCAAACAATATGATAGAAGAGAATGAAATTTAAAAAATTATTGTATTTACGATGGAAAAAAATGATTAAATACCTTGGAATCAACTTTTAAAAGGCGGTGAAAGACGTGTGCAACAAAAACTGTAAAACTTTTAAAAAGGAAATAGAGGAAGATGTAAATAAATAGCAAGATATTCCATGTTCATGGCTTGGAAAAATGTACACTGTCAAAATGGCTCTCTTACCTAAAGCAATATGAAGGTTTAATACAATCCTCATCAAAATATAGTCCCCATCAAAATCCCAGTGGCATTTTTCATAGAAATGGAATAAAAAGATTTAAATTTGCATGCAATAACAAAAGACCTCAAGTAGTCAAAGTAATCATGATGAAAGGGGTAAAGTGGAAGTATCACACTCCCATATATTGAGCTATACTACGAATGATAGTGATCAAAACTATAATATTCTGGAATAAAAACAGACACAGATTGGTAGAATAGAACTGAATCACCAGAAAGACTTGCACATATATAGTCAGTTAATTTACAACAAGGAGCCAGGAGCATACAATGGAGAAAAGAAAATAGCTTCAATAAATAGTGTTGGGAAAATTGAACAGTCGCATGCAAAAGAATGAATCTGGACCACACTGTAACACCACTCTAACACGCTAATACAAATATTAATTGAAAATGAATTAGAGACTTGAAAGATCAGAAATTGTAAAATAGTTGGAAGACAACATAGAAAATTCATTCCATGACATCTACCTTAGAGAGGTCTTTGGAGACTCAAATCCAGTGGCAAGAGAAACAAAAACAAAAATAAACAAATGGGACTACATCAGACTAAAAAGTTTCTGCACATGAAAAATATCATCACCAAAACAGACAATCTTTTGACCAAATATAAATTTGCACATCATACATCTGACAAAGGCATAATAACCAAAATACACAAAGAGTTCATAAAACGCTACACAAAAATAATCCAATTGAAAAATGTACAGAACGGATGAACATTTCTCCTCAAGAAAAATACAGTTGACCAATAGGCATATGAAAGGATGTTCTTCCTTACTTGTTATTAGGGAAATGCAGACCAAAACACCAATGGGATACCACCTGTGAGATTAGCTATTATTCAAAAGTCTGGAAACAATTTTTACACTGTGATGGTACCGTAAATTGTTGCAACCTTTATGGAACAAAGTATGGAGATTGCTCAAAAAGTTGAGAATGGAAATCCCATATGATCCATTAGCCCACTTTTGGATATTTACCCAATAAACACAAAAACACTACTTCTCAGAGATAGATGCAGCCCATATTTATTTCTGCATCATTTAAAAAAAATAAGAATTACAAACTAGCTAGGTACCCGTTGTCAGATGAACAGGTAAAGAAGATATTGGGTATACACACAGTGGAATACTGCACATTCTACAGAAGGATGAAATCCTGTTATTTGTGACGACATGGATGGAACTAGAGGGAATTATGCTAAATGAAATAAATCAGAAGGTGAAAAACAAATACCAGATGATCTCACTCATATAAGAGATATAAAGAAATAAAGCAAACAGTCACAGCTGAAGTCACCCTTCTGTCACTGACTATAGAACTGATGTTACCAATGGGGAATGTTGTGGGGGTTAGGAGTAAGGGATTGTGGGGTCCAATGAACTGCGGTGAAGGACATTTTGTAATTTGATGGCGGGCAAGCAGAGTGTGTTGTCATATTTGAATAATAGTGCAACTGCACATATGGTTTTATATTATTTTGTAAATAAAAGTTACCTCAATGTATGTTCAATTTAAAAATACATGGTACTGTAGCATGTGTTGGGGTGACCTGCCCTGAGTCTCAACAATTACAGAGAAGTTTCAGGGAATCAATTGATGAACTATCAAAATAATAAATTAATTTCAGTTTCCTTATGTTCATTATGAAGACTAGTACTTTTGCACCTGGTCTGGAGCATAATAGTTCCTTAACAAATGGTAGAGAGAAAGTGCAAACTTCATATACAAGAGTCCAGAGTTTTCTAGCTTACCAATTAGAACTATAATATGTGTGTGTGTGTGTGTGTGTGTGTGTGTGTGTGTGTGTGTGTGTGTGTGTGTGGTGGGGGCAAGTGTTACATCTGTAGTAATAGTAAGTCCCAAATAAAAAAGCCCCAAGAAACAAAAAGAAGTGTTTGACATCTGTATAAGGAGAATTATAAAATTACAGCGCAAGAGAAGGAAATTATTCTAATAAATGGAAAGTTATAGTAAGATGCTGAATGACAAAATGGAAAATTGCAGAGATGTACCTTTTTTTCTAAATTAACTTGTATAGAGTATTTTCAGGCAAAATCTCCACCTTCCAATATTTTTAGAATTACACCACCATGTACTCACCAACTAGATATCAACCTCTATGTTATGCTTTCCCTTTCAATTATTTTAGAGAAAACTGTCCTCTCCCAGCACACCAACAATATGCTCTTTGTCAAATGGCCATCATATTAATCAATTCAGTACCACATTCTGATTTTTCAACTTGTTTAATAATTTAGCACCACTCTACTTCTGAAAAGACTTTCTCCATTGAATTTCTAGGATCTCACATTTGTGTTCTTCCTCCTACCTCGTTGGCTACTCTCCTTAACTACTTCCTCCTCATCTTCCCAAACCTCAATATTATGGGTCGTAAGGCACAGTGCCTAGCTCTCTTTTCTTCCCTATTTATGTTAATTTGCTGAAAATTTAATTTCATGACTCTAAACACTTTTGCTCTCTCTGTTTTTCTAAGAAGGATTTTATTTATTTTTATTTAGTTGTTCACACTGGTTGTTTCTCCCAGACCTGGAACTCGAACGCAGGGGTATGTGGCCTTGTGCTCCTTTGGAGGCAACTGACCTAATTGCTGTTCCACAAGGACATACCCTAAATGCTATTTATACAACTCCAAATTACAAATTTATATCTCCGGTTCAGACCTTTTCCTTAAACTTCACTCTCATATTTTAATTGCCTGTGTATATTAGTTTCTTAGGACTTCCATAACAAATCACCACAAATTGGGTGGCAGAAAACAAGTTTAATCTCTCAATTTAAGACGCCAAAGCCCAAAGTCAGGTGTTGGTAGAATTGGTTCCTTCTGGAGGCCTTGAAGGAAACAGAAGGTGTTCAGTGTTTCTCCCATAGTTTCTGGTGCTTGCAGGCAATCTTTGGCATGCCTTGGTTTGTAAATACATTACTTCAGTATCTGCCTCTGTCCTCACATTGCATTCTTTACTGTGTGGCTCTAGGTGCTCACGTGGCCTTCTTATGAAAACACCAGATATTGGATTTTAAGCCTAGCATCATCCAAATTGACCTCACTTTAATTAAATAATTACGCCTGCAAAGATGTTGTTTCTAAGTAAGGTTGCTTTCTGAAGTTCTGGATGGAAATAATTTGTGGGGTGGGGAAGACTACGCAACCCAGTACACTACTCAACATTAATTAATTAATGTAAAATTTAACATGTCAGAATGACCAATCTTGTCCCTCTTTCCTCTACTCATATTCTTCTTCATCTCAGTTGATGACAACTCATTCTTTTATTGGAAGTTCCTTTGTCTCAACCTCCAGCACATACCCAGAATATGTCACTGTGGTGCAAACCACCATTATCTCTCACTAACAATATCAGAAAAGCCTTGTAACCAGTGACTCTGTCTCTACCCTTGTTGCTCCATGGTCTATTTTCAACAGAGCAGGCAGAGTGATCCTACCAAAGGCCAAGTTAGATCATGAACTCTCCAATGGCCTCCATTTTATTCAGAGTAAATGTCAGACTTCTTACAAGTAACACAAGATACCTGTCACCTCTGACCACTCTCTCTCTCCCTTTCTCACTCTGCTCCAGCCATACTGTGTTCCATGTTGGTTCTTGAACTTTCCAGGCACCCTCTGGTCTCGGAGTCTTTGCCTACACTGTGTCTTTTGCCTAAAATAATTCTTTCCTCAAATATCTACATTGCTTGAACACTCATCTCCTTTAAGCTTCAACTTCACATGAGTTCTACACTCATCACCTTGTTGATAACTCAATAAGCCCTCACCTTCCAGCTCTTACGCTAGCACTATTGAGCTCTATAACCCTGCTCGAGTCTTTTTTCCATAATCCTTATCACCTTCTAACATATCACATAGATATGTGAATACTGTTAATATCAATGTTTTTTAAAATCATCTTCCTCTAGAATCGAACTCCACGGAGGCAGGAAACATGATCTATTTTCTTTTTTTCTTTTTCCCAACCCTGTCCCCAAGTCTCCAGCCCAGGTCTACAGCTTTCGTAGACTTGCCCTTAATCACCTGAGCCACAGAGTGAGAAAGGAGAGAGTGAGGCTGTCTGGCTTTTTGATGCCTACCTAGAATACTGTCTACAGATATTAAATGCTCAATACATGCTAAGTAAATTTATGAGGATTATCAAGTAAATGAGAAATGGATAGAAAACTACTTTCTAGGCATGGAAAACATAAAAGAATCACAAAGAAGGGAAATCTACATGTCACTACATACAAATCTAAAACTTTATCATGTCTAACTATATATAAAGATAGGTTACCATGTCATATATTTTAGAAAAAAAATCTCAGATATTTCCTAAGGTAAGACCTTTTAATTTTAGAGTTAATTGGTGCTCATAACAAAAAATTCAAGCTTTAACTCTCTCTTTCCAACTCGGGAAAAAAATAGTTGAAATTATTATATGCACTTTTGCTGAAGGTTGCCTACATAGTTTTAGGTCTTTTCCATAGCAATGATATAAATTAGGACTTAGATATGTGTCTTTTATCCATTCTTAATTTTCTATCCAAGCTTGTGTTTTAAAATTCTGTTAGATTCTTGATCCAAATCTTAATTTGAGCAAATAAGAGCTAAAAAATTTAGGAAAGACTTTTGAGCCAACTCTCGAATTTAAAATAAGCTTTTTAAAATTCACATGGAATTATCTTAATGATATTAAATTAAATGACTGTACTATAAATAATCTTCTAAGGAACTTACATACAAAAGATTTCAGGTAATTAAGGCCAATTTTTGATATTGTTTTATAATCAGAAAGAGTTTGAGCTGAGGCTGAGAATAGACTCAGAAAATTGGCGACTGATGCTTCTGTGCCCTGAGCAGGGGTGACCCCTACTCCCAACTAGAAAGATGACTTTCCAACCCACTCCTCACTATGCAGATGACAAAACCAAGACTCAGGGGTTATGAAAGTTCCATGCTGAGTAGTTAAACCATTACTTTGATTGCAGTAAAAGCTCCTGAAGGTAATAATTTTTTATCCATTTTTATTTATTCTATTTAGCTGGGCATCTGCATCTTGGTTGCTTTCCCTATCCCTGGGACATGAATCCAAGTCCTTGGGCTGTATGTGGATTGCACTCAGGCAGAGGTGGCAGATCGAACCGTTACACCTTTAGGGCACTCCAAGTAATTCTTTATTTCAACTATTTACTGATATCAATATTAAATACATGGTAAGTATGAGGAATAAGGTAAAAAATTATCTATAATTGAACATTTGATAAACTTAATGTATTATATGCAGATGCTAATTTATGATGACACACACTGTAAACCTATATGATGTTATGATACAATATTTCTGCAATGAAATGCACAAAAATGAAAAACTAAATTCTTAAACATTCATTTTTTTCTATCACCTTTTTGAAAAATATAATGCATACACAAAAAATGCAAGAAAGGATATACAACTTAACAAATTGTAATGTCAACACCCGTGATACTACCACGAGGTCGGGAAGCAGACTAGTGTCAGCATCCAGAAGACCCCTGTGTGGCCCTTCTCCATTATAATCACTTCTCTTCCTCACTTTGCAGAGCTAACCACTATCCTGGCTCCAATAATAATAATTTTCTTACTTTGCATTAGAGTTTCAGCCTAAATGTGTATCCCTAAAATTATGTGTGTCTTGTTACTGATCTCAGAAAATATTTAGTCTTTCATTATTAAGTATAATGCTAGTTGTGGAATTTTAATAAATGTCCTTTATCAGATTGGGAAAGTTTCTTCTATTAACTGGTTAATTTTTCTTTTCATGAATGAATGTTGAATATTATCAAATGATTTTTCTATGTCAATTGATATGACCATTTGGTTTTAATTTCTAGACTGTTAGTAAGGTAAATGACATAGATTAATTTTTAATATTGAGCCAGTTTGCATTACTGAGATAAACCCCATTTAATCATGGTGTATTATTCATTTTTTAAGACACATGATCAGATTATTACATTTAAGAATCAACAACATGGGATTACTCCTTCTGGGGTAACTATGATGCCTATGACTAAGATGTGCTTAATATTAATAGCTGTTCATTAATTTTATTGATCTTTCAAAAAAATCAGGTCTTTGTTTCATTGATTTATTTTGTGCTCCATGTTCTGCCTTTTTAAAAAAATTGTGGATATCTTTATTATATGACTGAATTGGAATAGTAGATTATCAAAATGTCACTACTTTATATAAATATCAGCAAGAAGTCTAAATTTTTACAATATATTTACAAGTTACTTCTCATAATTTTTATTATCAAATAAATTATCTATGAACTGCTCAGTCAATGTGTCATCATTTTCATTTAATAGTTTACTATGGCATGATCTAAAATTATTTTGATATAATTCTCTTCTTGATGTCAGAACAATTTCATTTGATGATGTTATTTATTTTTACAACTTTTTTTCATAGTAGAGTCACTTCCTATCTTTATTTTCAATAAAGTTTTATGATTTCTTTTGTTTACAATGCTATGTTCGTTTTAAGATATAAAAATTGCATCTCAGTCTATGAATATTTCACCCCTCAAAAGAGTTCTAATGTCCATTATTACTCTCTTTCTCTTCTTTGCTTTTTCCCTGGAACTGTATTTTGAGGTTACCCTGAAGTTAGCATTAAGACCTCTGTGTTTATTTCCTAATTTTTATTTGAAAGCAGATTAGTCTTATACTCATTCTAAATATCCATATTTTTATTCTTCTCTCCTCCTCCCCAATTTTTATATTTGCTGTGTTTTATACAGGATTTCTTTATACTTCACAGAGTATCCTTTGATATCTATTTTTTAGAGCTGGTTTTGTGGTGATAAATTCCTTTAACTTTTCTTATCTGAAAAGCTTTTTTATCATTCCTTCAGTTCTGAACGATAATTTTTCAGGGTATTCTAGGATGAAAATCCTTTTCTTTCAACATGTTGAATATATAATGTCATGCCCTTCTGGCCTATAGAGTTTCAGTTGAGAAACCACTAATAATCAAATGAGGCCTCCTTTGTCTGTGACTCATTTTTCTCAGACTGCTTTTAAGATTCTTTATCTTGTATTTTTGACATTTTGATGACAATGTGTCTAGAAGTATTTCTACCTGAGTTTCTTTTGTTTGGGACTCTGAGCTTCCGGGAACTGGAGGCTTGCTCCATTCCTAAGGTTAGGGAAGTTCTCAGCTATTATTTCTTCAAATACAATTTCTGCCCTCTTTTCTCTATCCTCTCCTTCTGGGATAACTATGATGCCTATGACTAGGATGTTCTTCCTTTTGATATTTTCCCATAGGTCATGAATGCTTTCTTCATTTCTTTTCATTCCTTTCTGTCTTTGCTGGTCTGTCTGAGTGCATTCCCCTTCCATATTCTCTCACTCCATGATTCATACATCCTGCTCTTGAGTCCCTCTGTTGAATTCTTTGAGATCTTACTTCATTTCTTCTCACTTCTTTCTTTTCTCTTTCTCTTCCTTTACTTTTCAGTTGATTTTCATGAGTGTGCTTATCACTGTTGCCCTAAATTCATACTCAAGTAATTTACACATCTGTTGTATTCATATTTTCCCTTGGGGTTTTAATTGTATCCACCATTTCACATATATTTCTCTGTATCTTGGTTCCGTTTAACTTTCCATTTATGTTTCTCTGAGTTAGATTTATCTGCAGTGATGGCATTGTGTAGGGTATCAACTTGCACCAGAGAAGCCTGGATCTTGGTTTGAACAGGGAATTCTTGAGTAGTGTGATGTTACTACCACTGATTGGATTGTTGATGTTCTTTGGTGGACCCTGTGTTGCCACCCAAGTGTTAAACGTGTGGGGTTGGAGTCTGGGGAATGCAGAGCCTTCCTTCAGTGTCTTAGTTCTGAAAATAATAACCACCTTGTCTCTGGCCCACAACCAGCAACTGAGCTGCGGTTCCACCTCCATCGACAGGGATGGTGCTGTGGTTCACTTTGAAAGTTCCTTTTGGAATTCTTTTCTTCCTTAAAGCCTGGGGGCAGAATTTACAATGGGCGCGTCTGTGATCTGGAACAATATGGAGAAAGCAGGTGGAGTGTGGGGAATTACCTCAGCTGTTTTCTGGTTATGGTAGTGCCCTGTGTAACTTTCCTTCTGGAGGCTCCTGCTCAGAACACTGGGGTGCTGGTCCTCCCTCTGCCTTGCATCAAGACTCTAGGACTCTACCCCACTTCCCAGTGTCCCAGTCCTGCTGGGCTGTCTATTGCCCTCAGAGAAACTCCTGGGAGGCTCAGTTCTTCCTGTGATTTCACCTCTTTCTCCACTTTTTTTCCCCCAAGACTGGGAATCCTGAATCCGAGATGCAGCTCTGAACCCCAATGCCTTTGCCTACTTTTGTGGTGGTGATCACTGCTGTTGTGTGTGCAATCCCCAGATCAACACTTCTACATCCTGTGTGTCTGAAAAATAGATGATTTCTAGTTCTTCTGTGGAGAGGGGATCCAGCACTTCCTACCAGATCGCCATATTTACTGCTTTCCAGTTTCACTGATTTTTGTCTATTGTTTTTCTGCTTCTGTATTATTTTCTCCCTTTTATTTGTTTTGGGTTTATTTTGTCCTTTTTTAGTATGTAAAGCAGGAAGCAAAGATTATTAACATTATCGATATAAGCTTTTAATATTTTAATTTTCCTCTACTACTTTATCTTCATCCCACAATTTTTATATGTAGTATTTTTATTTTTGTTCAGCATAAAATATTTTCTAATTTTTAAATATATCCTCTCTAACTCATTTATTTAGAAGTGTGTTGCTTAATTTCCAAGTATTTGGATGTTTTCCTGTTATCTTTCCCAGCTCCCTTTTGATAAAGGTTTGTGCAGTGTAACTTTTTCCATCCTTTTACTTTGAGCTCATTCATCTATGTCATTATTAAAAATGTTCTTGTTTTTTTTTTTTTGAAATAAAAAGTGTGTATTGGCATTCATTATACATCTATTCTGAAAATATTTGGTTTTATTTAGAGTTGTATATTTTTTCTCCTCCCCCTGATGACAGATCTCAAACCCAGGTCCAAGGTTTTCATAGCCTGTGCCTTAGCTGCCTGAGCTATGGATGTGGGGGTTGAGGGACACTGAAAATATATGTATTTTAACTGATCTCTTTAGACCAGGAGTCACTAAACTATAGTACATAAGCTAGATTCAGTCCACTACCCGCTTTTTTGAATAAGGTTTTAATGGAACACAAAAAACATTTATGTTTTGTCTGATGTTGCTTTTCTATAGTAATCACAGAGTTAAATAGTTGTGACAATCTGACCCATAAAGGTTAAAACATTTACAATATGTCCTTTTGCAAAAAAAAAATTTGCCAACTCTATTTTAAATCATTTCTATATAATTTAACCTTTGATATGATTGGGTTTAGAGATACCATTTTAATATTCATTTCCTGTTCATTTCCTCTGTTGTTTGTTAGTTTCTCTATTTCTCCTTTTCTGCCTTCTCTTATATTTTTGAACATTTTATGGCATTTCACTTTAATGATTTTTCTGTATTTCTTTGTATAGCCTTCAAGTGATTGTTTTAGATCTTATAACATACATATTCAACTTTTGGCAATCCATTAAAACCACTATTTTGGTACTTCATTTGTGATACAGAAATCTTTCCATCTTATATTTTCCTTTCTCTTCTCTTTTTATATTATTACTTTCTACAACCCGATCAATTTTATGAATTTTGCTTTCAAACTTCAAACCTTTAAAAAAAAACCTCAGTCTATTATATTACCCACATAGCTATTACTATGCTACTCTTTTGAAAATCTTGATGTTCCACATTTCTTTTAGCTATGAGAGTCAGTCTGCTAGCAATAAATTCTGTTAATTCTATTAATTTCCCATCATCTGAGAATTATTTACTTTCCTGCATTTCTTAAGGACACTTTATCTGCATATAACATTCTATGTTCTTTTCCTTAAACATTTCAAAAATGTTGTGCCACTTTTTTTTCACCTCCATGGTTTCTGATAAGTTACATACTCACTCAATTTGTTCTTCTATAAGTAATGCATCACTTTTCTCTGTCCAATCATAGTCTTTTTTCTATAGTCTTGGTTTTAGCTGTGTCTGAACATAGTTGTTTTTTTTATTATTATTATTTATTCTATTTGGAATTCACTGAACTTCTTGACTCTATAGGTTTGTTACTTGCTAAATTTGGAAATTTTTCAGACATGTTTTCCTCCAATTTTTTTTTGGACATCATACTCTTCCTTATCTCCTGGAAGTTAAACCTTTTTGCCTTGTCTCTAAAGATAGTGAAGTCCCTGGCTATTTGAGGTTTTTTGTTTTTTGGTTTTGTTTTGATCTGTTGTTTGATAATTTGTATTGCTCTGTCTTCAATTTCACTCTTTTCTTGTCATATCCATTCCATTATTGAGTTCATCAACTGAGGCTTGCTTTTCTGGTTATTGTATTTTTCAGTTCTAAAATTTTTATTTGATCTTTGTGTTTTCTATTTGTTTGATGAGACTTACAATTCTACTTCTTTTAAGAATATTTGCCTTTTTTTGCTTGGACAATTTGAAAATATCTGCTTTCAAATCTTGGTCAGAAATTTTTTGGTATTTATTTTACTTAGTTGTTCATCTTGGTTGGTCTCTTCAGTCCCTGGTCTTGAGCCTGGGTCCTTGGAATGTATGTAGACTTCAACCGCTAGGCCATCAGGACATGCCATTGTCAGATAATTTTGACATCTGTATTATCTCAACTCTGATGACTATCAATTTTTTTCCATTTGAGTTCAGATTTTTTCTGAGTCTTTTTAGGTTGAGTCATTTTGAATTGCATACTGGATATTTTTATGTAATGATATTAGTATCTGGATCTTTTCTAAATCATGGAGATAATGTTTATATTTTTGTATTAGTAGAAAAGTGACCCATGCTGTTAAGGCTGAAAGCTCTCTTGGTTGTAGTTTCATAGACAATTTTTTCAAAGCTATTACTGTGCTTTTCAGATATGTTCTATGGACACACTGTCTAGAGGCCAATCTGGGTCTCTATAGAGGACTATTACTTAATTCAGTTCTCGAAGTCTTTGTTATGGTGTTGAGGATTGGATTCATGTTTAAAGGTAAGTTTAGAAATCATAAAGGACTTTTATTGTATTGTGCACCCAAATTCCCCTCTTTGCAGTCTCCCTTTAAGTTTCTTGGTCTTCCTCTTTTAGTGCTTAGACCAAGAACCTGGGACTTTATTCTGTCCTTCCATGCACTTCAAATTACCATGCCTGTATTTGGTACAGATGGAAAGGGTACATGGAGGGAAAAAGAAGGAAAAAAACCCTTATTGAGACCTCAGCTCTTCTAATTGGACAAAAATTTTTCTCTTTCTCGGAATTTTAAATCCTTGTCCCTATCACTGCTGCAGGATGGCTAGGAGAATGAGGAGCAAGAAAATGAAGAAAACAAACAAACAGACAGAAAATCTCCCTACTCCCTTTGAGCATTAGAAATTCCCATTCTTGCCCTTTAAGCAGTTAGATGGCTTTTTAGAACTCTCCCTTGCTTATGACTCCGCAGGTTCAGACTTGCTGGAGTCCAAGGAGATATCAGTTAAAACAGCAAACAGACTCTTTGGTGGTACTTTGAATCCCAGTGTTTGTTCCTGACTTTTCTGCCATAATTTGTTCTTCAAAGTCACTCTGTCCAGGTTCTAAACTGCATTTGCTGGAGACACATTACGGGCTGTGCTTATTTCACTTTACCCAAACCACAATGAAATATCCTAATTTAAAAAGCACAAAATAGAAAATCACTTAATTAAAAATAAGTAAGAGAGAATGTTAGAAATTCACTGCTGTGCACATTTGGAATATACAATCTTCCAGATATTTTCTATGCAAATATATTAGTTTCAGTACATAAATGGAATTGGTGCATGGTAGTTTTAAAAGCACAAATTTTCTGCCTCATTTAAATTTCATCCCTAGGATTTATAACTTGTGTGCTCTTGAGTGAATTACTGCATTTCTTGTTAAAAATAATCATGATTAAGCATCTGTAAAATGAGACAGATAATGCCTGTTTGCCTTGCAGGTTCTGAGTGTTAAATTAGTTCATATCTATAAGTCACTCAGAATTGCTGTGGCACATGATGAGTGCTATATAAGTGTGCATACTAGTTTTAGTATTCTTTTTTTATTTAAAAAAATTCAGCTTCTAATTTAATTCAGCTAAGAAACATTGAGCATCTGCTCTCTTGCGATCATTAAAAAGCCACGGACACAATGCTAATGGTAGAAGACGGTCATAGAGATGATGTGGTGACTTTCATTACAGGTTCAGATTTCCACCTTGGTAGGATTCTGATGGGCAAAGACTTGGAAAGAAAGTCGGAATCCTCCCTTACCTCTAGCAGTATTCCCTGTTTGTGAATCCCATGCACAGAAAAAGGCCACTCGAAATAGTTGGGTTAGAGGAAGCTCAGGGAGAACTGAGGGTACTCTGGAAGTCACATCCCATCCTCTTGTTCTGGATTATAAAAGCTAACGTGGAGGGTGACTGTTATGAAGAACATAAAGCAGCTGTGCACCACATTTTTCCTTTTTGGTTTCAAAACAATCTATTTTTTCCACCCCTTTTGATGAGAGGGTAAGAGTGTTGATATGATTCAGAGCACACTACCCCAAAATGTGGCATCTTGACATAGCAGATATTTTAAACTAAAGGAACTGAGAAATAGCAGGTGCAGGAAGTATACTCTGACCTCCCTCTTCTCTCCTGAAACAGGATCAGGCCCCTTTTGTGAGCAGTGCTCTCTGTATGCTTAAAGGAAAGAAGCATCCTCATCTGTAAATATGGCGGGACACAGAGAAGGCTCAAAAGAACAGGTCTAGCCAATTTCACCCCACTTTACTACCCTTAGCTCATACTCTTTTGTCCCATCATATTTTTTTCTCCATGACTTTCTACTATTTATTAAATCTAGTATAAAAACTCAGGCTTCATCCTCAAGCCTTCATTTCCCTATGAAAGTTCCTTTGTCATGTAAAACTTATGTTTAAAAAAATTGTATGCTTTTCTTCTGTTAATCTGTCTTTGTCAATTTAATATTCAGACCCAGTCAGGGACTCTAAGAGAGTCAAGGAAAAGATTTTTTTCCCTTAAAATATTGAAGGGGAATTCTAAGTGTAGTTTTTGAAAATTTCTTCAATGCAAGGCCATTTGGATCAGTGAACTTCTATCTTATGAGCTTTACTTGCTTCTGAGGGCAGTTCCTATTTCAGCAGAGTGCAGTAATTATATTCAGGTCAATGTAGCAAAGTCACTAAGAAAATGCTAAGAATAATGAAAATTGTTCAACATGATCATCTAAAATATTATACTTTTGCATGTACATATGTATTATAATAAATAAGATATGATAATAGAAATGCATTTTTAGTATATTTTTCAAGTTTTGCTATTTGGTTTTAGTAATTTGGAAATTTTACTTATAGGATACGACCTCTTTCTTTACTCATAGTTTCAGATAAATGATATTCTACTATACTGAGAATAATATTTCTATTGGTAATATAAAAAGTATTTGTTTTCAAATATTATACTATCATTTGAATTTTACAATGTAGTGTTCTTATGTAGTAATCCACATTTTCCTGACTCTTCAAATACTGACATCTTAAACCAAGCATATTTTGAAATGCTCTATATTGAATAAGCTCCTTTTCAAAATGGTGTTTACATAGGCTAAACATTATAGCAAACAATTGTTAAATGAATCCTAAGATGCTAAGAATGATAAAGTTGACTATTTTCCCTCATTCTTATGTTTTTCCCTGGGATAAGTCTCATTTATGAAATTTCCTCCAATATTAATACCGATGGCTAGCATTTATCAAATACTTATTGAACATGTGCTTGGCATACATTCATTTTCTCATTTAATCCTCACAACAGCCTTACCAATTAGTCTCTCTTGTTATTTCTTCTTACTTAAGGAATGAGAAAACAGAAACTTAGAAATGTCAAGATTCTTGCTCCAGGTCAATGGCGCACAAGGTT
This sequence comes from Solenodon paradoxus, assembly GCA_004363575.1. Taxonomy (NCBI): domain Eukaryota; kingdom Metazoa; phylum Chordata; class Mammalia; order Eulipotyphla; family Solenodontidae; genus Solenodon; species Solenodon paradoxus. The sequence continues at coordinate 177,566 of RJWH01000324.1, read as the reverse complement.
TCAAACCAAGGTCTGTTGAAAGTCAAGATCCCCCAGTAAATTTCTGACAATGATGAAGAAATAAATAGCCCATGATCATGTACAGGCAAGGCTAGTCAGTTTCTTCTGGGATAACATCTTACTTCTACTTCAATTCCTTCCATCCCCATCCTCCCTATTGGATTTATATAAAGGAATTTTTCTTCAGACAAAGAACACTTCTGACCTACGAAAGAGAAAAAGAATGAAAAGACAGCTCATGTTTTCCTTTAGTCTGGTAGATATTTTCCAAAGACATTTGTCAGTAGTTTCAACAAATGATGTCATGATAGTTTGGTTTGGTGTGTGGCAAACACTCAGATGTCTGGCTGACGTGACCGTCCAGCTGACATGACCGCTCGGCGAACAAAGTCCCTGTTTCTGCTTCCTGAAGTGAGTTTCTTTTGCGTGGGTGCTCATGTTATGCAAAACTGGGTATCTTTGACACCATCATTTTAGAGATACGGTATTTTCCAGCTGCTAATCTTAGAGTGGAAATAATGTTCTAGAGCTTCATTTCTCCCCCTCTATTAGAGTTGAACCCTGTAATTTTCCTCATCAGATTTGCAAATGAAGGTTATCTTATACTATTTAACTTGGTTAAACGTTTATCAACGTGGGCGGTTATGCACCTCCTGTCACACTGACGAGAATTGTGCCTGCCTTATTGTGTTCCTCAAAGACTCCTGCTAAAGACAGTGCAGGAAAGACCCTGGAAATCATGGATGGAATAGGTAGGGAAGAGGGTGGATGGATCCATAACGCTCAGCTTAGAATGTCTGTTTCCCTGGTTCTTGAGTCAACATCAACCTCTCTTAACAGCAGCGATAGCGGCAGTGCTTTTCCTGGTGCTTTACAGATTACAAACGTTCTTATTTAAGTTAATAAACTTGTGAGCACTGGGATCTGAGTTTTAGAATTCTCATTTTCTATGCTAGGAAATAGTCAGTAATGAGGATTTCCAGCTGGAATTCCAGTGTAATTTCGCCAGGCCAGAACGCGCATCACCTCATGTGAAGGAGTGTGGTGGGAATAGCTGCTACCCGCCTCAGACATGTATCTATTACTCTCTCCCATCTCCTGAATTGCTGCTTCTCTAACCTCATAGGCTCTTGCATGCCCCCCAGGCCTTCTGCTGTGTCACCTGATTTCTGGTTGTTTCTTGAACACACCAGTCACACACTGGCCTCAGAAACCTTGTACTTGCTGCAATCCCAGAGAGCTCATTCTCTTACTTCCCTCAGGTCTCGGCTCAAATATTACCTTTTCAGAGAGGCCATCCCTAGAAACCCTAACTGCAGCTGTGGTTCCTTATTTCTTTAATCACAATGCACTGAGAATAAAGTAGAGTGTATCCCAGGCATAGACCAACAATAGTTAAAGTGACTAAGAATCATTCTGCTTTTTATCACCAGCATGCACCAGGAATAGTTTGGGGCACAGTTGCTAATCCCAAGCCCTGCGGCATGGCATTTCTGTGTAAGGATCCACTACAGCTAGCAATCAATTGACAAATCTTGCTGCACTCTGCTTTGAACACGAATATGCAAAAGCGGATCCATTTTGAAGTTGCTGACAAATTTGCAGACTTTAAGACTTAAAACAGAGTCCAGGGGTGAGCCCATGTGACTCTGGGGGCTGAGATGCTGGTGTGACTGGGGTTTCAAGTCCAGGGCCAGGATGAAAACTTAAATGAACAACTAACTAGAGATATTTCTTCCTCCTCTTCCTTCCTTAAATGCTTCTTCCTCCTCTCTCTTCCTTCTGTCCTCTCTTTAAAAAAGCACGAAAACAGAAACAGATTCCAGGCCCTGGTGGCTCAGGCGTTAAGCCCATGCCCAAGGTGCAGTCGGCATACAGCTCAAGGACCTGGGCCGTGGCCTGGGGCTGGGGGCAGGGGTTGGGAGAAGACAATTAAAATGAAATAACCAAATAAAAAACTAAACAAAAAACGAAATAAATAACAACTAAATAAATAAAATGCTGCTTCTTCCTCTGTCTGCCTTTGTCTACCTGCCTCTCTCTTTAAAACTAAAACAACAACCAGAGTCTTTTTTAGAGACATGTATTTAATACAGTTTAACATTTTTAAATCAGTTTCTCTTTTTTATTTTTAGTTGCTGATTTTTATTTTATTACTTATTTTAATTTTACTGTCATGATTATAAATACAAAGTTCAACACAATGAAAATATCACTGTCTCCAGTCCAGCATGAGTTTTGTATTAGGTGTCTGTTGTTGCGTGACATCACCGCAAACTTAACGTAAAAGAGTATGTATTTATTACCTTACAGTGTCTCTGGGTCAGGAATGCGGGCATGACTGGGTCCGGCTGTCCGCTTCGGGGCCTCACCACCAGAATCAAGGCACCAGCTGAGGGGACTCTGGGGAAGGACATAAGCTCGTGTGGTCGTTGGCAGGGCTGAGATTCTCAGAGTCAGGCCTCAGTCTCTTGCTGGACATTAGCCAGAGGCTCTTTGCTACCTGCTATGTGGACATGGCACGTGCTTTCTCAAAGCCAGCGAGACGGACCGCCTCGAAGCAAGACGGGTCACAGTCTTACATAACATAGTCACACTCTGTTACTTGGCAGCAGATCCTGCAGGCCTTGCAGTATTCACCCCGGTGACAGCAGGGCGCAGGCCTGCACACGCGCTGGGGAGGAGCAGAAGGCGGGCATCGTGGAGCCCCCTTCGAACCTGCCCGCCACAAGCTTCATTTCATGTTGTCAAGCACAACTTTTTACATAATAATTTTACCATCTAAAGGAGGAAGATAGTGAAAAAAATGATCTTTCAGGGTGTCAGATGCAGCAAGTACTTCTACGCCCTTGACCCGACTTCATAGCATTTGTCTGATTTACTGTGTGTTTTCTTTGTTCTGTAGAAGACTTAATATCATTCATATTTTCATCAATAAACAAGAATAATAATAAACATATTTTACATTAACTACCTGCTTCACATATTATATATATTATATTTCTATTTGCTCATCACCATCTCCCCTTTCCAATCTCCTTAGAGCAAAACTTCTCTGCTGTACTCAATGTGTTCAGCATCTAGAGCACTGGAGAATAAGCATTTGATAAATAAATATGTATACTGTTCAAAGCATTCATTGAGGAAAGTAGATAGTAACTTCCCCAGGTGTTCTTTAATTTCATATATTTTTCCATTAATTTTAATCACTGGTTTATATGTCTCTTGTTTGAGATACAACAGCATAAGGCTTTGATGGAGATGATCAGAACTTCCAGTACCCCTTCTGCTCCCCAGAAGCTGTTTCTGGTCCCTACCCTTAACCTCCTGATGTCTAAATAATTTGAATTGCCAGCACTGTACTTAGTTGTATTGCTAAAAACCTAAATGAAAAATAAATTCTGATTTTTTGCTTCAGTAACACCAAATGACAATCCGTTGTAACAACTCTTTTAGCAGCTCTGTTTTTCAAACTTTGCACTTACTAGAGATTATTTTGTTTCTTACAGATTCTAGAGGTGTGACAAGAATCCCATACCTCTCAGGGAGAGACGATAAAATTGACTTTCTGTCTCTTTCTCTTTGGGTAAGAAACAGCGTTAAAGAACAAGCCTGGAGACTGACCAGGAGCGGTCATCTAGGTGTGAGTGTGGGAATTCTTCAGATACAAAGATGGAAAACTGCAGGAAGACAGGGTTTAGGGCCAGAGAAGGACGAACTATGCATTTTACATTGGCATTCAGTACATTCACAGCACTGTGTAAGCATCACCATTACCCATTTCCAGAACTTTTTCATTGTCCTAAACAGAAGCACTGCACTCATTAACCAAAAACTGCTCATTCTCCCCGATCCCCAGCCTCTGATAACTTCTATTATGTTTTCAGTCTGTGAATTTGTCTTTTCTAAGAAGCTCATATAAGAGGAGTCATGCAGTATTCATCCTTTTGAGATGTGCTCGTTTCACTTAGCATCCATGTCCTCCGGTTCCATCCAGGTTGCAGCAGGAACCATAATTTCCTACCTTTTAAGGCTAATCGTCCATTGCATGTTTATATCACATTTTGTTTACTGACTGATCTGGATTTTTTATTTCCTCTACTTTTCTGATATTAAGAATACCGTTGCCATGAATATTAGTACAGAAGTATCTACTCATGTCCTTACTTATTTTCATTCTTGTGGATATGTACTTAGGCGGATGCAGTTTTTTTGACCATCAGAGTGTGTCTTGGTGCCACTTCCCTCTTAAATATATTCTAGGTCTATTTGCTATTTAGTTATTATATCTTTATTTCTACCTCTTTGCCCTGTGCAAAACAGTAACTGCAATGTATTCATCAAGTGGAAGGAGCATTTGACCCAGAACTGCTCGTGTCCTTGGAGCATCTGACCAGTGCCTGTAGTTGAGTGTCTCCACCTTAGGGAATTAGTACCATATCACTGGGGTCAGGACCTCAGTCTGGGCTGGGACCCCAAAAGCAAGGTGAGTCATACTGTAATGTTGTGCACACAACACAGATTAAGAGAAAACAGAAAAGGGTAGAGATCAAGGTGATTTCTTTTTATGACAAAAACCAGGTAGACAGAATTGAAGTTCATAGGTAAGAAAGAAAATGGTTCTTAAACTTTTCCTAATTTTCCTGATGAACTGGTAAGCAGCAACAGAAATGGAGAAGCAAAGTCTGATTTCGCTCTGATTTCATCTTTACCTATGCTGATGAAAGAATGTGCTTATCCCCAGAAAGGGAAAAGGAAAATTTCCAGGGATGGAAGCCAGAATGTCAGTTTATAGTTAAAATTGTTGCCATGGAAGTAACATGTTCTTCTAAACTCAGGGTGACATGATAAGGACTGTGACTTCCTTTCCCAGTGTCTGTTCTTCCCTTTTTATTCACTAGCCCTGATTTTGTTTGGGATGGCAATCTACCTAGTTTAAAAACCAGACAATCCTCAGCCACTCTTACATCTGGGAGTGGTCACGTGAACATTTCTGACCAATAAGATGTAAGTAAAAAATTCCAAATAGGACTTCATGAAAACTCTTTAAAAGGAACTGAATCATCTAACACAAGTTTATTCTAATTTGTTCTTCCTGCTTCTTCACTTAGGATACAAATACATGCTAAGGATGAGTAGAAGAAAGGACAAAAGTTTAGAGCCTTGATATCACAGAGCCATCAGACCATTCCTGGACAACCTACATTAGTCTGGTCGTTCTATAACATTAACAAAATAAATGTTCATATTTTAAAAGCCACCATTATCTGGGCTTTCTAGTATATGCAATCAAACTTGATCTCGGATTGACTGAGATTGAAAAGCAGCTATTGCCTCTTGGCTTTTGTGGTTTTCAGATGCCATAGAGGTTATCTCAAGCTACATGTTCTATAATCCAAGTGAAAGTTATCTTAGATTGTGAATGGCCTGATACCAAAGTATTTGATATACTTATCCTTTTTATTGTTTTAATAACAGAATTTTTTTTATAGATGTCAAACACAAGAATGGATGCATGAATAAATGTTCTACTCTTTGTCTGTTTTCTTAAGAATGCTGAGTGCAGTACCTGGACAGACCCTGCGGAATAATTGGAACTATATCTCATGCAAAAAAACCTCAGAGAGTTATATACATATTTCTATTAATGGGAGACATGTGACTGAAGTGCTCTCCTGTGACAGAGTGCAGTGATTCAGGATCTGATTTCGAATCCCAGTTCTACCACTCACTAACTGTGTGATTTGGGGTACTCAACAACTCTCCGTCTCAGATTCTCCATCTGTAAAATGAGGAGAGTAATAGTCCCCACATCACAGAGCTTCTCTAAGGAATAAAAGGTACCAGATACATAGTCAATGCTTAGTTAATGGTTAATATTATTACAGCCTAACATGATGTTTTTAAAATATTTTTAATAGTTTCTAAAACTGTTGTTTATAAACTTTTGCAAAGCAAAGATGTGTCTTACTATTTTTGTGTCCTTCTCACCCATCCTGGAGAGAGATCCTGCGCAGAACATAATAAATCTCTAGTATGTTTGATGGTGGATTAAAATTCGCTTTATCTTACGATTTAATAACTTCTTGGTTAAGTTAGAAGGTTGACTGGTGAAAACACTCTTTGGGATTCATAGTATATTTATCTACTCAGAATAGTAATATCTTATAAAATCTATCATATAAATGGAGAGAAAGTCATCAAAATATCAACAGTACTAGAATTGTCTATTTTCCAGATTTTCTGTATTTGACGTACTTAACTTTTGCTTTGTTTTTCCTTTTGAGCTATTTTTCTGTTTCTTTCTATTTTATGTAAGCTTCTATAAACTTTATAGTTTAAAAAATTAGTCTTTTTAAAAAAATCTGCTTGGATAGAGAACAGAGGTGACAATAGAGGAAAAAGGAATGAGATGCATATTAGTAAGTATGACTGCCTAATAATTTTATTGTTCATTGTATCTTCCAAAAACAATGACCTAATCAAATTATGAAAGTTCTCAATAAATTTTTACATATTCTGATTATTCTATTAGAAGGAATAGAGTCAAAATTTTTGATCTAGAAATTGCATATCCAAATCCAATGATCATGTGAGCAGGAAACGCCATCTTTCATAAAGTAAATGGCATGCAGCTGCTCCCATCATGCTGACTCTAAGAAGATTATCATACTCAGAAGGAAAATTCCAGGAACTTGCATTTTAATTAACATGGAAATGAAGTCCACAAAATAAATATGTATTCAAAGTGTATGCAGTCCCAAGGTACAATAAAGACAGATGCAGATTGATTTAATCTGGTTGTATTAGAACATGAGTGCGTATTAGGGAACATCATGTGGAAAGTTGACATTTGATCCAATTAGGAAGGTCAGAGTAAAAAGGATGAAAGTAATTTCCTTTGTCCAGTTAAATTAGGCATTCAAATAGCAGGCTACTCTCTGACCTTCCTGGAGAGGGTCAAGATGACTTCTAATGATCATTGAATAAATAGCCAGTCTATTCTTACAATTGCTTAATAAGTAGGACTTAGGGAACTACATTCCAGACAGAAAGTAAGCCAAGAAAGAATCTGCAAGAATTTCTCTAATGTATTCTTATTGTTTCTGCTTCTCAATTTTTAATTTGGAGAAGCAGAAGGTCTGTAAAGAGCCCTAAACCAAACTGAGCATGGGGTCTAGTAAACAAAATTAAGAGGTCACTTTCTACTTCTTGATAATTTCTTTTGCAGCTACTAAAGAAAGGGAGGCTTTAGAAAATAGCTCCTCTGTGTTCTTTTTAAGGGTCCCACTTGAAATAGTTGAGGAGCATCCTGTCATTTGTATGGCTTTCTTAATTAGATTGGTAACTTGCAGGCTTAGACTTTAAGGAACCTCTTAATACTGCCCTTGGTTATAATTCCCCAGATACTATTACAGCTGCAGACATGCTGCCAATTCACCCAGCAGCCTGTGCTACAAGTGTGTGGAAGTTAAATCAACCTCTTTTCTTAACCATTCTAGTTTAAGCTGACATGAGAAAATGTGATTGTAAACACTGAATTAATAAGACATATTTTAAGGCTATTTTCCTAATACATACATTTTTTGCCCCCATCTTCTTAATCAGATTCCAATTCAGCAGACATTTATTAAGCATCGATTATGTGCCAAATTCCAATCTGGGGAATTTCATGAAAACTGCAATTCCCTGGCCTTAGAGTTAGAGGAGGTCTGAAGATATATCCAGAATTAGATGTTTTGACTCAAAATTATAGGTCTTTTGAAATGTCAGTACATTATTACCCTAGTGTGTGGCTAACATACAAGAAATTGTTGAATTCATATTTTAATATTATTTTCATTACAATTATTATTATAGAAGTAATGTACATGAGTTAAAAAATCAGATCAGTGTGGAATAATTGAAAAGTAAGTTTCCCATTCCTCTTCTCTTCCACTCCCAGTTTCTTTTTCCCACTGAAATATGGTAGTATAAGAATAACCATATGCTGTGCAGTACTCTGACAAGAAATAGTTCCCCTTGAATTTGGGGATGGCCTTCATACTGAATTTAATTAACAGAATACTGAGGAAGTGGTACTATCTGAATCATCAAACTCTTGTGTTTTGGAACACTGCAGTCAACAAGTGCCCATGCCCATGAGAATTTATTAGAAGATGAGAAGCCATGTATAGAGAAGTCATCTCAACTAAGGTCACCTAATGATCCTGAGCCAATCCTCAGCCCACCTGTTTGGAATTACCTAGCATACACAGTCCAAATTGCCAAACTGCAGAGTGATAAACTAAAAACGGTAGTTTGCTTTGGGTTTTTCTTGAGATAACGTTAATTTACAAAACAATGTAACTTTAAACAGACAGCTTTACTCATCCTCAAATATGTAACAGCCCACACTCTCCACCAAATGTCACCTACTATCATACCCACCCTGGTAACCTCAGTTCTATCGTCCGTAGCCAAGAGTTAGTTTTTTGTTTTGTCTGTTGTGTTTTCTCTATTTTTTCACATGAGTTACATCATCTGGTATTTGTTTTTCTCCTCTGATTTATTTCACTTAGCGTATGTTAGGTTGTTTCCAGCTTGACAATTGTAAATAGTGGCGCAATGAACATAGGGGCTCATATATCTCTTTCAGTTAGTATTGCTGTGCTTTGGTGGTAAATACTCAGCAGTGGATTAATGGGATCTTATGGAATTTCCATTTTCAACTTTTCAAGGAAACTCCATGCTGCTTTCCATAAAGGTTGTACCAATTTACTCTCCTACCCATAGTGTATAAAGCTTCCCTTTTCTCTGCATGCTCACCAACATTTGCTTCCAGTCTCCTTTATGTAATAGCCATTCTCACAGATAGGAGGTAATCTCTCAGTATTGTTTTGATTTGCATTTCCCTAATAGTGAGAGATGAAGAACATCTTTTCATGTGACCATTGGTCATCTGAATGTCTTCTTTGGAGAAATGTCTATTCAGACCTTCTGTCCATCTTATGTTTCACTTAAAACAGTTATTCTTTTAAGTCATCAAGTTTTTATTTGTTTTGCAGCAAAATTTCAGTGATACAAATAGTAACCATCTGAACAATTTCTGACCTCTACACATTATACAGATGTAGGAGTACCTAAAACTCCATGGGATGCAGTGGTGATAGAAGATAGTAGAAGAGGATGCCAGCACAGGTGTTACTGTAAGACCATCATAGGGAAAGTGGGGCAAGCAGAGACAGAACAATGTCAGGAAGGAGATTTAATGCTTTACAAATAAAAATATTCAAGCCTACGTCTTTAAGTCCTTCTCAGGCACATGTGTTTACTGCCAATGTAAGAAGACTCTTCCTGTCTTACATTCCCCATCTGATAGGAATGCTGCTATGCAGGATGGGTCTATTTTGAGAATTGGAAGAGAAAATTCTGATGATGGAGTTTGTAGACTGACTTAATGGTAAGCAGGACGGGGAAAAAAAGGTTGTCGACATCTTGGTGCAGCAAGAGCAGGTTGGAGTCAGTCTAGACAGAGACCCTGGTAACTGAACTCAGCTGCTCAACAGGGAAGCAACTCACGACTGCTCAGTACAGAGGACAACTGAAGATATGACTCTCCCAGCAAAGGGAAACAAAGACAGCCCAGTCTACACTTAATCTGGCAGTGTCAGATCTGGAGGTGGGCTCAGAGAAGAGATAGTATTTGATAGAACTTACAGAAATATTTTCAATAGGTGGAACAAGAAAGAAGAGTTCAGAGGTAAAACTCAGAAGATGGACCTTGAGGAGAAAGGGTTTGATCACAAAATTGGATTAAGTGGAATTAAAAAAAACCCTCTGTGAGTGGCAAGATTTCAAGGCTACAAACAACGTCATTCTTATAACCAGTCCTTTGTATATAAGTTGGTTTTCTCTGGAAGCTTTTGGGATCATCTCTTTATCCCTGGAGTTCTGAAAATTATGATGTAACTTTATGGTAGACATGTTTTTCATTCACTGAGCTGGGCAATCTCTGAAGGCATGTCCTTTACTTTAGGAAGTTTTCTTTTACTGCTTCTTTGATGAATCTTTCTCCACTATTTTCTTTCTTCTCACACTCCAGAGCTCCTATTATTTGGATGTTGAGCCTCCTGTATTTTTCCTCTTCTATTATACATCTCTATCCTTTTTGTACTACTTTCTGGGAGATTTCCATAATTATTTATTTGCGAGTTCTTCTGACATTTTCCTTTTACTTTAATTTAGTTTTTTGTTTGTTTGTTTGTTTAGTTCTTGTCTTGATCTTTTATATTGGAGGGTTTCCTTGAGTGTATGCTTAGATATGGTTTTTCAAGTAGTGGCTTTCACTAAAGGCAGAAACTAACTCTTTCATAGGGTTGCCCAATTACCAGTATCTGCAGATCTTTATTTGGGGATAGTTCTGTCCTTCTAGAAATGAATCTCTGATGTTTTTATTGCAACTGTTTTATAGCAAGAGTTAGAGCTGGCAGGGACAGGACAGGGGCTGTGGTTAATAAAAATCATAATGCCAACTCTCAGTAATTCTCATATTTTGAATTTTTTTAAATTGTTGGATAAATTGTTGGATGTTTTTTAAATTGTTGGTTCCACTTGCTGCCTTCCTCTTCTTGAGTAGGTATTCTAGAGCTTAGAAACCCTCTGGTTCAATTTTCTCTTACTGCAGATAGGAGGAATGAGAGGGTAGATACGAGAAATGACTTACTCTTTAACAGATTTTGAAACAATTCTCCTTTTAGATCTACTTGTTTCCCATCAGGTTATCTCCTCTCTCTGAAGTTTTCTTAGGTCGTTGCTAATTTCTCCTTCTGCAATCCATCTTCTTATACTACGATTTTATTTTTGTAGAGGTTGTCTAACTAGTCAGCAAAATGGAGTCAGTGTTTCTTTTTACTGCATTGGTTGATATTTTAGAAGAGAAAGCATAAAAATGTCTTCCCCACACCATTTTAAAATTAGAAGTCCTTAATCTCTATTTATCAATTTATAATCATCTATGACTTGATGTTCATCTATACGAGGTGAAATTAGCACTCTTACATTTTCCTTCCTTCTTCCTCCTCCTGCTTCCATTTTCAACTTGGAGTAACTATATAATCTACATATATTTTCAAAGTTTAGATTAAAACATTTGTACTTTGCTTTTTTAGACATTCATTATGTAAGTTAATTCTGAAAGTTGAAAACAGAACACATTTATAATAATGAATAGTATATAAACATTATTCATTAAAGGATAAAGTAATGGAATTTGATTTATTTTAAAAAAGGAAATATAATTCATCTATTAATATACTTCTGCAACTTTAAGAAGAACATGAAGTCTATTTTCTTATATCTATGAGTTTCTCATAATCCAACGATATTTCATTCTGATTCAGATTTGGAATCAAAACTTTCTTGTGGACACTATCTTCATCTTTGAACTTCCACAGTTGACTTTGCTGGGGGAATAGGGGGAGTTTTTCTCCTTCTAATGGAATTTTTTCTATAATATGAGAACTAAAATGTCAGTAACCTTAAAATGCTCAGGAATTTTTCCCTATATGCTTATTTTCTTTCCTTGTTGCAGTTAGATAATTATTTGGGTAGAAATTTGACATTTTCTTCTTTACATAATGCCCAAATCCACATTTAACCTTGGGAAACATAAACTGTCAAGTTTAGATCTTAAAACTTCAGGAAGAGTATCACTGTAAGACAGAATGTCCTTGAGACTCAATCTCACTTTTTGATATTAAGCACACAGGCTTCGCAAAACATAAAAGAGATCGTGTTGGAATGAGCCACAAGAATGTATTTTTCCATGAGCCTGTCTCTTATAAATATATGATAAGAATTACTCAAGAACATTGCCAGTAGCTCTTAATGTCAATTGGTGCTAATATTTAGAGAAGTTTAACTAAAAAGTTTTAATTTAAGCAATACCCACAGCTCTTGAAAGGAGGAAACGAGTCTACTCAATATCCTACACTATCCTACACTATTTCAAATACTCATTTGAAATATTATTTATATAACATACATTGTTAAATGTTGTTAATTATATTATGCTACTGATATATTATTTTATGCTTAATATACTATTTTATAGTATATTTACTTAAGACCAGAAGAACTGGTCCACCTTGCCTGGGAGTCAAGATTCCCTTCCTTGCTTCCTTCCTCTTCCTGGTAAGCCACATTATGTAACTCTGCTCCCTATCAAGTCACCCCACAGCCTCCCACTGCTGTTAGTATTGATCCTTCCTCCCATTTCTCTCTCAATTCATATTTTAGACCCTAAAATCTTCCTTGGTTCATCTTGAAAATTACTAATGCTATTTTTATATCTGTCAACATTTAATGTATTATTCACTCTTGAATAAATGAATGCTTTCTAAGAAGTCTAAAATCCTCTGACTTGAATCCCAAATGTCAGAGTCAGAAAGGACCTCAGAGTCAGCTAGATCAATGGTTCATTCTGTGGCATTTGTACCCAGAGAGACTCCAGAGTTGTTGAAAGTCTTGGACCCATATATGCTTATGCATTTTAAATTTATTTCACTGGGAAACAAAATTGACAACATTATCATGTAGTATCCATAACTCTTTGATACTAGAAGACTTTTCATATTTTCAAAATCTGAGAACCATTGATTTACACCAGCCCCCTTATTTTGCAACTGAAAAAAAATAAGCTTAAAGTCAGAGAGTGAATTAGGATCATATTAAGACTTGGTAAAATCTTTTGATTCCCTATCATCAACAAATTACTCTTTCCATTACCTTAGAATCCCAAGTATGATAATCCTTGAAATTATATAGCAACTCTAACAGACTCTACTGCAAGGGAAAAAAAAGAGTCTCCATCTGACTCAGACTGAAATATAAGGAAGCAGCTTCCTCCAAAGCAGAAGTATTGCTAAGAAATAATAAACAAATAAATACACTTATAGAGCACACAAGCATTTTTTAATTGTACCTTTTATTTTTAAGGTAATCTTATCCTGCCCACTTACCCTGCCTTGGTCAAGTGAGAATCTCTAGATCCTAGAGGGTGACTGATTAGATGAAGAAAAGAATCCCACCTACTGACTTTCTAGAAGTCTATGGTATAACTCTAAAAAGAGAATGTCAGGACAAAATTTCTTTTCAGGGGTTTTGGGTTAGAATTCTGAGAGATGGAGTCAAGTGGAGGATGCTGGCGGGAAGGTGATGATGAAATGTTGGGGTTGTTGGTCATTTTGATCTACAAGCCCATAGAGAAAGAAAAGAAGATTGGGTGGGTAGAGAGGGGAGAGAGAGAGAGAGAGAGAGAGAGAGAGAGAGAGAGAGAGAGAGAGAGAGAGAGAGAGAGAGAATGTACATGGGGAAATGAAGATGAGGGACCACATGGTTACAGAGACAACAGGAGACAGAAAGAGGAGAAATGAAATCCTGGAGAAAGCTCCTTAGATTCAATCTTCTTAGTTTCCAGTTTCAGTCACAGTAGGTCCAACTTCCCTAGGATTCTGGAAGCTCTCTGGATCCTAAAATGAATTCTTTTTGTGATTCAAATGATGTTTACTCTCTGAATCAACATCCACATCCAACTCTGCGAGAATAAATTCAGATCTCATGAATAAATACTTCAGAGACCTCCCAGCCTGAGATATGGCTAACACTGTGTCGTAGTTGAGGCTGCTTAGTCAGGAAAACGAAGGATGAGAGCACTTAAACTGTCACCAGCACTGCCCCAGCACACTTCAGCGCTGGTGGTGGCACTGGTTGGACAATGGGAAGTGTCAGTTACAAGAGACTGAGGACACAGTATGCTCTGTTATGTACAACTCCACAGAGATGTCTTGTTTATTTCAGCTTTTTCTGAATTTCGTTCCTTTTTATAAGCCTCTCTATAAGTTCTTGAGAATAGGAAAGAAGGGTCTCTATATCTATTCTGGCATCCTTCGTTCCAGTCTTTAAAAAAGTTCGATTTTAAGACTTCTGCCTTCTAAGTCACTTGATGTGAAATACCTGGTCATAAAGTGGCTTAGGAAAAAAAATGAACTGTGATGTTGAAATCTTTCTTTTACTCTCAAGGGCAAAAAATAAAAATAATAAATAGTATAAATTCCCAGTATGGTGTCACAAAGAGAGTATCAACAAAATCTCATGGCAGAAATAAAGAAGAAAGAGAAGACAAGACAAAGCAAGACTACGATTTGAGAAAATTATGTGAAAAAGATACAGAACCAAAAAGGAAAATAGGACATTGATAGAAATAGTCAGATTCTTCAAGACGGTTTGCTAATTCATCTATATGAATGGAGGTAGCCAACAATGCCTCCCTCCTCCTTAAAAAGGGATCAAAACTATGATGCTAGGCTTAGAAATCTCAGGGCCATAACATTGTAATTAAATTCTGTCTTTTGTTTAAAGAGATTTGGGGGAATAAACAAGTAAAATGCTTGAGGTAAGTTGTGACAAAATAAAGCAAGTACATGAGAAACATGGGAATTTGTTTAAACCACTAGGTCTATAATACACATTCTAAGTTCTTAAGAACACTAGTTAATGGATTCAGAGAAATTATACCAGTGCATTCAGGGAACTCTTTGGATAGAGTACTTCAGAAAGCTCTCAAAGTAAGTATATGTCTTCAAAGATATTAGAGGGAAAAATGAGCACAGGTAGAGCTAATTTTCTTCTTTGCACTCTCCTTCCTAAGAAAGGTTTCCCTAGAAGGCATTATGCTAAGTGATATAAGTCACCAAAACATTTTATGATGACAGCTTTAAAATCTTTGTCAGATCATTCCAATGTCTTTGTCAGCGTGGTGCTGCTATCTATTGACTGTCTTTTTCATTTAGTTTGAGGTCTTTCTTGTCCTGATATAATAATTGATTCCTGCACATTTGGGATATTTATTTAAACCTTCATTTTTTCTGACTTGCTCTGACACTAGGCAGGAAGGCAGGATAAGGGGACCACCTCATTACCAGGAGAAACCCAGGTTTGATATTTGGACTTTGTTGACACTGAGGTGGAGGATCCTCCTTATTTCTGGGTGTGGGTCAGAGCTCATTAGGCCTTTACTGATACCTCCTGGCTGGACAGAATAGGGGAACCTCATTACGACCCCTCACTTGGCCTCCACTGACATGATGGGGAGATAGGGGACCTTGCTACTGGTGAGCAATGATAGAATTTCTGATTCTCCCCTAGACTTGCTCTGACACCGCCCATTGAGGATGGGCAAGGATGCCTTATTACTGCCCAATGGAAATGGAGTCCAGGGTCTCAACTGACCTCCATGGGCAGCACTTGGAGGAGACTCATGACATCTGGGGGATGAAAGTCCTGGCTCTCTGCTCAGCCTTCCTGACACCACTCTGGCAGGGAGTTTAGGGTTTCTCGTTTAAGCTTCACAAGGATGGAAGCCCAGGCTCCCCACTCAGTCTTACTGGTGTGGGTTGAGGGCAGCGTCATGACTGCTGTAGTGTCTGACTAGAGTAGAGCAGTTATTGTCTCAAAAGTTTCTCTCTCACTAGGCTGCCCTTTCGGCTCAATTTTGTTGGGGATTTTTCTGTATATGCTCATTGGAATTTTAGAGTTTGCCAGCTTCTTGAGCTCCAAGACTGGGATATATGAGGCAAAAACCACAACAACACAAAGGCCTAGGAGCTCATCGCCATATTGTTCTTCAGGTTCTGAGGTTCCTATTGGGTTCGCCTTCTTGTCTCCACCTTTTAGAGTCCCCCTTGCTGGTTTCAGGGTGCTGGACTTTCAGGGGCACTTTGGAGGAGTAGAGAAAGGCCCGAACAGTCCACCTTTTCTCTATGGAGGTCTTTACCAGTCATTTACATACAGAAACAGCAGTGCCTCCTCACAGGTACCTCAGAGGGCTGTTGCGAGGATTAGATGAGCTTATTGGACCTTCGGAACCATACTGATCACATAGGAACCTTATAGAAGTGTTAGCTTTGATTGTTATTACATAAACAGTACAATGTGGTTGTTAAGGAAACAGATTCTGGAAGCAGCCTGCCAGGTTTTCTATCTCGGCTCTTACACTTAATGTGTTCATCATTGGGAAATTACTTAATCACCCTGTGCATAAATTTCCCCACTGCAAATACAAATAAAAATAGTTTCTCCTTTATAGGATTGTTAGGAGAATCCAAATAGTTAATATGGCTAAACCATTTGGAAGATTGACGGGCACACAGGAAACTCTCTTTAAGTATTAGATATTTTTCTTTTAAGCTAAAGTACTCCATTTTCTCCTCAAAACACCTCGTGAAGTAGTAAAACATCAATATCTCCATGATGCAAAGAAACAGAAATTCTGAGGCATGCAGTGACCTGCCAATGTGTAAGAGTCAGTGACTGGCAGAGCCAGCCTCAGTCCAGACCTGCTGACATCAAGTTGAGGTCTCTTGCTGTTACATAGTCATTGAGCTGAGGTCTGGCTGGGACTACAAAGTGGAAACCAGTATTTTTGTTTAGAGAATATGGCAAGTAGGTGAGGACAGATCTAGGCCAACAGCAGGGAGGGCAGGTGTGAACAAAGAGGAGAGAGGGACAGGCAAGAGTGAGGTTATTGGGCTCAATCCATGCCAAGGGATTGGTGTGGAAAAAACACCAAGATTATTTCTAATGAGAGACTCCTGGCCAGAAGGTGTTCCACCTCCTGTTCAGGGGGCAGTGAAGGGTTTCCCTGATAGGTTGTCACTGCTGCCCCGGGGCAGGTTAGTGCTCTTCAGAGTCTGGTTCCAAGAAGAGAAAGCGGAAGCTACGCCTCTGGCGCACCCTGGGGGAGGAGCAGGATCCAGGTTCGCCTTCTGGGGCAGGGGACAACCAAGATGAGCAACTCTGCAACATGAATAAATGCTTCTTCCTCCTTTCTCTTCCTGCCTGCCTGCCGCTGCTCACCTTCATTCCTGCCTACGCTGTTCCTTAAAAAAAAAAAAAGAATTTATGCTTTATTTGGGTCAGAATATCCCCAAGTCTGACTCCCAAAGTGGGGGTCCCTCCTCAGAGAAGTCCCGTTGTCTTCTGCCCAGACCACCGTTGAACCTTTCCACACACAGCTGGTGCCTTAGGGTCTGTTTCAAGTACATCTAAGCCTTCTCAGAGTCACCAGCTCACACTGAGCTCATCTTTCCTAAACCCTGAACATTAACCATTCCTATCATGTGTTTTGGGATTGTGTCGATTAAGTACCATAAAATATCTGGTCATATATTTTTCCTGATATGTTTCATATGTCCAAGTTCTGTGGAACCAGCAGAATGTCTCTTGAGGACAATGATTGCATCCTATGGTTTTCTTTGGTGTGGCCTCTCAGAGGCACAGAGCATGGTACCGTGTAGTAAGTCAATTAGTACCTCCTAGCTCTGCAAGATATTTAGTTGGCCAATACGCGGCATTCATCCATATTTGCTTTTGTTTTCCTTTTTAAATATTCTGTACTGAGGCTCCATCCCCTGCTTTAGAAAACAAAAACAGAACTTCTAAGTCTGATAGCAGCTCAGAACCAGTTTCTAATCATCTAACCTCATAATACACAGGCATGACGAATATTGATATAGAATTAAACTATCATAAATAAAGGCATGTTGTTACCCCCATCTTGTGTTAGGTAGTTCTCTCCTGTTGTTACATTTAATTGAATGATCAAGTAATGTTTATTCACTGTTTATATTTCTTTTGAATACAATCTAGTATTGTACAGTTGTTCTTATTACAAAGTAACCAACGAGATCAAAGAGACATGCCAGAAGTTAAGAATTTAGGAGGAGATTTATTGAACCAGCAACCATAAGGGGTAAAAAAGACCCAAATCTCATGGCGATCTGTGTGCATGGCTCAGGGTTTATATAGACATACAGAGAGGTGCAGAGAACAAAGGTAGTTAATAATTTTCGACAGCCACAATCATGGCTTCCATAGAGTCACATACTGAACATTTTTCCGTTACCTAAAGTTTCCATTTTTTCACAATCAAATTAACTAGCCAGGTGCCAGGTATAGTCTGCAATTCTCCTAGAGCCCCCAGGTGTGTCAGCTGTATCGGGTTATGTGCCCAAACTGGACTGGGAAGTTACCTTAAGATTGATAGCCTAAAGAAGTCTGTGACCTGGAAAGCCTTCTGCAGCCATAACACATTGTTCTGAATTTTCCTATGTGGAACCTAAAGGCTGGCCTGTGAGCTAAATTTTTCCAATTCCCTGTTTCATTCTCAAATTTCAAAGGACATTGAAATCAACAGGAGAATACTACTTAAAACACAGATTACTGAACCTCATCCACAGAGTTTCTGATTCAGCAGGCAGAGGTGAGGTTGGGGATTTGCATTCATAATAAGTTCCCAAATAATGCTGCTGTTGCTGGTCCAGGGACCACACCTTGAGAATTAGGATTTAAGAGCCGTGTGACTTTGCTGTCAGACTGACTTGGTTCATTCATGCTGGGTAATTTAGTTTCCTCAGTTTCCTCATCCATAAAGCTTTGCCTCCATCATTAGGCTGTTAGGGATATTGAATGAGATGAGATAATCATGTACTGAGCATGGTGTCTTTTATAAGTCAGAAACCAGTTAAATGTTAACTGCTACCATCATAGCAGTTACTATAGCACTTCTGTTATTGTTAAGTAGTGGTAGAAAGAGATGATGATTTCAAAATCACTTTTAAATGAACAGTGCTATTTCTTTCTTTACCTAGAATTGAGCTGCAGCATCTAGCATGTGATGACCTCATAATGAGATTGATAATTAAGGTTTCAAGAAACAACACATTGGATTTTCCTATTATTATAGAGGGTCTTCATCATAACTAAGAAAAACACATAAAACGAGTCTCATTTTAATAAGAAATATAACCCTGAAAAAATACCTGGAGAAAAGAGCTGTAATTGACTTCATTTATTAACTTCACTAAGTTTTATTAGTATAGGCAATCTAAGATGATCATTTCATTCAGTGCTTAAACATACACTTACACACACACATTGAAAACAAACGAAAGACCAGGAGTTTTATCAAAAATTGTTTAATCTTAAACAATACTTTAGAAGATCTAATAATGTGCTTTAGCCATAGGAAATTCAAATGACATTAACCTGTTACTAATTTGCACATTAGAGTCTGTGAGATTCTGGACACTTGGAGGCTCATCCTCTATTTCCTGTGTTTAGATTCTTTTCTCTTTTTATGTAGATCCACTAGACAATACAACAGATTAATTAAAACTAAAGATTTCATTTAAATCATTTAAAACAAGTATGGTAGCATTCATAGTAACGAAACGTCATATCCTCTGTTGGCTTTGAATACTCCGATAGTCACAGTGAGATAAAAAATTAATCAATGTCACTTGCCTTCTTTGGTTTGAGAGTGTCTTGGGCACATAAGCAGAAACAGCTTATCAAATTATCTGGTGCCTTCAAACACTGTAGCCCAGGGCTGGGGAAATCTACAGCCTTCTACCCAGGCCTCCCATTTGGTAAATAAACTTCTATTGGAACACAGCCTCACTTATTCTTTTGCCTATCACTAAAGCTCCTTTCATATTCTAATGGATGTGTTAAATAGACGCAAACAGAGACTGAATGACCTGCAAGTCTATCAGTTCTTTTCAGAAAGGTTACTTACCTCTGTTACAGATAATTAGTTGGGATACACTGAAGAGAAATACAGCAAAAAAAAAGAAACCTACTTAAAAAATCTACCCAGAGAGATCATTTGTCTTCAGTAAAATAGTTTCCTAGAGCAGCAGCAATAAGTTAGTTTTAGAATTGGTTTCTCATTAACCTCAGATTGTAGATGTTCACTAGCCCTTGCAAACAGTGTCTTTCCAGGTTTGTATCCACAAGCCATGGGTAACACTCTATTCTGGGCCAGAAGTTGTTCTCAGTTTTGCATTATTCTTGCTTAAAGAGCCAAGTCTAATTTTATTAAGGTTAATGAAGTCCCAGAACCTCATCCATAACTAAGTAACCTCTGTGTGGGAGCCCTGTGGTTATTTCAGAAGTAGCAGTACATTCTCAGTACCTAGACACCTATTTTATTAGAACATGGCACTGGTCTGTGTTAGGCTGGCCCAGGGACAAAAGCAGCAGCGGCCATGCCCGGGAAAGGCCAAGCCCGGGAAAAAGGTGGATGACGTCAGAATAAGGGATGCGACCCCCACACCTGGATTCACAGGGCCAATCCCAATCGCCATATGGGAAGCCCGCGAAATTCCTCTGCTTAAAGAGCCGGTTCCCCTTTGTTCTGGGTGCGACTTCCCAGCCCGCGACTTCCCGGCCCTCTGCGGACTTGGGAGTTTCGCCCGGGTGTGCAAACCCCAATAAAGCCCTGGCTATTCGACATTTTTTGTCTGATTGAGCTTGTCTCCTCGCGGAGCCCAGAAAAACCTTACAGTCTGTGTTTAAAAATGGAGTTCTCTTCCTTTAACAAATGTATTTTCAGTATTTGGGTACAATTTACATGACTTTTCTAGAAAAACATTAACACGCAGTTGTTGGGTGAATGTTGAATGAATAAAGAGTATGTATCAGAGTGAAAGGAGCTTGCCTTTGGCACCAGAGGGACCTGAGTTCAACTCTCAGAGTTTTCTCTGCCCAGCAGTGTGTGACCACCCCTGAACCTCATTTTCCTGTCATGAAAATAGAAGTAGTCCCTCCATCATGCATACACAGAATTGAAGTAAGGATTGTAAATAATGCACATTAAAATTATAAACAGAGCCAGGTACATAACAGGCTTATAGGTGCTAACTTAGTGAGCGTTAGGTAAATGGATGCTATGGTCTGATCTGTGTTCCTGTCCAACTCCCCAGATTCACATGTTGAAATCCTAATGTCCCATGAAAACGAAGTGCGGGCCCTCAGGAGGCCGTAAGAGTGGAGCCCTTATGAATGGATTAACGCTCTTCTAAAAGACACCATACATAGTGAAGAAAACAATTGGATTGTTAGCGGTGGACTTAATGTGGTACATACAGATATTAATCTATAATTTAAATCTTTATAATCTCATAATGAAATGTTATTACAATAATTTTCTAAGTTGAAAATAAAAGGTTAGACCCCCCCACAAAGCTCCATTGCCCCTTCCACCACATGAGGACACAAATAAGAGGAAGCACCTGGGCAGAGTCCTTACCCCATTGTAATGGCACCTGACATGGGGCTTCCAGCCTCCAGAGCTGTGAGAAATACATTTCTGCTGTTTACAAATCACCCGGCCTGTGTATTTGTTATAGCAGCCCCAGTGGACTAAGACCCTGGGCATAGCCATATTTTTTTTTTCAAATTTCTTTTTTGCTTTTCTAGAGTTAAAATAAATGCTGAAAAGTGATGAAGCTTAAATTAATTCAGGGAGACTTTAATATATTTAGGAAACTATACCTTTACTATACGTAATAGTTTTATAACACAGTTCTTAAATAATAAAAATCCAATCGGGTAAATTTAAAGGTATAATTGTTTTCATTAAACAATACACAAATCAGGCAGCATTCCATCTAGTGAATAGAAAGAAGTTCCAAAGAATTGCAGAGAGGGAAAGAATTTTAAAGGCAGGACAAGGAAGTCATAAATGGAAAGAAAAAAAAGATGATTTCAGTCTCAAGTAACCTAAGGGAACAGAAGGGAGTACATGGCAGAAGAACTGACTGCTGGGGACCAGTAAATTTCACATATCCAGTAAAGATTACATTTCTGGGGAGGTTGTAACTGAAATTCCCTTAGCCATTACATCTTGGGAGTTTTAACACAAGTGACTCCATTTTGCAACTGTCATTTCTTTTTCTTTTCTTAGTTGGCCCTTTCTTTTCCCTAATAACAGTTTCTAGCTAGAACTAGAAAAAGGGTAGGCTATGGCAAGAGTCAGCAAGCTCAAGCAGGCCAGACTCAAGCCTGAAGTCAAGTGCATTAGCCCCTCCCCCATGCTGCAGTGCATCACAGAGTCTTGCCAGGGATCACACTGTGATCCAGGGATGACTGGGTGAGTCCTTGCAAATCTCCCTCCTGACAAGAAAACCAATACTTATTCCTGCAAGATAATACCCCACTAGGTAAGGCACTTGTTACTTTGTGGGAAGGGATGCGTAATGAAGCATTAACCCCAAGCTGAGAGTTGAGAACTACAGCTTCGACTCTGGCAATTTACCAGCTCTGTAACCTCAGACTCAGCACTAAGTGGTTCTGAATT
This sequence comes from Solenodon paradoxus, assembly GCA_004363575.1. Lineage (NCBI taxonomy): Eukaryota > Metazoa > Chordata > Mammalia > Eulipotyphla > Solenodontidae > Solenodon > Solenodon paradoxus. Next base: position 155,383 of record RJWH01000324.1, on the reverse strand, counting down.
GCAGCCACACTGGGGGGGGTCCTTCCAGCTTTATCAAGTCCTCTCTGTTGATGAAATGTAGCCTGGGCATGGACTTGGATGGGACAGGAGTCTATATGCTAAACTAAAATATCTGCTCTCTTATTGAGGACAACTTTCTCAGACATTTACCCTCTAACATATCCCAGGTCTGCAATTGTCTGAATTGCTGGTTCCAGAGAGACTGAACACAGTATATTAGTATTTCCCAGCTGGCTTGCATGGTTATCGCCTCCTTCCGATGTGAAGACTCATGAGAAACCACTCAGTCACCTATTCTAGACTTGCTTGAGGTCATTTTCCATCTAATTGATTTGTTCTTGACAGAGATCACTTTTATTCCCTATTTGAAAACTGGAATGATATTTCTCAATCTCTTGTCGTTTGGGTCATGTGCTCCTAGCTCAAGTGTCCTTGTTCTGTGCCCTGCTCTGGGTGCCTGCCAACAGCACCTCCAGGTTCCCTCGTCCTCTGACTCTGATTAGATTCAAGTGTTGCAAAGTAGCCAGTGAGATCAGACAGACATATACCAAAGTAGAATTTAGGAGGAGTTTATTAGCCCACGACCATATGGAGTAAAACAGATTCAAATCATACCCCAAACCCAAATAATGCAGGGTATTTGTAATTTAGTTTTTTTTTCCTCTGGATGTCCCTGGGGTATGTGCATAGGTGGTTTACAAAAGTAGAGATCACATCTAAAGTAGAGGTTGGTTTGCATAAGTAGAGGTCACACCCTAAACCAAACTATCTTGTTTGACATTTAACTTCTTCCTAGAGCTCAGCAGATTCACAGAAACCCCTCCAGTCAAGGTCTTACTGGGTGGGTCTAAGGTTTCTGTTTCACTGCCAGAGGATTATCTAGAAACCGGGGACCCCAGGGCTTTATGGTTCCCAGAGTAACCCTGCAAAAATAAGGTTCCTCTAGTTCCTTGTTTCACAAGTAGTAGGGTACTGGGGAACCCTGGAAGGTCAGGGGAGAGGGGAAGTGACTCTGTACCCTGAATGTCAATTAGAGATGACAATCATAATCTCAACAGCAGGAATGTCAACAGATGGGGGAATGGTGCCCGAAGTTACAACAGGGCCAGCAGGGTTGGATCTGCAGTTTTTGCTCCTGACACCTAAGATAGTGTCACTGGTTCAGGGAGAATTTTCTTCCCATGCTTCCTCATCTTCCAAGAAACTGATTCCTTTTTTCTTGCATCTCCTCCCTCTCCAATATCCTTGTAATCCATGTTTGCATTCCTCTTTCTGATTAATAAATGTAAATGGTTTATCTTTTTCCTAAAACCCTGACTAGCACTATATTTAATTTTTCAGAGCTTGACCCCTTAAACTAATTCATAGCTACTCAATGTTCCTTCTTTTGAGAACTGGAGTTTCAAAAGTCTAAATACAACCTGTTGCTCTTTCCATAGAATCAAAAAAAAAAAAAAAAAAAAAAAAAAAAAAAAAAAAAAAAAAAAAAAAAAAAAAAAAAAAAAAAAAAAAAAAAAAAAAAAGTAAGAAAAAAAATCAAACAATAAATTTCTGAAAGGATCTAAATTATTTTGTGTATGAAAACATGTCTGAAATGGTGGCTCATCACTGATTTGACTGGTTATGAAAATATTTTATGGTGACGCAACACTGGTGAAATCTATTCTGCAAAAAAATTTCTTCAGAGTAGTTTATTTTTTTCAAATCTCAGGAGTCTACAAAATCACCTGATAAAAATAAGCCCAATAATTCCTGAGCCTTTAGTTTCAAAGTCTGTTTTCTCATCTGTTATACAAAAGCTAGATCTATATGACCAAAGTAAAATGGAGGGCTGTGTGATTATTCTTTGACTCAGAGACAAATAAGAATATTAGAGGAGGGAACAGACATCTGTATTCACTTGATTTAACACCCAGATGGATATAGGATTCTTTTGAAACATCTAATGACCATAAAGCAGACATCTATGTTCTATTTGAATATCCTCAATGATGGAGAAGTCATTACCTTGCTAGGCATCCCACTCATCTGCCAGACAGTTTGAGTTTCCAGAAATGTATCCTTTTTATTGAGTCCAAGGAATGAGCGGGCATGACGACAGCTTCTGTTCATGGGTGTTAAGTCCTAGTTATTCCATTTAGGTTTTTCAACAATAAATAGATTCCCTAGGCTTCTTAAAACCAATGTAAGAATAACTGTGGTATCTCTTTATGGAAACAATTCCAGCATCCAGAGGCAGATGCTACAACATGGGCAAATACTCAGTCTCAGAAGATTCTTCTGACTGCAAACTCAAAGCATCCTCTTCCCTGAAAATGATGAAATTGAAAACAAAACAGATTTTTCCTCTCACAAGTCTGCATGGACACTCTCCTTTACCCAGAAACATGAGGACATGCATAACCCAGAAAAAATTTTTAGACCTATATATGTATATATATATATATATATTTTTTTTTTAATTTTCCTAAAGAGAGGAAGAAAGGGAGAGGAAGATGAAGCTTATTTATATATGTATGTATGTATGTTTTTCACCCCAGTCCTGACCCAGGTCTTTGAGTTTTGCATGGTCAGCAGGCCAGCCATTTCAGACACCTGAGTCACAAAAGCACCTCCCGCACCCCCCACGCCACCTTGCTTTTTTTAATAGAGAGGAAGGAAGGAAAGGAGGGAAGGAGGGAGGAGAGGAAGAAGCATTTCTATTTTGTTTATTTTGATTTCCACTCCTATTACCACCCAGATTATGAACATGGGTTCTTGGTCTTTACCTGTCTCAGGCACCTGAGCTAGAAGAATGTGCCATCAAAACATTTTTCTTAGAGAAAGTGACCCTGAAATATTTTTTTCAAAATGTTTATTGCACATTATGCTAATGTCGATGATGGTGGCAGAGCAAGATGTATTTGAAAGAAAATGGAAAGAAACCTTTATAAGATTCAGATAGGGACTTAATTTTAAATGATTTTGTATGCAATAACTAGAAGTTGATTCTACAACAAAAAGGAGTCACTTAAGAATATCAAGCATTTGTATGACGACGGCAATTGTATTGCAGAAAGGTTTCCGTGGTGACAGGGTAGGGTATGAAGTGGTCAGAGTAAAGACTGGCAGTAGGACAAGAAAAGAAATGATAAACTGATGAGTAGAATGGTGTCAGTGCACAGTATGGAAATAGAGTCAAAGAGATAGAATCACTTCATTTAGTAGTGGATTGGGTATGGAGGGTAAGGGAAGAAAAAGTATGATTCCCAGGGTTCTGCTTAGACAACTGAGTCGGTGGTAAAGTCATTCACAAAAGAAGGAGCAACAGAACAGCAAGTTTGGATTCAGAGGTTGATGAGTTCTGTTTGGGACATGTCAAATGCGCCTCTAGACCACACAAGCATGATGACCCATAGGAAGCTGGATAACTGGATCTGGTGCCTCAGACCAAGAAGGCAAGAAATCTAGATTTTGAAGTCATGCAGCAGGAAGGTAGTAGCTGAATCAATGGGGAGGATGAGATTCATTCTGTCAATCATTCATGCACTCCTTCATCTATCCATTAGAATAATAACTATTCTACCTTGTAACAGGAACATTTTATAGGTGGCTGTTTATTCAACTGTGAGCAGAAGACAAAGGTTCTGACACCATGGAACTTACATTTTAATAAGTAATAAGACACCCACAATAAACAAGAAAATATTATACAATGCCAGATAGTATCAGTGCTCTTAAGGAAAATAAAGGAGAGTAAAGGAAGTCGTGATAGGTTATCAGAGAAGTCCTCTCTGAAGTAGCCCCAGAACAGGAAAGACAGGAAGGGAATCGTGCAAAGATGGGAGGGGGATATTCGCTGAGAAGAAACATGAAAGAGCAAAGGCCTTGCGGTGGAAGCGCATCAGACCTGTTTGAGAAACACCTGGGATTTCTAGAGAGAATGTGTGCAGCATACGAATATGGCCAAGACCAAGACTAGAACTATGAAGGGCATATCAGTTTCTACAATGTGAGCAAAGAAGGGAGACCGGAGAGAATTGATCAGAATTACAGAAGGAAGCATAAGCAATTTGGTATTCTGTGAACTTAATACCATCATTTGATAGTTCTCTTTCCAAGTATCCACCACTTTCACTTATTACTTATTACACCACCTACTTACTACTGTTATAGCCACTAAGATCTGGCCTCTCCTTCACTGTTGTAACCACGAAGCTTTCTGTAGTTCAGGCTGCCTGTGGCTGAGCCTTTACGTGTCTTATGGTCTCTCACTGGCAGTTCCAGAAAAGCGTTGGGGCGGGGAGTACAAGTCCTCCTTCCCCTTCCAGATTCCACTGAACTGTGACTTCCTCAGGAAAGCCTGACTTCCAGCCTGTGGACAAGGATTGGGTCTCCTGTTATTCATTCTTCCTTTATCATCCGCAGCACAATTAGGACTAAAACATTGATTGTTTAATGTTCCCTCCTGCTCCTGGACAATGACGCAATGAGGCTAAAAGCATGTCTGTTGTTTACGCCACATTCCAAGAGCCTTGTAGCACCTGACAGAAAGTACAGGCAGTGATCCTTCTTAGTGTGTAGCCTGTAGAGAGACTACACTACTTAAGTCTGATCACCAGTTACTCTCCAAGTAAGACCAGAAACCATCCATCTCTACATAAGTGGAAAACATTACTTCAGTCTTATTGGTCCTCAGAACAGAAATTCAAAATAAATAGACTGTGAGTTTACATTCAATCCAGATGATATCTGAATGTTTCCCTTAGTTCAGTGCTTCTTTAGCTAAAACATATTTAAAATTAAAAGAAATTTACTAGTTGCTTAAAAATAAATGAAAAGTAAATAATGTGTTCTGCCATTTTGCTAAAAATAAATTGCAAGGAATGTTTAGTTTGGGGTTTCAATCACCGTGCTGTTGCAATTTACCTTCATTTTTTGCATATGGTTTTATTGATTTCAAATGTCCGTTTTCAAGAAGCAGCAATGGATTTCAGATTATGGAGCGACTGAATAATATGTCTGCAGTAGCAACCTTTTCAGATGCCAGTAGCCCTGCTTTTCATTTCATTCTCTTTGAACTTGAATATCTCTGGGATTGGGTCTAAAGCCCATTAGCTTTGTGTGGATTATGGAAACATCAGCCTCAGTTTACCAGTCATGTATGTTGTTTGGGCATTTCGGTTTTGCCATTGATGATGTAAACAGATGTTATCTACCAGCATTTTGACAATACTTTTGTTGTTGTCTTACAGCAAATGGATGGAACAACATGCAACTCGTCACTGGCACAAGGTCCGGCCATAATTAAGTGGCAGAACTTTTAAGTATAGTGGGCTTCATATTAATATCTAAGAAATATACTAATAAAAAGTATTCACCCAACAGCATTACTTCATACATATAACCCACATATTTTAAGAGGCTACTCTCAATATAATAATATGCAGTGTATCCATTTACTAATGATATACATATATTAAAATGTATTCTCACAAGGTTCTGGAAGTTGCACAAATAAATGTTAATAGTGAAGTAGAATTAAAGGTGTTTTAAATTTTCTTCACTTAACTGTATTTTCTATGATTTCTACAATGAAACACATTATTTATATAATAAAAATAAAAGTGTATTTACAAAAGAAATCAGTTAGCTTTAAACATATTTGGTCCCTGGTTTTAGAAAGTATCAGCTACAGAGAGAAACCCAAATTGATTACAAGAATTACATAGTCACATAGTCAAGAAAAACATTTTTTTTTTTTTTTTAGTCTTGATTTGATAATTAAGTCCACTTATGGTAATGGTGGGATTTTATCAACTATTAAGACAAAATGGGGCTAAATCACATTTCAAAATTGCTGGGTTTCGTAGTGACCACATCATTGAATACCATCTCTGGTTTATTGGGAGAGATGAACAGGTTACTCTGTTCAATAAAGAGCAAGGAATTCAAAAACATCTTTCAGGTTTAGTGACAGTGGGACCAGCAGAGAGTTGCATCATGAGTGATTTTCTGACAAGTCACCAATGATCCATGATGAAACATAAGTTTTCACATTACCTAAATGACAGGATTAATTTTATTCTTGTTATTTTTAAAGAAAAGGTGTAAGCAGGAATGAAGACAAGGAGGCAGACAGGAAGAGAAAGGAGGAAAAAACATTCATTTATGTAGTTGTACATCTTACTTGCTCCTCCTCTACCCCAACTCTGGGTCTCAAACCTAGGTCTTTGGGATGTATATAGATTATGTCCAGTGACCTTAATCACTAGGCACCAAGCACGCCAAGGTTTAATTTTACGGAAAACAGATGAAAGTTGCTGCTTTGTGTTTTTCTAAGAGGTCATCATAAGGAGGTGATGAGTCAGAACTTCACCCTGGCTGCCAGGGCAGCTTGCTGGAACAGGGAAAATGGATTCATGCCAGCATTTGAGTCATTTGCTTGGGTTTGATGGACACAATTCACTTTTTCCACTAACGCTTTTGCAAAACCTGGATCAGTTTCCAGCTTGCTATGCTCATCAGTTCACTCACTTATTCGCTTATTTAGTCAGTTAACAAATAATTTTTGAGCACTGGCTGTGTCCTAGATACAGGGGACACTGGACTGAGAAAAGGCTGTGTCCCTACTGCCACGAAGTTTGCATTTTAGTGAGGATGCAGAATAAACAAAAAGGTATATAGCATAAGGCCAGGTATTGCCGAGTGTATGAAAAATAAAGAAAGCAGAGCAACGGTATAGAGAATGAAAGAGGCCACTCTACCCCAGAAAGAGTCCAGGTGCAGTCCCTCTGGGGAGGTGACATTTGAATACTTGAGAAGTGAGCTTTGTGAAAACCAGAGGCAAGCCTACTAGGCAGAGAGAATAGCAAGTGCAAAGACCTTGAAATGGAAACACAATGGTGGTGCTGTGAGGATGTAGCATAGGTGACAGGCAGTGAACACAGGTGACAAGGGTAAGAAATAATCTTCAGGTGACTGGAGCACTAATCGGGAGGGTCTTGCAAACCATGGTAAGGATTTTGGATTTTATATTGCGATTAGAAGTTGCTAAAGGGTTTTGAGTAGGGGAGCAAACCTATCTGTCTAATGTTTGCATACGAATCCATTTGGCTGCTGTTAAGAGAACTGGGCTAGTCAAGTGAAGAACCTGGCACACAGACAGAGCTGTTGTTCTGGCATGAACTATCTATGACTGGCCAGCTGGGAGCAAAGCCAAGAAGTCACATACGTCTATGTGCATTTGCCACTAGATTGCAGGTGGAGAGTGAGAGACCAGGGATACGGTTATCAAGAATGACTCCAAAATTTCTGGCCTGAGTAGGTGAGTAAAAAGGTGGTAGCTAATACCAAAAGAGGAAAAACTAGGGAGGATCATTTTGGGAGTAGAGAGAAGTTTTGGAAACCTGTTATGCTTCTCTTATGTTTGAGATTCCTATTCTACACCTAAGTGGATGTATCAAGTAGATTTTGGATATGAAGTCTGATGAACACAGAGAATTTAAGGCTGGATAGAAACTTGAAAATTATCAATGTCTAGACCAGTGCTGTCCAGTAGAAACGTGATATAAGTCATATATTTTTTCTAATAGTCATACCTTTAAAAGTGAAAAGAAACCAACTTGATTTTAATAATACATATTCACATTAATGTACTCCAAATTTCATCATTTTGTCACAGTCAATACAAAAATATTAATCAGTTGTCTTAATTCTGTTTTTCATGCTAAGTTTTCAACATTTTATACTTATAGCACATTGCAATTCAATCCTGAGTTACATAGTGCTATTGACTACCGTATTGGACAATGCACATCTAGATGATATTGAAAGCTATGCGGCTTAACATTGAGAAATGGTATAAATAGAAAAGAGAATTCTAAGAGACTAATTCTGAAACT